>OY282453.1:1518566-1874502 GCA_958295655.1 Palloptera scutellata
ACCAAGAGTGCCGCGATGCTACTGAAGCGAAAAATCTGTTTACAGAGCCACCCTACAGTCAGTTGCAACGCGAGCTCCGAAGGAGCAATGCAGAAAGTTGAGGAGGGAGGAGAAGAGTCTTTTCAGGTGCAAGAGTTTAGTGGTATCGAAATGTTACGGAGAGGAACGAGGTCCGAAAATTCTTCGAAAGAATAAGACGCCTGCCTGATGGTTTGAAGACCGGGGCTGCAGGTGCAGATGGCCTGCCTAATGAGTCGTTAAACTGGAGGCGAAGAGCTAAAAAAAACGCATGCATGAGCTTCTTGGCGGAGCCCATCTGGTACCTTTATTATTTCTTGTTTATTAATTCTTTTTGCTCTGTTTGAAATTGCAAAATTAAATGTATGCTGATGATGTAGTTGTCCTTATCTTACAACAAAAATTTCTGTAAGACCTTGATGATTTCGCCAATGGTTCCAATTAAACTTAATGGTACTTAATTTTGATAAATTTAAGTTTATCACATTCACGAGGAGGCAAACCTATGTCTGCTAAATACTCTTTACAGGATCACACTTTGCATTATGTGTTGATATTTTTTGGTTTGGGTGTGCCCGTGGACTCTAAATTAAGTTTTAACTTGCATGTCAACTCGTATGTGAACAAAGTTCTTTAGGGTTTTGTTAAACGGTAGTCAAAAGAATTTAACGGCCCTTATACTACAAAAACGCTATGCACTTCACTTGTTAAACGCGTCCTTGAGTATGAACTGTCTGGAAGCCTCAATATAATTACTACATATAATAATTACTACATAAGTAAAATTGAGTCGGTTCAAAAACCATTTCTTATTTTTGAACTGAGGAGTTTCTGTTGGAATCGTCTTTTGAATCTTCGTCTGTATGAATTAAAACTTATTAACACAGACAGTAATAAGCAGAAGATAAATGATAAATATAACATTTTTTATAAAGCTTTTGAATGGCATTTTATCTTTTGCTAAACGAAATAACCTTTATTATATTTATATATAACCTTTATATATTATATTTACGTTATATACTTTATTATATTCCCATTAAACCTAGCATATGCAGAACAAACTATGCTCATTACCATCTTCGCTCGGTGTAGGCAAACTCTTTTGCAATGGGACATCTACTTATCTACCACTTTCTTCCAAGTGGGCCTGACGCTGGTCTTCACGAATTTCCCCAGCAATGTCGTTTTTTCCCAAATTAATTATAACTGGAAAATAACGCCGAAAATTAAAACTTATTTGGGTCCAAACATGCTATTTAAAATCTTATCGCTCAAGGAACCGTAATCTCGTTTCGGTCAGCTTTTATCTTATGAGCGCCTGCGTTAATGCGATCCAGTTTTCAGCTTGTAAATGTAGATGTACAATCCCCGGTAAATTCTTGTCGACAAACAGATAGGAGTTAATTATTTTAATACTGAGCTAGTCTTTTTCACGGGAAAAACAAGAAATACCTAAGTTTTCCTTACCAAACTAGAATGGAGTAACGCTGAATCTTTCTTCTGTAAAATAACTTATCGTAGTAAATCGATGTCAATTTAGTCGTTTTCGTCAAATATAGAATATATGGTAACTAATATCTTTTTTTTTACAAAAACTTAGTTTTTCACTTTACTGTGCAAAAATTTTCATATTTTCTTGGCAGCTGTTGCTTTTTTCGCTCAGATCGCCATTTGTGAACTTCAAATATATATTTATAAATTTTGTACAAAGTAATGAAATTTCTACAGTTTGTTTTGTTCGCGCTGTAAACGATTGCCATATGTACGAGATACCAAATTCCAAGAATCCATGAACCGGTCCATGCACATGGATATACATTTCTGAATATAATACAAAAAGAAATAATAATAATTTTCATCGAGTTTTAAAGGAGAAAAAATTAACCAAACCTGTTGTGAAGAATCAAGTGAGACTCCGGGTTTACCAATGCATTTCCTAAAGCATTTGTCTGTCATTTTCTGTAAAATAAAACAAATATACATATTCTCCAAGTGGCTTTACTATATGAGCATACTATATTTACTTTTACTTTACTTTTAATGGCACAACAGCCCATGGAGGGCCTAGGCCGAGCTTTTCGTATCCACTCATGTTGTGCGTGTTATATTTGTACATGAATGGAAGGGACCTACAGTTTAATGCCGAATCCGAACGGCGAAGTGAAAAGCTTTTCATAGCAATTTTTACTCTTGTAGGTTTTGCATTGCCTGCAAAGAGGTGGTGCCGCGTAGAAAAAATTTTTTTTTATTCTTTTTTTTTTTTTTTGTTTTTGCCTGTTCCGAGATTCGAACCCCGGACACTCTGCGTAGCAGTCCCTGCTTATAACATAAAAAATACTTGGAAAGGCTCTCATGTGATACATAATTTCCGGTGTTTGTCCGTGTGGCATTATCTTTAGGAAATATTAGTAACTCCACTCTTTTCTTGTCATGACTTTGCAAATATGCGAAAGTATATTTATTTCATTAAATCCATTGCACAATTAAGACTTTTGGCTTTTATAGTGCTTAACAAAGATGTATATTGCATCATAATAATAATAATAGGAGCTTGAAAGCTATATTATATTACGCGTAAAAATTAAAACAGCAATAAAAACTATTAAGTAGAAAGGAGAACGAAGGAAATAATTAAATAAAGACATAGGATAAGAAGACTAGTTTATTTTGTATAAACATTTATAAATATTTTTAACTGCCAACATGAAGTGCCGAATGTTTGGTTCCTTAGGTAGAATTCCATAATTCTACAGCAAAACATTTTTAGGAAGTGGCAAAGCTTGCAAGCGGAACTATGAGGTTGCAAGTACGACTAGATGACACAAAGACCAGTGTTGAGAAAAGATAGTCTGGACGAGTATTAGCAATTTATGTTTAGACCTCTAGCCATCATTTTAATATTAATTAGGTTTAAGCTAATTTTTTGTAATCCTGGCAACCCTTACCAGCTCGATTTTCCTTCCGTTAAGTTAGTAAAAGAGAATAGCAGGATTATTTCGTCAACCTTAAGACAATTTACCGAAATGTTTAAGGAATTTATTATTACTAATCGAGAAGCCGACAAATAAAGACGTCCACCGCAGCAACCAACCCAACATTAGAAGATCCTTTACCAGACGCCGCTATTCTATTTGCTACGAGAAGGAAAATTGATTTGGAACAAGGTACGCCCCAATCATTTTTATATTATAGTTAATATTGTTAGAACGTATACTGCTGCTTTTCTCTTTTTCTACACGACTATTTTCAACTTCCCTCGAGATCCCCCCTCGTCCGGAGACGCAAAGCCCTTATCCCTTTTCATGGTCCTTCGAGCCGGATACGATGAAGTTAAAATATATGGTCATTGCAGAGCCCCAACTATCAGCAATACATCAACAAACAGCCAACAACATTCAAGCAAACAACATAGATACAAGGCAGCAGTAAATCAACAAAAAACCAACAACATACATATATACCAGCCTGCACTACATCAACAAGCAAATCGTCATTAGTTAACTATGACAAGCCGTTATAAGAGAAGTGTATCCTAAGCATCCAGGGTGGCAAGCGCTGAATGCCGCTTGTGTAAGGGTAGCACCTCATAAAAGACTGCGCCCAATTTCGCGCGATGCATCTTGTTGATCGACTAAGCAGTGCGGGTGCACCGATACTGTTCGAATTTCCTTGCCCCACGCTACGATATGGAAAAATGCACCAGTGAACAAAGGTGTCGCATTTGCCATCGGTTCCACCACAAGATGCTCCATGGACCGGACGCTTCGCGATCTAGATCCAAAAGATCTAAATCGCGAAGTATCACAGAGTCGAAGTATCACAGAGTCGAAGTATCATTCACGACTCGTGCCTCGGCCGTTCGAGCGTAGACGATACGATGACGTGTCCTCCGGTGGTGGTAGCGCGGATGAAGAAAGAACGTCTCCCGTACGCTCATGAGACATGCCACCGGGCGATCGAGTTAAACCGGAGCCTGCTTCGCTTCAGTCGGGACCTATTCCGTCTGAATCGAACCCGTCCTCCTCTCAAACCTAATCGTCAGGTGTCACTGGTCCACACAAATGCGCCTCTTTTCCGACCGCCACTCCAGTCTGCAATGAAACCACGCCCGTCTCACCAGATCTATCGGAGCTGGAGTCCACCGCACAGACAGCTGGAGAGGCCTCTAGATGCTCGACTGGCAAACCGGGACCACGACGTACCATTGGCCTATCAGCAAGTGATGCCGCTACTCCCAACGAGGGCGTGGGCATTTGATCCGCGCGCTACTGAGTTCAGGATAAGCTCAGTCGGTTATTGCGGTGTCACTTGCTCGACGGTTGGGCCTTCGGCTCCCGTTTGCTTCATGTTGGTTGCCGATGTATATTATCGAGTAGTGCAACAAGGCACAATGCCCATTCCGGCCACGCAATTGACGAGCCAGAGCACCATCTTTGGATGGGTAGTATCTGGTGTTTGCTCGCTCTGAGCACTGTTTGTAAATGGATTGTAAAACAAACAAAAATAAATAAACATTTTATACATACATAATACACGGAAATCATCGAATAAACGTAAAGTGGTGTAAAGCGGTCAGAGAGAGAGTCAGTTGTCAAAAGTTGCCGAAGCCGTACATAAGTTGCACTCGCGGTCAGAGAGAGTCAGTTGTCAAAAAATGCCGAAGTTGTAAATAAGTTGCAGTCGTCATAGGAGTCATCACTCAAAAGCCGAGAGGGGTCGTCGCGGTAACATGAAAAGAGTAGCGAGCAGAGCGAGTAGAGTTGTCGTCGTGAGCAGTACCTTTGAAGCATAAATTTTTGTTTGTATTATAAATTATTATTAATATATAATAAGCCATTATTTTATTACTTGAATTGAATTAAATTGCCAATACGTAAATAAAAGTTTAAACGGTTCTACATGAATATAGAACTGCAATATTTATTTTTACATTTTAAGTTTAAGTTGCAAATATGGCAAGGCGCGCATGTTTAGGCCTGTAGCCATAATTTTAATGTTCGTTAGGTTTATGTTAATTATATTATAATAATTGGATATACTGCAATCTAGTATTTTTATGGATAGTTCAGAGATGTGCTCAAACTTTCTTTTCAAGTATGCATATCTAGCTACATAACCTAACTAAGTAGAACCTAATAGGTGTAACTTGCGCAATGATACATTATCTGGGTTACCATACACTAATTGCTGATATGATATTATTTGTACTACTAAGGTTTTTACAAGTTTAAGTTTAGTGTCTTGAAGAATAAAAGCCGCGGTTTTCCAAAGTTGCCTAAGTACATTGTACGTCTTACTGATTGAGTACTTAGCATGATCAATACAATTCAGTGTTGAGTGCAAGTTAAAGTCAAGACTACTAACAACCCTCTCATATTTAATAATAATGCCATTTAACGTAATGGGTGAGAAATTTTATAAAACAAAAATGGTATGAGATATAGCAATTGCTTTAGTCTTATGTGCATTTCATATTTCGACCGTGAGAAAATTTAGCTCAAATCTTCATTAACATGGTAAATTTATCTCTTTATCGGTGTCCTGTGATTGCATTCCCTCTCTCATTCTCGCTCCCACCTATCATTACTTCCAATCAATACAATGCTCTGTATTCATGTAAAACTAAAATCAGTTGCACAACTATGACTCGGAGGAAATCCAGATTTTCTGTGAGTAAATTATTCCCATTTATGTTTCATCATTTGGGCTAAGATTAATTTGTCCATAATATAAGGTAAAATTAGTTTTATAAACTTCAGACTGAATTTATCTTCGCCTACTGCGTTAGACTTAATAGAACGAGTATAGTGTTTGAATTCAGACTCCACTATGTCGAATTTATGCGAAAATCGTGCATTCGTTTTGAATCAGGCTCAAAAATGCTATTATGTTTAAATGATTTTACCAAAAATAACTCATTCATCTAATTTTCATCAATCTTACAATCACTCTCCAATTTAGGCCTGACTCCAAGTGATTTCAAATTATTCCACAGCGTTTTAGAGAAGATCCGTAATAAGTTTGGATTGAAAATATATTTTCTTTGCTTCATGCGTAATTGCAGTAGTTTATATATATTATGCTGAAGCTTATATACATATATTAATATAATTTTTGTGAGGTCAGTCGACAAATACGTTTTTTAATTGCTGTAAGCACATCAAAATTAAACCAAATTTGTGATTTTGACCTTTCGCTGAGGAACGTGTTTATCAAAAATGTACTTCACTAAATCTGAGAAATAATTAATTCTGTCATTTACATCAACCAAAAACCAGCACTTATTTCACGGATTGGAATTAGCTTCGGCAGCCAGATGTTTTATATATATACTACAATCTCTAAAGTAGAAAAAATTAGATGATCTACTTGATGTAATATTTAACTCCAAATTATAGAAAAGGGAAAGCAAATCATGGCCACTAATACTGTCAAGAGACAATTGTTCACAATTTATTAGATTACATATAAATATTATGTAGATATACACAAGTCGAGCAAACTTGGATTACTGTATGGGCCGAACATTTATAATATTTTGAAATCACCGCATAGCAGTATATGTTCATAGGCATTACTATATTCCAACATTTTTGTAAACAAATTGGATATATCAAAAGATTTATTAGGATTGTACACACATACTACTAAACACCTCTGAAATTATCAAAAAAAAATCAACCTGGTCATGGTTGTCGGACTTGCAAATTACATTATGTTTCAAGCAACTTTTATAAATAATCACTATACCACCTCCTCGCTTGTAATTTTTCCAATCATTTCTCACTATACAATAATTGCACAATGAATAAATTGAATCGTCGTTATCACCGTTGAACTATGTCTCGAATCAAAAATTTAACTTAAGTAATCTAGTGTTGAGAGATTTAAGCTTCGAGCATTATTGTGGCATAGCTGAAAACCGGGATGAAAATCACTTTCCATTAAAATAAGGGGTGAACAGCAAAATTTTAGAATTTTTACGTATCCGTTATACGCAATTGTCAAGAATTAGGACCCGTTATCTTTAAGTGAAAGTATCTATAAATAGTGCAGTTTTTTTTTCTATATTAGTTATTTTCATCTTGGATCTACTTAAGTCAATATGTTGAGCCAACAAGAATAGCACCGCAAATGAATATTGGACATTTACTTGACTGATAAGACGAAGTCTAGACTAAAAGAGAAGAGAAAGCAATTTTAGGTTTATAACGTCTTAAAAAACAACAACGCGGGAAACTCCATCAAATAACCCAGAAGTGCTGAAAAAGGTTGTTAGTACATATCAGGTTAACCTCACGAGGTCGACTCGAGATGTTGCAGCTGCACCTGGTACATCGTAATCAACTGTAATGCGACATAAGCTAAGTCAAGGATTAAGGACCTACAAACGGCAGAAAGTACCTTACCGGTCGGAAGCAAAGGAAAAAATAGCGAAGACGCATGCACGAAAGCTGTATGACAATTACCTAACCTAATTCGATTGCGTAATTCTCACTGAAGAGACCTACTGTTTGTAAGACGGGCTTCAACCAGTTGCCTGGGAATGCCTATTTCACAACAAAAAATTGGTAACACCCAAATATTACTCTGAAGTAAAATATACCAAATTTCCAAAATGCTTCATGGTTTGGCAAGCTATTTGCACCTGCGGTACTGTCCAGTCTCTAACTAAGAACGTTAAGAAAAATTTTAAACAATTTTGCAACCGCTAATAATATTTGAATACATTTTTTTGTGAATTATAGTTTAAAAAATGCTTAATAAACTTAACTTTATTTGAGTGAAAGACTATTGGTTGGTTTATAATGTTTCCGTAAAAATTCTTGTGGTTCACCCCATTTTTGCGAATTTGCGAATCATGAACTTTCTTTCAAAATGGATTCAATCATTATTGCATATTTTGTGCATAAGGAGTGATATCGATAAAATCGGATAACTTTAAATTGTCCTAGCATTGAAATCCCTTATGCAAATCAAAAAATGTAAACAGTTTTGAAAAGAAAATTTAATTTCTGATAAAATGATCAATAAAACTAATTTGTTTGTCGTTTTTTACAGAATTCGGACAGCTTTTCCGGTATGCCTGCGCCTTTACTGTCATTTCTGAGACTCTCTTGGCGGCAGCATTCCACTTATTTCTAAAATCTTCCATGGATTTAGCTTCTTTGTTTCTTGCCTTTAATGTTCTTTTCACTAGAGTCCAATATCTCTCGATAGGCCGAAGTTCAGGCAATTTTGTTGGTTGGCGATTTTTGGTACCAATTTGATGTCTTGGTCTTCGAACCATTTAAGGGTTACTTTACTGGCAGGAGGCTAGATCAGGCCAAAAGAAAGAAGATATATTGTGCTTTCTAATGAAGGGCAGGATTCTCTTCTGGAGACACTCCTTCACATAAATTTCGGCGTTAACAGTGCCACTTGTTACGAAACTTTTACTCCTTAGCCCAAAACTACAAATCGCTTGCCATACCAGAAACTTCTTCGAGAACTTGGACCTTTGTTTGTCCTAAATCATTCCTCAACTCCTTCTCGTTCCTTTGCGGTGTAAAACTCTTGACCAGGCAATTGAGAAAATTTAGACAACACGTATGTTTCATTGTGCATAACACAGCAATCGAATTTTTGGAAAAAATCTGTCTTCAACTTTTTAGCTCGGCTCTGGGCTACCAAGTTCTTAGTAGCGTTCTTGTCGGGTACTGACTGCACTTTGTACGTTTAAACGCCCGCATCTTTTTTAATTTTACGAACTAAAAACTCACTGCAACTCGCTTTTTCCGCTAATTTTCGATTAGACAACGCTGGATTCTTATCTAAGAGAGCAACGACTTTCTTCGCCTTTTGTGGAGACACGAAACCGCATTTCCTTCCAGAACCATATTTTCTAGCAACTGTTAAGTCTGTATTAAATTTTTTAAGAATCATCGAGGCAGTGTTTCGTGCAACTTTCGCCTTATTTGCAATGGTTTTCTGGCTCCACTGCGGATTTTCTCGAAATAATTCAACAACTAAATCGCGTATTTCCACTTCCGATGCCATGACTCAACTGAATGTTCACAAGTCAAAAAACATGTGATTGTATTTCATCAGAATTTCTCCAACGCAAAGCCTACTATTTGAATTTCTTCAGGCAGATGAAGATGCATATTTTGCAATAAGTACATGTTTTTGTATATTTTCGTAAAATTTTTTTCATACAAAATTTTGTGGTTTACTCACATTTTTTTAATTTTTTAATAATTATAACTTTCTAGCGTAAATCCATTTAGAAAAGTATAATTGTAACTTGCAATTTGGAACTTAACGAAGAAAATTACTTTATAAATTGCTTTAGAATTGTATGCTTTATATAGTTTTATTTTTATTTTTTTTTTTAATACATTCAACACACAGGGGTGTATCCCTATGAATGCAGAGCATTGGGTTGATTGGAAGGAAGATTGATAGGTGGAAGGAAGAAGGAGGGAGAATGAGAGAGTGAATGTAATCACAGTATTAAACATAAAATCACAGGCTATAAACATATAGCGTAGTATATATGTACAGGCTTTGTAAATTTTTTTTAAGATTCAGTCGGGTAAATTTAGTTTTTGAAAACTTAAACATAATTTGATTGTTTACAATAAAATAAAGATTTATAGCGATAATTTACATAAGTACTGAACACATTTGACCATTTTTATAGAACTCATTTTTTTGGCTAAATTTTACATACAATGTAATTTAAATCAAATTTTTTATTCTTAGAAATATTGTTAATTCTTCGTCCTTAGTTTGTTAAATCATATGCAATATTAATTAATTGTCGAAAACTAAATTTTAGTTTTTATTGCATATTGTGTTCCTAGTCCATATTTTTCAGTTTCAATATTAATAGCATTCATACATATTATATTTAGCTCTCTTTTTTAAAGTACAAAGAAATATTTAATTTTTGTTTTTTTAATTGGACTCGTTTCAAAAGCAAAACTTTTCTCGTATTCGTGCGAAAAGTAGAATCAGTGTATTTTATACTAAACAAACTGCATGGCTTGCCGTCGATATGCGCATAAAACGTCTCGAATTACGACGGCCAACAGCTGATAAATTGTAAGATGTTACAATTTTTAGGACAATTGCATAATCGATAACAGACTATTTATATCGAAAAGATTTAATATATTTATTTGATGTAGAAATTGTTGTACATAATAAAGAAATATTTTATATATAATTATTTGGATGATAAATAAAATCTAAAAATTAACCTAAGTAATACTCTGGGAGATTAAACTTTGTTGAAGTGAAAATTCTACTATCGATTATTTGTCGTCAAACTTTATGCGTCCTCTCGATATGCGTCCAATGCTCACTAAATTTAAATTAGTGAATTCCAAAAAATCTATAAAATCTTTTAGGGTCGTTTAGTTCCTTTAGTTAACTCTTAAATTTTTCAACGAAATCAAAATTTAAAAAATTTGATGTTCAAAGCAGATGTGCAAAACGCGTTTTGTGGAGCATACAATATGCAAAACGCAGAATGCCAAGAAAGCACGTCCGAAACACGTCTTATAGAATTTGACCTTGTATAGAGAACAGACTTTCAACTGTAGCACTGTAGGAGGATGCTGTATTATATATATTTGATAAACAAGTTCACCAACACTTTCACGCTCCAAAAAGCAGCATCTATCACCAATTTCGTCGAGTTTCTCTTCAGCCAGTCATCAACTAAATCGTAAATGACGCTTTTATGGTAAACGGCCTGTTGTTCCTAAACTCATTCAGATGTATCTTTCATTTCACATGAAATTGTATGGAAGCTGATAGCAGCAGTACAATTTGTTGTCGCAGGGGGAGTAATGTTGAAATCAAATGCCGAAGCAGCTGAGGAAAAAAATTGCGAGAAAAAGGTAAAGAGGTTAAATCAAACGTAATCAATGATTAGACACTCAATTGCTTTCACCAGCAAAGAGTTGCTAGTAACCCCACCTTGGTTTACTCTCGTGTCGAAAATTAAAAAAAAATTGTATTTTGCACGTAGGTTAAAAAAAAAAAAAATTCCTTATTGAGTTTCTCCCAATTGCAAACTCGGCGATAACGTGTGCCGTCGATTAGCAGACAGATAAAACATAACTGTTTCACTTTTTAATCAAGCCCTTTACATAGAAATTTTTGTTTAAGTTCACTGCCCCACATACTTATCTTGTCAAAACAAGTGCATTGAAATAAATTTACAGAGAACCACCAAGTTTTTATATGCAGCACTCACGGTTAATAGTTCTTGGGCATTGGCTACTGCAATTTGCTGTTTGACCTGCTCCATTAGATCACCTTTCTCGCTGTTCGACATATTTGCCATATTACTAATTGTATATTTCCTTTTTTTTAATCTAATCGTTTTGATCTAATTTTTTACTAAAACCAAATTAATGAAACTACCGCTTACTGAATTCTTAATCAACTAAGTAACATCGGGATGTGAATTTTCTCGATAACTATCGATGTTATCGACAAGCAAAGATATAATTACCTATCTACTAGCTATAATTATTGTCAATGATCATATTCTGTCTCCTAAGAGCAGACGGTCAAAAGATCGTCGGTAATGTCACTTTTGTTTTTTCGACTCTTTACCCAAAGTATGTTATGTAGACGGTCATTTGATCATCGGTCACTAGTACGTTTTCCCACACTTTTAGTACTTTTTCACTACTTTTTATTTGCACTTCGCAGATATTAAAACAGTAATATAACCTCTATAAAAGAATATTTATACACTGGCGGTTACGAAAACCGCACCACAGGCAACACTTTTTTAATATGTAAAAATTTGGGTAATTTACTCATTTTTTTCTTGCTACGATAAAGGGGTTTTCCCGGTTTAAATTATTCCAAATGTGTTGACAACAGAAATTAGTTATTCTAGTGCATTTGTTTAACGCAGAAGGGTTTTTTGGGAAATAAGTTCAGTAATGAGTGGAAAATATAAGCAAATATGTATATATTTCCACATGACAAAAAAGTCGTTGTACTTACATTAGTGAACCAAGGACTTTCCTACCGGAAAATTTCTGAAAAATAGGGTTGCTCACATTCCACAATTGTCCGTTTAAAAAAAAAAAAGAATACAATGGAGTCCCTGGAGAGGAAAAAAGGATCTGGTCCTAAACGTGCAACCAGTAACAGAATTGATAGCCTTATAAAAAATATTAACACAAAGGATCGATTTAAAAGTGCAGTTACTATTCAGGCTGAGCTAGAAACCTATCATTGCGTAAATATTAGTGTTGACTGCGAGAAGCTGGTTTATATTGAAGGCGTACTTCAAAAAAGACATTGTTGACTGAAAAAATGAGAAAAGCGCGTCTAACTTGGTCTAAAAACTATAAAAACTGGACACTGGAGCAGTGGCGAAATGTCACCTGGTCTGATGAAAGCAAATTTAACCTGCTATGCACCTATAATTTGCCGTATGTGTGCAGTTCCAATGGTGAACGTTATAAAGAAAACTATATTGTAAAAACAGTGAAATTTCCACAGATTTAGATGATTTGGGGATGATTTTCCTACTACGTACGTGGTCCTTTGTACTTTTTAGAAGGAACTATGAATGCTAAAAAATATGGGCAAGTCATAAAGGAAAACTTAGTGCCAGCTCTTGAAGAGCATTTATCCCGCAGTATGAACGCAATTTTGCAGGACGAATCTTTTGTTTGATTCTTACACAGAATGTAAAATTAAAACAGAACATTTAAAAATAAAATACAGCTTGAAAAAATATTCACGGACATCGGAATTTCTTGGCCGGGAAACTCACCCGATTTAAATCCTATCGAGCACTTATGGCATATTATGAAGCGCAAAGTTGCTGACTAGAAGCCCGAAAATAAGAAAAAATTATTTTACCATTAAATAAAGTTTGGTATGAAGTTATTACCAAAGATAACCTACAAATTTCTATTGATTCGAATCCGTCAAGGATAATGGCTGTAATACGGGCTAAAAGAGGAGCAACATCCTACTGATATTTTTTTTTGTAGCTTGATGTTAGTTCTTGAAAACCACTTTAAAGACTAATAGATATTGTTTAGTTTTGAATATTATAAAAATAAATTACATTTTGTTAAAAATTTCGAAATTTTCTTGTAAATAAGTTTTTGTCAAAAACAATACGTTTTTGAGCTCCAGTAATATTTTTCCATTCTTACATATTGCATAATATTGAAAGCATAATAATATTAAAAAAATAAACAAATATTCTCCAACATAAAAATCATTATTTTCGTATTTTCATGTGTTTTTGAGGTGGTGCGGTTTTTGTGACCGTGAATTTTTTTATTTCGCAAAAAAACAAGCAAATACATATAAATGAAAACAAATGTAAGTGTTGCTATTAAGCAGTTTTATTTATTTTTTGCATACATTTTCACCAAAGTGTGCTACTTTGCTCCTAAAAGTCAATTATTGCAACTAATTTTACAACGTAATGATTTGCCTTTCGTGATTCCATATCGAAAGCTAAATCATTTGGTGACCGTGGAGGTAAAATTTTACTCTCTCGCTCTCTCTAAATTTTTCGTTTTATATTGCAGCAACAACAACTTGTGCCCATGCTGAGACCGTGGCTTCTGGTGGGGACACCTCATGTTGTGTCATGACAACAAATTTTTGCCAACAACCCTGACATGAATTTGAAGTTTCATTTGAATTTGACGTTTGTCTATTTATTTATTTAACTCAAACTTAATAGAAGCGAAACAATTAATTTCATAAATTAATTGTTTCATAAATACTGGGAATATGATTGTTTGTGGAATTACAAATGTGACAAATATAAAAGAACAGATTTGAAAAGAAAAACATGGGAAGAAATAGGATAACATTTTAATTGTGCCGTCCAATTCTTACTGTGATACAGAGTCATACAGAGACAGGACAAACAAAAACTTAAATACTTTCTGCTTATGTTAGAGAAAAGAAAAAAATTTAAGACTCGAAAAAAAATGGTTCGTCCGGAGACGTATACGAACCAAGTCTTTTCTATTGTAATGAGTTCACCTACTTGGACGGAGCAATAGTTTTCAGGAAAAGATGCTCAAATTTCGAAGAGATTCTTAAATTTTTTTATATTATAAATAATTTTCTAAAATTTTCGTACTAGTCACAACCGATCCAGAAGATTACAAACGTGACAAAATGGCAAATGCTGAAGTGGAAACGGAAACCCAAAGCAATCAAGGAGAGTGTATTCCCCAAGAAAAAACAAGATAATATAGTACACAAAAATTGGAGGAGGCTAAAGATGCAATCATTAAGTTTGCTGCTCGGAATCTGTTTCCTCCGCCTGCAGCAGATGATATGTTTACTTTTTTGGAAAAAGCGTTGTATGCAGCTGAAAAACCTGCAGCCAGCCAGTACGCGCTTCAACTGCGATGGCTGAAATACAGCAAATCAGTAAACACACTATTTATGAGTCGCCACAAAGGTATTTGCAGAAGCTTTAAATTGTTGCTGACGAATTAATTGTGCCGTCCACTTCTTTATATATCTGGCTCCAGAGTCGTCAAGCTCTTTTCAAAGTCCATCAACTTATAAACTGCACTACGCCATATATTCCGCAAATATTTCCGAAAATACAAACCTATTTGATTTAGTGAGTGTAACAACGTTTTTATACTACTAAAAGCTAAGCTACTAAAGCTTTAAAAAAGGTCATAAAACTCTTTTAACAATTATTTTTGTTTATTTTTGTTTTAATAAAATTATTAGTTACAATGAACATCCATATCCAACAATGAACTATATCTACATATTTCATTTATTTATTTACAACATTGTTATGCAGTTTTTTGTTGGACTATGTAACTCAATTTAGTTTCACTTTATTTTAGTTACTTTATCAAATGTGGGCGCTGTGGCGTAGTGGTAGTGCGTTGGACTGCTAGTGTCCGAATAGTGTCCGGGGTTCGAATCTCGGCACAGGGAAAATCAGAAAGTAGAAAAAATAATTTTTCTGCACGGCACCACCTCTTGGAAGGCAATGGCAAACCTATAAAAATTTCCTCGGATTCGGCATTAAACTGTAGGTCCCTTCCATTCATGTACAAATATAACTCGGCCTAGGCTCTCCATGGGCTGTTGTGCCATTAAAAGTATAAGTAAGTATAAAATTTATGTTAAACTTATAGTTTTATGCCTGACATATTGAAGCAATTTTTGCTACAATATATTTAGAAATATTCTGTTGTTCCTAAAAAAATCTAATGAAGACTTCCACAATATTAAACTAATTAAAGTAAATGTGGCCCTTTTATTTAATTTAATTATATAAGCTACCTTCTCGCTTATTTATTTAAATTAAATTAAACAATTATTGTGAAAATAAAATTAAAAAATGTCTGTATTTAAAATATTTTTTAATTTTATTCTAAGGAACTTCTCCATCAGTGATTACATATTCACACAAATTATCTCTGTACCGACAAGAGTACTTATAGCCAGTTAAATCTTGTTGTGTCAATTGAGTAATTTTTTCTGAAAGACTCCAATTGCCGGCATCTTCTGTGCTGACCGGTTGCCTTGCCTCGCACGACTCATACTATAATTAAAGACTTTTTGGGCTACAGTCAATGAACTGTTTTTACCAAAAGGTTTCATGATATTAGTGTCTAACGGACTAGCATTTCTCTTCTTGCCCTTTTCAATTCTCCTAACTTTATGCGATGGTAAAAAAAATATTATTCTGTCCATCGCTCTTCCATTTGCCCCCACAAAAATAAGTAAAAATTTCCCCGTACGCATCAACAGCTGACAAAAGAAGAGGAAACCTTTATAATTATGAAACTCTGCGCCCGAATATGGTGGTGATGTTTTCCTCATATGTTTTCCATCAAGAGCTCCTAAAGTGTGAGGAAAGTCCCATAGAAATCAAACTCTCTGGCAATATGAAGTCTCTCATTTTCAAATGCAATTTTTTCAACAAAAATAGAAGTACACTACGATGTAACATCTTTACCAGTACTTGAAAATAAATATGTGAACAAATAATAGATGCAGAAAAATGCTTACAATAAAGATTAATAGGGAATGAAATAAAAGAAATAGAAATAGATAATTAATTACAAATAAGGAATCTATAGTTAAAGGATAGAAATAAGGATGTAGTAAAAACTTTGTGTTGCGGGAACCTGAAATACTAAGCAAAAAGGTTATTCATCAATAGTGAATAATACAAATTAAATATGTAAGCTCCATACCTTCAAATATGTCTCATTTAAGCTATCGTAAATAGCACCTAAAACTTCTGTTATGAAAGTGCTTATTGTTTTCCTGAACACATGTGACATAAACTCCAATGATCGATCAGAGTCTCCTGTAGCCATATATCGCAAGAATATTGCTAGCATTATCTTCGCGCTTGTAGCATACCTCATTTTTTAATTACAAATTTATCAAAATGAGAAGTGTTTCGAAAGTGTCGACTGACATTCGACAAAAATTTTTGAAGTCACAAACGTGAATATTCCGTTTTTCTAAAAAAGGACTCACCAAAAATTTTGTATTTTTCTTTCCTTTTTGTTAACTCCTTCAATTTGCATCTGCATTTTTTTTTTAACTCTTTTAAAGCATTCAGTGTGAGAACGCTTCTTAGTTGTTCCAAAGCCATTTTGTAAAATAAAATGGCTGATTATAACTACAAACTTTGGCAGCCATCAACTGCTCTGACATGCACATGAACATTGACCTGTTTCAGTAAATTACCGAATTCTCCGTTAAAATAAGTCTGATGAAGACAGTGGAAAAATCATATAACTTCTTTTCAGGGAACTATAGAGTTTCTACGACGTTAAAGTTTAAAAAATTTGAAGAAATGTAGAAAAATCTGATTTCCAAGTGAATCTATGCTGTAGCAACCAAAACTATGGTACGATTTGGATTAGCTGTACCTCAAAATTTAACAGATGCGCGTCGGTCTTGAAACCCACCACGTTAAAAATATCTCCAGTAAAGCATACTATCCAACATCATCTTGTAACGAAAAATCGTGGATACCTTTTATATGCACCACTATAATGTTGAGGACAGTGATTTAAGGATATGTACCTGGAAAGTCCAAACCCTTTACAGGGAAGGTGCCTCTATCGACTCACACGACTACTTGGTTCTAGTCAAGGCCTGAACATGTGTATGTGTAGCAAATCGCGTGCGGATAGGTGCATAGAGAAAGCTGGATATCGAAAAGCTGCAATCTCAACAGACAACCGAAGTCTTCGCCAATCGAGTCGCACTGCTCTTATAGCAAAACACCCAACTTGATGATATATGCGCACCACCGTCGACGGAGAAATATGTGGTACGACCAAGAGTGTCGCGATACTAACGAAGTGAAAAACGTAGTAGTATCTAAGCTTAAGGCTGCTAATGAGCGATACAGAGAGTTGAGGAGGGAGGAGAAACTCTCTTCCGGTGCAAGAAAAGAGAAGCAGAAAGACGTGAGTTTAATGTTACGGGATAAAAATTTTTTCGAAAGAATAACATGTCTGACTAAGAACAAAGACGGAAATCTGGTGACAGACTTCCAGTGTGCTATGTGGTTATGGAGGGAGCACTTCTCGCAGCTGCTTAATGACGATGAATGCAATAATCCCGCCACTGGGAAATCTGCTCCGGAAACCCCAATCGCTTACGGCGTTGAAGGATTGCTGCCAGACTATAAGGAGACCTTATCAGCTATCGCTCGGCTGAAAAACAGTAACAGTGCAGATGCAGATGGCCTGCCTGCTGAGTTGTTTAAGACTGGAATAATATAATCGAATAGCTCACAAAACGCATCTATGCAAAATTTGGTCCAATGTAAGCAAGTCAAGTGATTGGAACCTCAGCTTACTCTGCCCAATTCATAAGAATGGTGACTCCACGATCTGCGTCAACTACACTGGGATAGTTGGTAACTATCGAGTATACTGTGTGGAAGACTGAAGCCCATCGTCAACAAACTGATTGGACCTTATCAGTGTGGCTTCAGGCCTTTTAAGTCCACCATCGACTAGTTATTCACACTACGCCAAATCCTGGAAAAGATCCGAGAAAACCAGATGGACACCCACCATCTATTCGTCGATTTTAAAGCCGTCTTCGACTGCACGTTTAGGAATCACTTTTACGCTAAAATGTCAGATTTTGGTACCTAAAAAGCTCATTCGTCTTTGCAAAAAGACACTGACCGACACCACCAACAGCGTAGTGAAAATTGGGACAGACCTCTCCGTGCGATTTGATACCAAAAGAGGTTTCAGACAAAGTGATTCCCTATCGTGCGACTTCTTTAACCTTATGCTGAAGAAAATAATTCGAGCTAATTTAGGGAGGATACATATTTAATGTGAAAATTAACAATATTTAATGGCAAGCATTTTGAGTCCAAACATTAGTGAAAACGTTAGGAGCAATAATAAATATGGAAAATGAAACATTAGAAATTAATGGGAACGAAATTAAATTTATAAATGCATGCCCATACAAATCGGAGGAAACTCACCAGCTTGAATTTGAAACATTCGATGAGCAAGATTTCGAAAAACTCTCAAAATCTTTGAATTCCGAAGAATTAAAGCATTTAAGAAAGCTACTAAAGACAAACAAGGGCCTCTTCTTTAAAGAAGGTGATCACTTGAGTTGCACCACTGGGATCGAGCACGAAGTAGTGAGGAAATTTATTCTAAAATATATAGATATCCCCAGATTCACGAAAAAGAAATATCCTCTCAAATAACCGATATGCTTAGGCAGGGCATTATAGCAAAAAGTAACTCTCCACATAATAGTCCACTTTGGATAGTACCAAAGAAATCCGATAATTCTGGACAGAAAAAGTGGAGAATTGTTACTGATTACAGGAAACTTAATGAAGTTACTGTAGATGACAAATTTCACATTCCAAATATGGAAAACATTCTGGACAAACTAGGCAAAGCACAATATTTTACAGTACTGGACTTGCCAAAGGGCTTCCACCAAATCTTGGTAAAAGAGGATAGAAAAAAAAACAGCCTTTTCTACGCACTACGAATATGTGCAAATGCCCTTCGGATTAAAAAATGAGCCATCAACATTTCAACGATTGATGAATTCAGTTTTAAAAGAATTTATAAAATAAAATTTATATGGACGACATTTTAATATTTAGTACAACAAAAGACAAACATGTAAACTGCATTAGGTGCATATTTGATAAATTAAGAAACAATAATTTAAAAATTCAATTTGACAAGTGTAAATTCTTTTCAAAAGAAACGGAATACTCGGGCCATATTTTAACACCTGCAGGAGTCAGGCCGAATCCAAACAAAGTTAAGGATATACTGAATCTTAAGTTACCAAAAACTCAAAAACAGATTTAATATTTTCTGTGAATTACAGGTTATTATAGAAAATTTATAAGAGACTACGCAAAAGTAGCTCAATCAATTACCCAATATCCAGACCTAAAGAAAAAATTCAAATTAGTTACTGAAGCTAGTATGTTTGCCATTGGTGCTGTCCTTCAACAAGACAATCATCGTGTATGTTTTGCGAGTAGGTCGTTAAACGAACGAAACTATTCCACGAAAGAGGAAGAACTGTTAGCCATCGTTTGAGCTACTAATTACTTCATACCTTATTTAGTAAATGGAGTACAATTCGACCTTCTTACAGATCACCAACCATTAAAATAACTACACACAAAAACAAATGGAAAGGATATAAACCCAAGATAACAACGGTGGTTAATAAAATTAGGTGAATACGATCTGAACATCGACTACAATAAAGGAAAAAAAACTTTTTAAGCAGAATTAATACTGACACCAATGAAATTAATGTAATCGACGAACCATGTAATTTATCTATTCAAAATAACGCAGACCCAACAGACAACAGAACGGTACATTCACAAGAGGAACATGTTGACGATCACATTCCAATACTTGAAACAGTAATCAACCTCTTCAAAACCCAAATCATACTTACCGACAATAAGATAAACGAATTTGGAATAAAACATAACAAAAAAAAATTGTATATATCTTCTGAAGACATAAATAACTACTTATCAGAAATATTACGAAGACACATTCGACCAGAAAAGATAGGTATTTTCACGGAACTAGACGACCAGTGGTCGCTGTGGTGTAGTGGTAGTGCGTTGGACTGCTACGCAGTCTAGGAGTGTCCGGAGTTCGAATCTCGGCACAGGCAAAATCAAAAAGTACAACAAATAATTTTTCTACATGGCACCACCTCTTGGCAGGCAATGGCAAACCTACAAGACTAAAAATTGCCTATGAAAAGCTTTTCAATTCGCCGTTCGGATTCGGCATTAAACTGTTCCATTCATGTACAAATATAACACGCACAACATCAGTGAATACAAAAAGCTCGGCCTAGGCCCTCCATGGGTTGTTGTGCCATTAAAAGTAAAGTAAAGTAAGACGACCATAAATATAAAATAGTACAGAAAAAAGTAAAGTGGCATTCACAATGTGAAATTCGTAAGATGTTCTCATCATGCTAAAGACACTGATTCTGAAACCTATAAACAAATAAACAAATAAATAAATATCACAAAAATTAAACTAGACATGCTGGTACTAATGAAAATTATGAAGAACTTAAACAACTTATACCTACCCAAACTAAAAACAACTTATCCACAAATACGTAAACCATTGTATTGCTTGCAATAGGGTAAAATACGGGCGAAACCCAATTAAACCTAAATTTGAATACACAGAAACACCAACAGATATAAAACAAATCGTACATATGGACAACTGCACAAATTCCAAAGGCAATTTTCTCAAAGAGGACATTTTAACAAATTAATAACGGACAACGAATTTAGCAGTATCAACAAAATAGGCTATCTAAGAAATGAAAACATTGAACTACAATTAGTAAAGCCTAATAGTTACACAGGAAATGCTGTCATTGAACGGCTACACAGACATTAGGAGAAAGAATAGGAATACTAGTATTACAACAAAACGAATTAGTATTATTTCTATCATTATTTTAATTATTATAATAATACATGTTACCCTAAAGACAAGAACAAAAAGTAATTTTAAGGTAAAATTTAAAACAAAGAAAATGTTGTTTTGCAGAGAATACGGGAGAATCCTCAATCCAAACGGGGAGGTGTTACGTCCAACGATCATCGACCTAAAGTCGATAAACCCCAACCGGATGAAATTCGACACCAAATATCCGCCACAAGAATGTTTTCTATACAAAGTATAGAAAACGCGTTCTTGCTAAATTAATTAAATATGGTAATTTGCTTGTTAATTGTTTACCGAAACAATTAATAAGTTTTGCTTACATAAGCATAAAGCTATAAAGCGACACTTTGTTGCTTTATTTTACCAATTCTCAATAAATGCATAGATGGCAATCTACGAATGGAGTGCCTTAAGCTTAAGAAATTGTATTGTAAGAATTTAGTCTTGTTTTGATCACGACTCCGATAAAATAAATAATATAAATTTAAATTTTAAAATTGTTTTTTTTAATTCATGATCTTCTCGTTCGGTTCTTAAGTATCGGAAAACATAATTCGCGCGTAGCAGAGACGACTGGCGCAGTTTTATAGAGGCAGTCAATACTAGATCATCGCTAGTGCCAACTAAGTAAATAAATATACCTCAAATTTTGCACCAGTTTCTAGTTTCATATTTATATAGTATTGTAACGTTTTGGTTTTATCCGAATGCACTGACACAAAGTTCATACACACAATAGAAGATCAATCGATCAACAACATTCATGCAAGTGGGTTCATGCTGCCACATTTTATTTTTAAAAATGTTTAATTTAATTTTAATTTAAAATTTTTTTTTTTGCGAATTCCACGCCCATTCCCTCCTAGCCGACCGAGGGACGCTCCCAACCACGTGTAGGTTACCGTAGTAGAGTGACCCGAATCACACTACAGAAGCGCGAGGGGAGAGATCGCCTTCAAGCACAAAATGGCTGGATACTGGAGAGAGTTAATTATTAATTTTTAGAAGAATTTTATCTTTAATTGATTTTGCTGAATCGGAAAAAACTATTAAATGATAAACTTTATTGAAATCATTACATTCTGTACATATGTACAGAAAAAATGCTTCATATCCAAAGTGAAATACATTTTTATATCTACTGTATTAAACAGGCTTAGCGAACTTTATGTTTGCCATGGAGAGAATAAAATCAATGTATATAGAACAGTCTGATCAGGCGATCGTTTCGGAGCCAACCATCTTAGTGGTAAATCTTTGTGTTTCAATAATCCATATAGGTAACTCATATTTGAAAAGGTAGCCGATTATTACCATTACAAGAATTTTTCAAATATTTTCACTGAATGGTAATATTGAAACAGACATACCACACTGTTCTATATACGAGGTATGATAAAAAAAATAACCGTTATTTTTTCAAAAAGTATTTATTTATTCATCAACAACTATCTTGTCCCCTTCAAAGTAATCCCCCTCAGATATAATACACTTATGCCAGCGTTTTTTCCAATCCTCGAAACACTTCTGAAACGCGCTTTTTGGTATCGCCAACAGCACCTGTTTCGATTTTTCTTTTATCTCCTCAATCGTAGCAAAACGATTTCCTTTCATCGGTGTCTTCAGTTTTAGGAAGAGGAAAAAGTCAGCGGGGGCCAAGTCCGGTGAATACGGTGGTTGAGGCATGATAACGGTTTTGTTTTTGGCCAAAAACTTACGCACAAGCGACGTTGTTTTTGCTCAAAACATGTTTTAGGCACGTTTCATGCCTAAAACATCTGTAAAAATTGCTTGGCATGAGCCGAACGATATGCCAACATCATCAGCAACCTCTCTGATAGTGATTCGACGATTATCCAAAATCATTTTCTTCACTGTGTCAATGTTTTCATCGGTTGTTGACGTGCTCGGGCGACCATGACGAGCATCGTCATTGACATCTTCTCGGCCTTCCTTAAACCGGTTATACCACAATTGAACTTGTGTTCTGCTCATAGTAGACTCGCTAAAGGCCAAAGGCCACAGTCAACATTTCAAATGTCCTTGCGCATTTAATTTCATTTTTTACACAAAACTGAATACAGTTTCTTTGATCCATTTTTTCGAATAGTAAAAAATCGAAGAGCACACCAAAACACGGCTAACCTTTTTATCTGTCAAAAACAAACGGACAATCCAAAATGGTTGGTATTGCCAACATATATAACAGACATGTGTACCAACATAACAACAAAAAAAATGCGAAAATCGAACATACGTAACTCACGAAATTTGAAAATAATGGTTATTTTTTTATCACACCTCGTACTTATATATTTTTTTATTCTCTTATAACTACTCAGCACATAACGGTCAGAATTATTTTGCGAAACTAGCTTTAATGTGTGTAGTCAGTTTTTGTTGTACATATAAGCAATACATTGAAAAAATGTTTTTTGTATACTTATTATGCGTGTTAATTTGATTTGCTTTTAATTTGGAAAATTATTTTTCCGAATTTGGCAAGTTTATCTTGTAAGATTATATCTAGTGTATTAAACAGGCTTAATGAACGTTAGATTTGCCATATAGAGAATAACAACAACAACTATGGCAAACTTAAGGTTCATTAAGATGAACTTGCCTAATTCGGAAAAATAGTTTTCAAATTTAAAAAACAAATGGAATTAAAATTTTATTTGCCGAATATTTTTTCACTAAATCCGAAAGCCTAATATGCCAAAGCATGACAGACATTAATTCTAAAAATGTCCAAACAATAGCACAATATTGTGACAGCATTTTCAGAACAACAGCTTTAGCATGGGTGCATGTGTGTATGCATAAAATCAAGCCTACATGTTTATGCGTGTATGTACGTACTTATATGCATACGAGTACTGACCAAGCAGTGAAATAATTAACTAGTTGCCAAAAAGATCTAGTTTTGTGGTTGGAATAAATTCGCTAGGTCGGTAGTAAGTGAATAATTGAATGCAAAGATTTTACAGTTTAAAAATAAAAATCATTTATCTTGCGTTTTGTTTCTTGAACTATCAGAAGATAGAACATTTTGAAATATGTTTTATCGTAAGTTTCGATTGCTTTCCTGAAGTGGTGCATATTATGGTGACAACTACATAAGAGTTTAAAGTGTAAAATGATCGGTATGCTCTTGAGTTAAAAATAAAACACGTCAGTTTTTGTAATTGTTCGTCATTTACTGTTATTTGAACAGCTTTTAAATTTGCCTACAACTTAATTTATTTCTTATTGTGTAATTTTTTAGCAATTCGGATACAAAAGGGTAAGTAAAAGTGTATGTACACGTGTGGGTATGTCGGCACATGCCTAGTGTAGCTCAATAATTTACCACTACAAATTTCTATTATATTCCAAATATAACAACTTGCTGAATTAAACAGTTGTCTCTATTTATTCTGTTTGGCTTTTGAGTTACTTTTACGTAACGTTTGTGCTTATGGTTTGTTCCGTTTCTCACTGTGTTCCATCGCTGCTGGAAGCGAGGCAAAGGCACGAGCTTTGCCGAGTGTAACATTGAGTGACGTACATAAGAACGATGGAATTGATGGTAAGCTGCTGGTTATACCGGTGTTCGCTGTTCGACGAACACATCATATTTTACTCTCGTACTCGGTGTAGTGGTTACATTGGTGTTCGTTACAGAGTTGCTTTTTGTCGAAATTCAGTTTTTTTTGTAATACTATATTGTTCGCAACAGCAAAACTTAATGCTATACCAAAAAACCTTAAACAATTTTATTAATCGATAACATAATTGTAAAATTATGAAAATAACATAATTTTTCTAGAATAGTTTTATGAATAATATATTTAATATTCACTTTTAAAAACTAAAAACATTCGTAACTTCGCTTTTCTCCATATGAAAATATTGATGCACAGGTTTGCATTTTTTCCTTCTATTTTACATACATTTTTGTTCCTTTTTTGTAGAATTACTCATTTCTAACCCTGAATACTCGGCGTGCTCGGTATACATTTCACCTAGCATATCGTGTTCGGTGTGAGAGTGAGTAAAAGCTCTTTTTTTTGTGTTCGGACAACAACAATTGCATGGTGTTCGCCGAGTAAACTTTGAATTTAACCACAGCCTAAGAAAGGAGAAAAGGAAAGATGAACATGAGACACATAGGCAAAAATGTGTATACGAGAGAAGAAAAGAACTGCGCGCTTGGGCAGTTGAAAAAATGAGCTCTCTCTGAGCGATAGAGAGTTGAATTATTCTCTATTGAGAATAATTTGGGTGCATCCCCGTCATCAGAAGTGGGATCTCCTCCACCCCAAGAAAATTCAAGTGAAATTTGGCATGCAGTTCTGGAGTTTCTAATTTTCTAGAACTGATTAAAGCAATGCAAGCTTCAAAGCAGCATTCCCAAGAGGCAATGCTCTTCGTTGCCGAAGTTCAATCCTGACTGTGCGGGCGCGAGTGCTGTATCCTGGTGTTCGACTGTTGATATGATTTTGTGTGAAAATCCTCTGGAGGGCAGTGCACTCATTATGGCACAAATCTTTGGAAGGAAGTGCTTCGCAAATTTGCTTTGCCGGTATTACATGGCCACAATTCAAAGAACTATTTGTGCAGCGTTTTAAAGGTGTTGAAACTTCGGCAGCTACACTGATCAACATTTTTAATGGTATGGAAGTCGCTTAGATACATCGCTTATGTCCAGATGGAAATCAATGAATGCTTAAGAGATTGCCGTATAAGTGGTTCTTGTGCATGCGGCCCAATTCGATAGCAGATTGCAGCGATTGTTATTTACACCAAACATTAAAACGAGAAATGAATTCCAGTCCAGCCTTATGTGAAGTTTCATTTCTGCGGAAACCCAGGCCACACGATGGCGGACTGCCATTTGAAGAATAGAGGCAAACTCCCAGTAAAAACTAATCAGTTCTCAAGCAGCGTAGCAACGGAAAGGGATCGTTCGTCGCTCACCTGCTGCAAATGTGGAGAAGTCGGCCATATTGCATCAGAGTGCCCAAAAATCATCAATTTGTCTTCTAAGTAACAGCAACAATGGCAATATGTACGAAAAGCGAGTGGATGTTTGTGCTGTAGCCGAGCCGAAAGGTGTGATGTATCAGTCTGGTGAGTCAATTACATTTTGTTTTGACTCGGGTGCCGAATGTACACTTATAAAGGAGGATGTGGCAGGAAAACTTTCCCGAAAAAGATTAAATAACATTGTAGTTTTGAAAGGCATTGGAAATTCTTCTGTATGTAGCACTCTACAAATTTTATCTAATGTAAAAATAAGTGAATATTCTTTGAAAGTTTTGTTTCATGTGGTCTTGGATAATTATTTAAAACACGATGTAATGATTGGCCGTGAAATTCTTAGTCAGAGCTTCGGTGTTGTAATAACATGTGACAAGTTTAATATTTTTAAAGAGAAAATCGTAAATGCTTGCTCGGTACCTGAAAATAATGTCTCCGATCGCTTGTGTGTAGATTATCGCGAATTAAACGCGAATACTGTATCGGATAAATATCCCTTACCGCTTATACGAGACCAGATTGCCAGACTACGTGGAGAAAAGTATTTTTCATGCTTGGATATATCGACTGGATTCCATCAAATCCCAATACACCCCAATTCTATCGAGCGCACGGCTTTTGTGCACCGGAAGGCCAGTATGAATTTTTAGCTATGCCTTTCGGCCTAAAGAACGCCCCATCTGTTTTTCAACGCGCTGTAATGACGGCCTTGTGCGAGTTGGCTCATTCATACTCTATAGTCTATATGGATGACATAATGATTGTTGCCACAACAAAGGAGGAAGCGTTTGATAGACTAACGACTATTTTGAATTTTCTCACTAATTCCGGATTTTCCTTTAATATCACAAAATGTTCTTTTCTTAAAACGAGTGTTGAGTATCTCGGGTATGAGATTAAAGCGGGGGAAACCTAACCCACGGAAAATACAAGCTTTAACTGCTCTACCGCCACCCCAATCAGTCACGGAATTGAGACAATTTATTGGAATAGCTTTTTATTTCCGACAATTCCTGCATAAGTTTTCACAATTAATGAAGCCTCTCTATTTTCTTACCTCCGACAAGAGTAAATTTTTATGGAAACCCGAACATGAAGATATACGTAAAAAAATAATTTCCGTATTAATTTTATTGGTAATTTTTTAATGGGAATTTTTGACCCTCAATATCCAATAGAGCTGCACACGGATGCCAGCGCTGATGGGTATGGTGCAATTTTGTTGCATAAAATTGACAACAAACCTCACGTAGTTGAATATTACGGCAAGAAGACTACTCCTGCAGAGTCCAGGTACCATTCATACACTGGCTGTTTTTAACTCAATAAAATATTTTCGTCATTATTTGCGTGGTCGTACATTTATAGTATTTACAGACTGTAATTCCCTGACCGACTGTAACACCGAGAGTTCACCGTTGGTGGTCGTATTTGCACTCATTTGATTTTGATGTTGAATACAGGGAAGGAAAGCGCATGGCACATGCTGATTTCTTTTCTCGTAACCCGCTTCCAATAAAGTCCTAACCTGTGGCTAAAGTTTCTGAAATGAGTTTAAATTTAGCAGAAATTTCAGATAACTGGCTTCTCACAGCGAGACCAAGAAGTAACCAGCTTTGTGTCAAAATTGCAAAACAATGAGCTTTCAGAAGACGTGGCAAGAACATATGAATTGCGGGCGGGAACTCTTTATCGAAAAATACAAAGAAATGGGGAAAACAAAATGTTTGCCTGTCATTCCGAGGTCTTTCAAGTGGTCTGTAATAAATCATGTTCACGAATCAATTATGCACCTAGGTTGGGCGAAAACTCTCGATAAAGTTTACGAATACTACTGGTTCGAAAATATGTCCAAATATGTTCGAAAAATTGTAGATAATTGTATTACTTGCAAGTTATCTAAGCCAGCCTCGGGTAAAGTTCAAGCTGAGCTCCACCCCATCCCCAAGGTGAATATACCATGGCATACTGTCCATATCGACTTAACTGGAAAACTAAGCGGTAAGAACGATCTTAAGGAATACGTAATAGTTCAAATCGATGCTTTTACGAAATTTCTTTATCTATATCATTCATTTGAATTCCACGGTCAATCGAGTAACTGAGACCAGCCCGTTAGAATTATTGATAGGATAGAGGCTTAATACCGATAAATGAAGACGAAAACAATATTGATGTTAGTAATGTAAGAGATCGAGCCGTAGAGAATATTGAGAGCAATGCTTGTTATGATAAGTCGAGATTTGATAAAAATAAAGCCAAAATTGTTAAACATAAGGTTGGCGATTATGTTTTGCTTAAGAACGAGGAAAGAAATCAAACAAAATTAGACCCTAAGTTCAGGAGTCCATTTTTGATAACGGAGGTCTTAGAAGGCGACAGGTTCATGTTGAACATTTGAGAAAGTTACCAGAAGGACAGGTCCCCACAGAGTTAAACATGGTAGATGAAGAAGATAGCACAAGTGTAGGTGCTGAGATTGAAGACGTTGATAGAGACGTCGCTAATAAAGACATTTGAAGTCAAACGCTAAGGCTAGAGGTCGCACCATAAGCACCAACCTGCAAGCAAAAGTGCAAACAAAATGTTTGATCATGGTGTGTGGGGCAGTTGGTGTTATGGCGGGGGCCTGAGTCAAGGAAGACCGTGAACACATAGTGCCTGGATGGCAGCTATGGTGAGTGTTATCATCGCTATGTGCAGCAAGATCCTTGAGAGAGCGTGTTGACGGTTATTCGGATTTGAATGGTTGACGCTGATGTATAACCAGTCCAAGAGTAAACGACTTTGTTTGAGAAAGAAAATATAGTAATATGTAAAAAAAAAAGAAAACCTTCGTTGCAGGAATGGATTTCTGAAATAAAATTAATTTCTTTTTTTTTATCATTATTTAATTTTTTTATCATTATAATTAGTTTTATACGTGGGTTAAGCGAGGTATAACGTCGAATATTTCCTTTTCCTGTAGATACACCCGAGGAAGTGTGTCAGGAAGGCCGTGTCGTCACATGCCTAGTGTAGCTCAATAATTTACCACTACAAATTTCTATTATATTCCAAATATAACAACTTGCTGAATTAAACAGTTGTCTCGATTTATTCTGTTTGGCTTTTGAGTTACTTTTACGTAACGTTTGTGCTTATGGTTTGTTCCGTTTCTTACTGTGTTCCATCGCTCCTGGAAGCGAGGCAAAGTGTATAACCCTGAGTGACGTACATAAGAACGATGGAATTGATGGTAAGAAATGCGAAAAGGAAAAGATGAACATGCGACACATAGGCAAAAATGTGTATACGAGAGAAGAAAAGAACTGCGCGAAATAAGGGTCCTCCCTTAAGAAGCCTGCTGCTGGCTAGTTTCCACCTTTTAATTTTAAACACAACTTTCCACTTTGATTGCCAGAATATTAATTAATTTTGTTTATTCAATTAATTAATAACGAAAGCTAAAATATTGATTATACAAAATACGTAATTGCTTAATTAACAAAATAAAATAAAGTCTTATTCTAAGAATTATAGTACAGCGTTTTAGTTCTGTCTTATTCAGCTGTCTGGTGCTCTATTTGTTATTGTTGTCTTCACTGCACCTGGGGTTGTTGTT
The DNA here is from genome assembly GCA_958295655.1 of Palloptera scutellata. NCBI lineage: Eukaryota > Metazoa > Arthropoda > Insecta > Diptera > Pallopteridae > Palloptera > Palloptera scutellata. Next base: position 1,548,243 of record OY282453.1, read on the forward strand.
GTTGTGTAGTGCAATGTATTCACGTTGTTGTTGTTGTTGTTGCAGCCAAGTGCAATGTACTAGCTGCTCGTGTGGTGCGCTACACTTGTTGAGTCTGCAGTTTGGTTGCTACCGGTGTTGGGTTGCTGCTGCCGTCGTTCTTGGCGGTTTGGCTGGTGGTTGTGTCGTCACCAATGTAGGTGGGGACGTGACTCCTCCCCCCCTAGAGTAGAGCGAGGGCCACAATGAATTAGTTGTGGTCAGAGTGATACTGGGCTCGCGTCGGAAGGTGATCTCGTCGTTGATCAGTTTCACAATCTTTTTCCTTGGTAGTAGTGCTAGGGTGATGCTAACTGCGATGATGACGAGTAGAATAATAAAGGTGCTGTATGCCTGCGTGGTTTTTGTTTCGTGCTGTTTTTCATTGATGCTTTCTTCCAGATTGATTTGGTCGTCTTTCAGTTTCTGCAGTGTGAGCCTCTGGCTTGTAGATTTAGCTTCATTCTTGACCGTAGGAAGGGGTATGGTGATCGGGTCTTCGTTGAATACGAATGAGTCGTCATTGTATGTAATGCCGTTGATCTCAACTTGGCAGCTGCTGAAGTGGATTATAGCCGTGCCTTCTACTGTGTTGGTGTTGTTACTGCAACTAGATTTTATTAGTGTTTTTGGTGCGTTAAATATGGCAATATAGTTGTGTTCCGGTTGGAATATTGATTCTATGCGGCCAACATCATTGAGGTGACATCTTGCTGGTTGATTCTGCATTAGTTTGCCGATGCAGGTGGAATCTTGGGTTGCCTCTTCAAATGTTGGTTTGTTGCAGATGAATATGCTTTCTACTATTGGACATGGCTTATCGAAATATTGAATGCATTGCTCGTTATATGATATGTAAGGTTTTGTAATGATTTCTTTAGTGCCATTGATCGGAAAGGGTATGATGTGGTAGAATGTGTAAATGTGTGGGTGTATTATGGGTATTTGAATGTTGAATATTATGTTTGTGTTATTGTAGTAAGCCTGTAGATCTAAAAGTTCATAAATATGCTCTTCGGATTTAATTTCAATTGATTGGTTTTCAAAATATTTGCGGATTATTCCCAATTCTTTTGGGCTCAAAATTTGTTTAGGGATTATATTTAGTTTAGCCAGTATTATGGCTTCCGAAATGTCAGTCAGATGGCTAGTAAGGAGTTCAATGTTATAATTAATCTGGTTGAGGTATTGTCTGTCCCTCTAATGTGCATTAAGATTTCTTCGACGTTATTTATGAACTCATAAAGAGTCCTTGGGTCCCCATCGAACTTCGGCAGGTCTTTTATGACATCGGGAATTCTAAGGGAATTGAAAATGTCTGCCGGGTTTGTTACGTTAACGGTTGTGGGGAGTCTAGCTGGAGTACCCGCACTAATGTTGGGTTCCATAGTCACCTTTTGATTGGGTATTATTAAAGTTTCGATCGAGTCCCAACTGTCTGCAAACGTTTGCGATAAAGGGATTGTGAGGGCGGTTTCCTCCGGGATTGAGGTTAAGCTTTTTGATCGAAAAATGTTAGAATATGGTAAAAATTTTGATTTTTTCTTGCTGCTGTCTTTCGACATTAGGGAATTATCAATAAAAGTTTTGTAGGATAGTGTGCTGGTTCTGTGTTTTATTTTCTTTGCGCTTTTTAATTTTCTTTGTTTGTTTGTGCATATATATTTTCTCTTCTTTTTGTTTGTTTAACTGGAGAGCTTTTTATTAGGAGATCGCAGTTGTATTTTTTCAATATTTTTCAAACTGGAGAGCTTTTTTTAGGAGATCGCAGTATATATATTTTCAATATATTTTTTTTTTGTAAAACTGGAGAGCTTTTTTTAGGAGATCGCAGTTGTATTTTTTCAATATTTTTCAAACTGGAGAGCTTTTTTTAGGAGATCGCAGTATATATATTTTCAATATATTTTTTTTTTTAAAACTGGAGAGCTTTTTTTTAGGAGATCGCAGTGTGTATATTTTCAATATTTTTGAGTCTTCTTTTTTTTTTTTTTTTTTTTTTTGAAATTCTTTGCTTACTGCTGGAGAGCTCTAATTATGGATCGCAGAGTAATTTAAATGTTGATATTTATTTTGGGTTATACCACAGTGCCCATTTACAGTGGGGTGCGGTGATAATGTTTTGTTAAAATAAGAAATTTATAGCAATAGAATTCAATTTTTGTCTTGTTATAACTATTACCAGCTGGAGTGCCAATCAAGGATCGCAGCTTTCTAATAGAGGGTCTCTTCTAACCTGGAGGGTCTGGTTTTATGGGCTACAGAATCGCAGATTTGAGATTTATTGATTGACTGGCTCCTTTTCGCGGAGAACAGTCGTGAGGTTTATTATTTTATGATTTTACGGTATTTTATTGATTTGACTCACTTTTGTTCAGCATATTCGCATGATAATTTGCACAAAATTTTTAAATATTTTCCAATTTGGCTTTATGCGCATATATATTCGTTAGTGTTACCACAGAACCATGCACTTATCGCTTCCTTCTTTAGGTGATTTATGAACTTTTCGATAATAGCATAATATGTTTTTTTTTTTTTTTTTTCCACATCCCTTATCCTCACAAAAATTTGCGCACTTATTTTTCACAATTTATCATTTTAAGCGATTGCACTCAGTACTTACATTTGCACATATGTCCATAGCGTAATCACAAAATTCATTGCTCTGCTTGTTGAAGTCTTCCGTCGTGTTGTCTTGAGCTGTTAAATGTTGACTCCGGTTCCTTTTGTCAGTTTCCCTTGTGAGAGCTGGTTCTCAACTTCTTAAGGAATAAAAATTCCACGGTTGCGTCAGGATACAACCGGTAGTTGCCCGTCGACTGCGCCAAATAAGGGTCCTCCCTTAAGAAGCCTGCTGCTGGCTAGTTTCCACCTTTTAATTTTAAACACAACTTTCCACTTTGATTGCCAGAATATTAATTAATTTTGTTTATTCAATTAATTAATAACGAAAGCTAAAATATTGATTATACAAAATACGTAATTGCTTAATTAACAAAATAAAATAAAGTCTTATTCTAAGAATTATAGTACAGCGTTTTAGTTCTGTCTTATTCAGCTGTCTGGTGCTCTATTTGTTATTGTTGTCTTCACTGCACCTGGGGTTGTTGTTGTTGTGTAGTGCAATGTATTCACGTTGTTGTTGTTGTTGTTGCAGCCAAGTGCAATGTACTAGCTGCTCGTGTGGTGCGCTACACTTGTTGAGTCTGCAGTTTGGTTGCTACCGGTGTTGGGTTGCTGCTGCCGTCGTTCTTGGCGGTTTGGCTGGTGGTTGTGTCGTCACCAATGTAGGTGGGGACGTGACTCGCGCTTGGGCAGTTGAAAAAATGAGACGAAGTGAATAAAGTCATGTCTACCGAAAATAATGTGGGTGCATCCCCGTCATATATATATATATATATATATGTATAAGCAAATACTTATATCAGTTATTAATAAACATCTACTTTCAGATTCTACAAAATCATTTAAATTCCCTAAATATCCTAAATTCCCTTCCCAAATTTAAGGGAAGGGAATTTAGGAAGGCTTCAAAATAATTCCAATGGAAAATTTATAGCTTTTCACTTTTCATTTTTTCTACTTTTTTCACTTTTTAATCTAAGTAAGTTAATATTATTTCATTCATTTTTATTTACATCAAATTTGTTTTGAAGCAATTGACATTACTTTATTATGAATTAAAAATTTTATACTAGAACTATATCTAACTAGATATTAAAAAACTAGTATATCAACTAGTTACTCAAGTTCTAGTGAAAATACCTGAACTTACGTAACGCATAAGGTAACCAATCAACACCTCCTACGACAACGCAATGTTAAATTCAATAGTTGTAGCACAGCGAAGATGTGGAGCCAGTCACTGTTCCTTAAGCAGTATTGAATTCGCTAGTTCAGAACTAGAACTTTGTGCTGCAGGGGATCTATAGTAGCATACACAAATATATATGTACTAATTTACCAGAGCTAGGTTTGTTAATCAAGAAATTATGGTAACGTAGTTAACCCGAAAAGCGTTAACCACAAATTTAACGTCGTTAACTTGAATTCGTTAATTCCGAAAAAAAATCAACGTTAATCGTTAATTTTGTGTATGGTAAAAGTATAAAATATATATTTTTCTCCAAAAGTACTTAAACAAAAGTGTAACGACCATGATAGAGAACAGATCTTCAACAGTAGGAAACAGTAGGGGATGGCTATGTTATATATATGTATATATATATATTGGATAAACAAGTTCGCAATCACTTTTTCGCTCGAAAACACAGCATTTGTCACCAACTCCGTGGAGTATACCTTCAGCCAGTCATCAACTAAATCGTAACGCTGTTAAACGACCTGTTGTCCTTCTTGGTTTCTTTTTTGGCTGGGAGACAGCTCTCAAAAAATTATCAGCATATCGCTATTGCTGCTTGTCTTCTTTCTTTTAATGGTACAACAGCCAATGAAGAGCATAGTTGTGCGCTGACTGTTAAGCAGAGTGTCCGGGGTTCAAATTTCGCCACAGACAAAATCAAAAAAAATAGAAAAACAATTGTTCTACACCGTTCGTTCACTACGCTGTTCAGATATGTATAAATGTATCGCGTAGAACATGAGTGGATTAGAACAGCTCGGCCTAGGCCCTCCATGGGCTGCTGTGCCATTAAAAGAAGAAAAAAGAATCCAAACGTTAATGGGTTTCGAAATTAACCAAAAGCCGTTAACCATGACGACTACGTCGTAGTCGCTGTAGTAGTAGAATACTTATGGCTGGGTAGCATTGCACCGCAGATACGGAAGTGACCACTGGCTAGAGTTTAAAAGCCCGACTCATTGCGACCGTGAAGCTATGCAATATCGTCCCATGCTAAAAGAACACAGAGTAGAAGAAGAAATTAGCGACATTGTGCAAGCTGTGGAAGCGTTAAATCAAGCTGTTAAGAATATGGCAGATCATACACCTCCAGTACATCCGAAATCGAGGGGAAATTTTTCCACTGCGAACGAGATGGACATATTACGCGTGATTGACGTTATCGCTGTAAGCGATCTAGGTCACGATCCAATGAGACGTTAGACACCGTGGATAACCAGATTAAACAGTCAGCGGGAATGATTAAATTTAAGCCATCTTCGTTAGTTCAGAGCGGCATGAGCTCAGCAACTAACTACCTCAAGGTCCTTATATCGTAAATACAACCGTAAAACAGCCTATCCATCAATTAAAAACTGGACAATAGAGAGTATATGCTGACATTGGACACAGGTGCATTACACTCCACCATAAAGAGTGGTTTGGTTTGCAAAGTACTGTCTTTGGAAGGAATAAGATTACGTACTGCAACAGAAGCACAAGTACTAGGGAAAGTCTCAAAGCGAATAAACATAGGTAAAGTATAGCTAGAGCACGATTTTATTGTAGCAGATATCATTGATTTCACGATATGCCAAGGTTTTCACTAGATTTGCTCCGGAAGCTGCTTAAGTATGCAAACATTTCACTGCTATTATATGTGAACAACGGCATAAGCAGCAGTGTAAAAAAGATTTATGCCCAATATAAAGACAGAATCCCTCCAAATTCTGAAGCTGTATGTCAAGTGGGCATGGTAGAGCATGTGTGTATTCTTTTTCTTTTAATGGCACGGCAACCACAGCCTAGACCGAGCTTTTCGCATCCACTCATGTTGTGTGCGTTCCATTTGTAAATGAATGGAAGCGACCTAAAGTTTCATGCCGAATACGAACGGCAAAGTGAAAGGTTTTTCATAGGCATTTTTGGCTCCTAATATAAACAATGGTTCGGGGCCCGATGGCATTCCAGCCCACGTATTGCGAGCTTGTGCGACCGTTGCGCAATCTTTTCAACATTTCATACACAACTGGTGTATTTCCCTCTCGTTGGAAAGTTGCCAATGTCCAACCAGTTCCTAAAAAGGGTAAGACCACAATCTGTTCTACGCTATCCAAAGTCATGGAAAGTGTAGTTAACTTCTACTTGGTGAAATATCTTGAGCAAAACGAAATTCTTAATAACCGCCAATACGGTTTCCGTCGAAATCGCTCTACGGGCGATCTCATGGCGGTCCTCACTGAGCACTGATATTTCAAAGGCTTTTGGCAGAGTGTGGCTTAAAGCACTAGTGTCAAATTGCGCATGGGGTCGGGAGTAACTTCACACGATGGATGACGAACTTTCTAAGCGGCCGCTCTATCCGTGTTGTGATAGACGGTACTGTTTCGGAAGATCGTGCCATTAACCAATCAACACCTCCTACGCAACGCAATGTTAAATTCGCTAGTTGTAGCACAGCGAAGATGTGGAGCCACTCACTGTTCCTTAAGCAGTATTGAATTCGCTAGTTCAGAACTAGAACTTTTTGCTGCAGGGGATCTATAGTAGCATACACAAATATATATGTACTAATTTACCAGAGCTAGGTTTGTTAATCAAGAAATTATGGTAACGTAGTTAACCCGAAAAGCGTTAACCACAAATTTATCGTCGTTAACTTGAATTCGTTAATTCCGAAAAAAAAATCAACGTTAATCGTTAATTTTGTGTATGGTAAAAGTATAAAATATATATTTTTCTCCAAAAGTACTGAAGCAAAAGTGTAACGACCATGATAGAGAACAGATCTTCAACAGTAGGAAACAGTAGGGGATGGCTGTGTTATATATATGTATATATATATATTGGATAAACAAGTTCGCAATCACTTTTTCGCTCGAAAACACAGCATTTGTCACCAACTCCGTGGAGTATACCTTCAGCCAGTCATCAACTAAATCGTAACGCTGTTAAACGACCTGTTGTCCTTCTTGGTTTCTTTTTTGGCTGGGAGACAGCTTTCAAAAAATTATCAGCATATCGCTATTGCTGCTTGTCTTCTTTCTTTTAATGGTACAACAGCCAATGAAGAGCATAGTTGTGCGCTGACTGTTACGCAGAGTGTCCGGGGTTCAAATTTCGCCACAGACAAAATCAAAGAAAATAGAAAAACAATTGTTCTACACCGTTCGTTCACTACGCTGTTCAGATATGTATAAATGTATCGCGTAGAACATGAGTGGATTAGAACAGCTCGGCCTAGGCCCTCCATGGGCTGCTGTGCCATTAAAAGAAGAAAAAAGAATCCAAACGTTAATGGGTTTCGAAATTAACCAAAAGCCGTTAACCATGACGACTACGTCGTAGTCGCTGTAGTAGTAGAATACTTATGGCTGGGTAGCATTGCACCGCAGATACGGAAGTGACCACTGGCTAGAGTTTAAAAGCCCGACTCATTGCGACCGTGAAGCTATGCAATATCGTCCCATGCTAAAAGAACACAGAGTAGAAGAAGAAATTAGCGGCATTGTGCAAGCGTTAAATCAAGCTGTTAAGAATATGGCAGATCATACACCTCCAGTACATCCGAAATCGAGGGGAAATTTTTCCACTGTGAACGAGATGGACATATGACGCGTGATTGACGTTATCGCTGTAAGCGATCTAGGTCACGATCCAATGAGAGGTTAGTGTAATAAGTACGTTAGTTTTTTAGTACATGCGCAACGTACTTCTTAATTTAAAATCTATTACATTGTATTTTTGTAGTTTATATATGAAAAAGCTCACGTCTAAGACCTTACAGTTAATTGAGCTACAGTTACCAACGAGCATAGAGCAATAAAATTGTGTTAAAACATTTAATAAAAATATTAAACAAACACATTAAATGAGATAGTCATATTTATTACATGGTGTCAGAAGTGGGAAGTTTTTAATGAATACAGGAGCTGCTGTTAATTGTATTCCGATTAGTATTGTTAAGACATTAAACAGGAACATGATTTTACCAAATAATAGTTGTGAAGATCTTGTGCTAGTCGATTATAATAGTCATAAAATACAAGCTTTTGGCCTAGTGTCTATTAAATGCATTGATTTAAAAACAAATGCTGAAAACGATATTTCATTTGTTGTTGTTGAAGGTAAGCTCCAGTACTTGGATTGAAACCTTGTATTGCACTTGGTCTGATTAATCGCCCTGAGGTCAATAAGCTCTCATTATCTGCGGCTTCGCTAACATTTATTGAACGGTATGTGGATGTGTTTACTGGTCTTGGTAAATTTCCTGGTGAATCAAAAATATTTTTGAAAGAAGGATCACAGCCGAAACTTCATTATCGTAAACGTTTTCCTCACGCTTTGATGAATAAATTACAGGATGAACTTAAACGAATGGTAGGTGAGAACATCATCTCACCAGTTGATTATCCTACGGATTGGGTGAACAACCTACAGGTTGTCGACAAACCAAATGGTCAGCTACGTCTTTGTCTTGATCCAAAGCCATTAAATAACTGTATAAAGCGTGAACATTTCTTGATACCAACGACAGATGATCTCACATCAAACCTAGCAGATGCAAGAATCTTTACTGTTATTGATTTGACTAGCGGGTTTTGGCATATGTCTTTGAACAAAGAATCTTCAGATCTCACGACCTTCATGACTCCATTCGGTCGTTATAAGTTCAATCGATTACCATTCGGCCTTAATTGTGCACCTGAGATGTTTCAACATCGCATGGTCCAATTATTTGGGGACATCGCTGGGGTTCATATATATTTTGATGACCTGATGATAGCTGCGTCATCGTATGAGGAACATGATAGGGTAATGGAGATAGTTATGCAACGGGCACGTAAATTCAATGTAAAATTCAACCCTGAGAAGATACAATACAGGCAAACTTCAGTCAAATTTATGGGAAATGACATTTCACACAACTCCATTAGAGCGGGTCGTAAATATACTGAGGCTATTTCGCAAATGCCACAACCAAAGGATAAGGCTGACGTTTTACGATTTCTTGGTTTGCTAAAGTACATTGGTCAATTTATTCCTAATCTTTCAAAGATTACAGCAGAACTTCGCAATTTAACTCGAAAAGATGTCAATTTTGAATGGAATCGACAACATGAGAGTGAATTCAATAATTTGCTTTGTCTAGTCTCGTCTGACCTAGTTTTGGCTACTTATGACCCCAAGAAGCCAGTCGTTGTTCAAACCGATGCAGCTAAGGATGGGCTTGGTTGTGTCATTCTGCAAGACAGTAAACCGGTTTCCTTTGCATCTCGTACACTTACGAAGAGTGAGCGAAAGTGGGCTCAAATTGAGAAAGAGTTGCTAGCTATCGTTTTTGCTTGTCAACGATTTCATTATTTTCTTTATGGCCGTGAATTTACGGTCCAAAGTGATCATAAACCATTGGAAACACTATTCAAGCGTGATATTGATGATGTGACTATGCGACTTCAACGAATGTTTATGATTTTACTGAAGTATTCACAAATGACAATTGTTTATACACCAGGTAAACAGATGCTTATTGCAGACTGCCTGTCGCGAGCACAATTGCCTGAAACGGATGAATTTGATGATTTTTCTGGGGTTGTTCACACAGTAATTAACAACATCTGCATTAATAATGATAATAAGGAATATTACCTTAAGATTTTCAACGAAGATGAGAAATATTCTCGCGTTAGGAAATACGTTGAACAAGGTTGGCCAAGTTATCATCAACTCAATGATGTGAGTCAACATTTTCATAAGTTGAAAGACCGACTTCATGTGGAAGAAGAAATGTTGCTTTTAGACTTTCGACTGGTTGTACCTACAGCCATGCAAAGACAAATGGCAAATTGGCTACATGAGTCGCACTTGGGAATTGAGAAGACATTATCAAAGGCTAGAGAGCTTTTTTATTGGCCTGGTATGAATGAGTTCCTTAAGGAAAAGGTGAAATCATGCATTGTTTGTGAAAAGTTCACACGTAATGTACAAAAGGAACCAATAATACAGGAAAAAGCTAAGTATCCATATCACATTGTGGGCATGGACAATTTTGAATATGCAGGTCGAGACTTTATTTCTGTTTATGACTCCTACTCCAACTATTTGGTAGTAATTGAATTAAAAAATAAGACAGCATCTCAAATCATTGAATCTCTTAATGCTGTTTTTTTCAAGATTGGTTTTCCAACCATTATTAGGTGCGACAATAGTCCATTTAATTCTAGGCCGTTTGCACAATTTGCTTCGCAATACAATATCAAACTTCAATTTTCAAGCCCTCGCTTTCCACAAAGTAATGGATTGGCTGAAAAGGGCGTGGCAATTGCTAAAAACATTATAATGCGATTGTATGAAGCGTATGATATTCAGTCATATCAATATCGTATTCTTGAGTACAACACCACTCCTGTGGCTAGTTTGAATTTATCGCCTTCTGATTTGTTCTTTGGACGTCGACTAAAGACTAAGATCCCTGTACTGGATGCACTTTTATTTAGGAGCAACATTATGGAAGATCAGGTTAAGAAGAAAATTGATAAGAAGAAAGAAACACAGGCATATTATTTTAATCGGTTAGCCAAGAAACAACCAAAATTAAATATTGGTGACCTAGTTATATTTAAGAAAGATTCAAAGCAATGGCAATTTGGCACAGTTGTTGAAATCGTTAGTACTAGTTCATATATTATTAAAGATACGATGGATAGATTCTTTAGAAGCAATCGGCGACATTTGGCAAAAACGCGTAATCAAGATTTTGATCCAAGTGAGTTGTTACTAGGAGATGAAACGTTAACTACTGCAAAAATGCCAAAACAGGCGATAGTTGTTCCGCCTGGAGATGTAAACCGAAATAATCATGATAGTTTTCAGGCTTCTAATAGCTTTCATAATTTGCAATCTGAAGATGAGTTAGATCAGACACACATGTCTGACTCTGATCCAGATATACCTAAATCTGCAGATTTGTTGCCACCGCGAGTAATAACGAGAAGTGGTCGTGTTGTTAAACCACCCAGAAGATATGGTTATGAGGATTAGGGTACTGGTCAAACAAGTATAATTAAAATTAACAATCGGCTATCTTTCTTCTCAGGAAAAGAAAGCGTGTAATAAGTACGTTAGTTTTTTAGTACATGCGCAACGTACTTCTTAATTTAAAATCTATTACATTGTATTTTTGTAGTTTATATATGAAAAAGCTCACGTCTAAGACGTTGCAGTTAATTAAGCTACAGTTACCAACGAGCATAGAGCAATAAAATTGTGTTAAAACATTTAATAAAAATATTAAACAAACACATTAAATGAGATAGTCATATTTATTACAGTTAGACACCGTGGATAACCAGATTAAACAGTCAGCGGGAATGATTAAATTTAAGCCATCTTCGTTAGTTCAGAGCGGCATGAGCTCAGCAACTAACTACCTCAAGGTCCTTATATCGTAAATACAACCGTCAAACAGCCTATCCATCAATTAAAAACTGGACAATAGAGAGTATATGCTGACATTGGACACAGGTGCATTACACTCCACCATAAAGAGTGGTTTGGTTTGTAAAGTACTGTCTTTGGAAGGAATAAAATTACGTACTGCAACAGAAGCACAAGTACTAGGGAAAGTCTCAAAGCGAATAAACATAGGTAAAGTATAGCTAGAGCACGATTTTATTGTAGGAGATATCATTGATTTCACGATATGCCAAGGTTTTCACTAGATTTGCTCCGGAAGCTGCTTAAGTATGCAAACATTTCACTGCTATTATATGTGAACAACGGCATAAGCAGCAGTGTAAAAAAGATTTATGCCCAATATAAAGACAGAATCCCTCCAAATTCTGAAGCTGTATGTCAAGTGGGCATGGTAGAGCATGTGTGTATTCTTTTTCTTTTAATGGCACGGCAACCACAGCCTAGACCGAGCTTTTCGCATCCACTCATGTTGTGTGCGTTCCATTTGTAAATGAATGGAAGCGACCTAAAGTTTCATGCCGAATACGAACGGCAAAGTGAAAGGTTTTTCATAGGCATTTTTGGCTCCTAATATAAACAATGGTTCGGGGCCCGATGGCATTCCAGCCCACGTATTGCGAGCTTGTGCCACCGTTGCGCAATCTTTTCAACATTTCATACACAACTGGTGTATTTCCCTCTCGTTGGAAAGTTGCCAATGTCCAACCAGTTCCTAAAAAGGGTAAGACCACAGACCCTGCGATCTATCGCCCCATCGCAATCTGTTCTACGCTATCCAAAGTCATGGAAAGTGTAGTTAACTTCTACTTGGTGAAATATCTTGAGCAAAACGAAATGCTTAATAACCGCCAATACGGTTTCCGTCGAAATCGCTCTAAGGGCGATCTCATGGCGGTCCTCACTGAGCACTGGTACCATAGTGTCCATTGCTTCGGTGAGAGCAAGGCGGTTGCTCTGGATATTTCAAAGGCTTTTGGCAGAGTGTGGCTTAAAGCACTAGTGTCAAAACTAATTGCGCATGGGGTCGGGAGTAACTTCACACGATGGACGACGAACTTTCTAAGCGGCCGCTCTATCCGTGTTGTGATAGACGGTACTGTTTCGGAAGATCGTGCCATTAATGCTGGAGTGCCGCAGGGTTCGGTCCTCTCCCCTACTTATCTTAATTAATGACCTTCTGTCATTAACGAAAAATCCTATTTACTCGTTTGCAGATGACAGCACCATTTCTCATTCATATGCCTGTTCAAAAGGCCCTAACTCTTTGGAGATTGAAAGGAAAAGCTACGTTATGAATGACTCACTCAATAAAGATCTCCAGTCAATCTCCGAGTGGGGTCTTACGAATAGAGTTGAGTTCAATGTGCGTAAGACCCAATGTTGTCTGTTATCTCACAAACGAGTCTCCCAACCCCCAGTTAACCCCCTAGATATGAGTGGGGTAGGTATTGCGGAGATAGCGACTCTTGATGTTCTGGGCATGTCCATCCAATGTGATGTTCGTTGGAATAAACAAATTTTTGACGTGTCGAAAGAAGCAGTCAAGTGTCTCGGCTTTCTTAGGCGGTGTAAAAAAATTTTACTTCGACTGAAGAATTCGACTGGAGAATTAACCAATTAGCTCAGGACGAAGCTTCACTTAATCAAGAGGGTCTAGGAAATAATGCGCAGTCCGACATAGCCACAATACACAGCGAGGTATCACTCACCTACACTATTGAATCGGCTGACAAACCGCTCAACTGCTTTCGAAACCAAATAGTAATAAAAGAAAGCAGGGTTGCCTCGTATTGTTATTATGTTGGTTAAAAAACCCGACATCTCATACATTTCTGGGATAGAGAAACGTTAATTGAGAGAATATGTGATGTTTTCAAGAAAGATGTGGTAAATTCAATTTACCAATTGGCATTCGTACAGCCTAAATTGATAGAAACATTCCCGACGACAACATTTCGCTTCACGAAGCGAATGGTAACCGATATTTTAAACAGAAATGAACAGAGAGAAATAGTTGTTGCAGAACACAGTAGGACCCATAGGGCCGCTCAAGAAAACGTAAAACAAATTTTGCAGTATTATTTTTATTCAAAGATGACAACTAACTAACTAACTAACAACTAACAAATGAGGTTGTTGCTAATTGTAAAGTTTTTCAGAGGGCAAAATATGACCGACATCCACAGAAACAAGTACTTGGAGAAACGCTCATCCCTTCACATGTAGGCGATATGTTACGCACCTCCACTCCATAGTATTTCAAATGGACAAGTAAAGAGCCTAAAGAAAAATAATCTTGTACCAAATTCATTTTAGGAGGGTACAACAACAAATTTATCTAATATTTACTATATTGACGGCAAAAAAAATTATCATGTACAAAAATGGTTTCGGCGCCGATATTACTTATTTTCAGCAAATAAAAAAAAGTGTTTTTTTTCTCTAACAATTCTGCATATAGGCTTTTAATCATTTACATATTTTGAAACTAGAAAAGTGAGGATGTTGCCTTAGCAATTTGTGTTCTAGGTAGTGTTGCTGTGTATTTGGTCAATCTCTGTGCGGTAGATCCAGTGGGTGTAAGCGCTTTAGTCGTCTTCGACTGTCTAGTAGATTGGGTGCTGGTTCAGTTTGTCGATGTATTTGCTGCTGTTGACGCATATGTTCCATCGCTTGAACCATTCTTCTAAGCTGTACAGGTACTCTTGAATAAAGAGTAAGCGTCGATCGGGTTGTGCGTTCGAGCGAGGATAGCAGTATTGTCTGCTTAGGTGGCAACCATAATGTCTGTGTGTTCAGGAAAGGCTTGTCGGCTGTGAAACTGCCTTGAGGTATGCCTGCAATATCGCGGATTGATTTTCCTTTACGATGACATAGAATGTTCTTTCCGGCAGGTGGTTCTTTAAAATGAGGGAGAATGGTGCTGGGAATAAATGGTTTTGGAACATTTTTGTGCATTAGAATTACTGATTTAGGGTATTTCCTTTTTAAAACATTTTTTGTCTTACTTATTATTTTTTGTTACTTTTCTTGTAAACTGGTCACTTTTTTAAATGAATTTGATTACAAATTGTTTTAGCCTGTGGCAGCCGTGAGAGTAGTTGGTGGTGCGCTGACCTTCTACGCAGAGTGCCCGGTTTCAGATGGAAAAAAATTGCCATTTCCATTGTCTGCTATTACTTCGAGTAGTATAAATTGCTTAAGAAAACTTTTCACTTCGCCGTTCGTATTCGGCATAAAACTGTAGGTCTTTTCCATTCATGTACAAGGCCCTCCATGGGCTGTTGTGCAATTAAAAGAAGTCATTACACAATTGTCCAAAAACACACAACTGATCAAAGTATTTTTATTATTTTCCACTTTTATTATTTATTAAGTAATGCAAGCTTTTTCGTTAAAAAGGAGGAATATATGTATGTATATTCAAATATAGATTCAAAGAAAATGTTAGATTAATTTTTATTTAAAACAAAAAATAGTTACTGAGTGTATAACAAGTAATGAAAGAGTGTAAAAAATACAGAAAATTATTTTGAGCCATTTTTTATCTGCCTTATAATGTTAATTGTTTTAAAAAAAAATTATTCTTTCTTGATATTTTCCTTTGGAACATCTGGATATTGAAGTTGGACGCCTGGCTCACAAGTAAAAATCGGGCAGCAATAAGGAAATGTTGCAGTTTTGTTGGTTTTATCGGTATCCAACTTGCATTTGTCGTTAGCTAACGGCAATGGACCGCAATCTTCCACCAATTCCAGTAATCTGAATCAAATGAAGCAACTTTTATTTCCATCAACATTTAACTACATTTGTAAGATAATATACTTAGATTGATTATCTTCATTCTGCACACATGTTGATCGTCCACAGAAAGGTGTCAGTTCCCATGTTTTATCTGGTTCAACTGTGGCACAGCGAGTAGATGCAAAGCACATGCCTGGAAAATCTGAAATTAACACATAGAAGATGTATATTAATCATAACAACCATCTGTGTGTAGTTAATATGTTATTTAAGGCTAGAATTATTGTTAAGTCGTGCTCCTTATATTAAAATTGACAGTGGGCCAGCCCTGAGCAAAAACTGATTTTAAAAAACATATTTTTGCGAACCACTTATCAAAAGTATTTACACTTTTTCCGCCAGAACCACACACTGATGAAAACGAGATGGGATGGGTAGCCTTTCAAAATTAATGAAATGAATAACATTATAGTCAGAAAACTGAAGGTTAAAAGGCTCCAGCCTACGACTGGAAACAACACTGGAAAAGTTATAAAGGAACTTTCATAAATAGCTATAAGTTTCCTTACTTACTTCTTATATACCACGTCAATTCAAAGTGGCAGAAATTTTACTAATTCAAAAGCCAGATAAGCCCGCGAAGCAAGTTACATAGACCTATAAATTTGTTACCAATTTTTTTTTTTTTATTTATTCAGTTTTCTTACAACTAATTTTAATTAAAGATAGTAAACAAGTTAAGGCCTGGGGCGTTAAGGCCTGGGGCGTAGGACACAAGGTAAAGTTCGTGACAGTCGCAGGTGCGTCCATGGTCGATCCTTGCGCTTCTACGTTTCAAGTCGACACACAGCCTCCTCGTGGCGTCCCCTGGATAGCGATCTGACAACCGTCAGTGAGTTAACTAATGTGTGCGGCGGGCTTCTCCATGACCTTGAATGAATGGTTGTGCGTCGGGCTTGGAACCCACCACGTTAAAATACCCTCCAATGAAACCTCCAAACAAGCCTCGGATAATGAACCCCTCTAATATTGACGACTCCCGCAAACGCCCAAAGGACAACGATTTACGGATATGCACCTGGAATGTCCGAACCCTCTACAGGGAAGGTGCCTCTATCCAGCTGGTGGATGTCCTCCAACAATATAGAGCTGACATCACCGCTATACAGGAAATGAGATGGACGGGACAGGGTTGCTCCAAAAGAGCATCCTGTGATATCTACTACAGCTGTCATGCGTCGAGACACGAATTTGGTGTTGGATTTGTGGTTGGGAAGAGACTGCGTCATCTAGTCTCGAGGTTCACGGCCGTGAACGAGCGCCTAGCCACTATCCGCATCAAGGCAAAATTCTTCAACATCAGCCTAATTTGTGTCCATGCCCCGACGGATGAGAAGGATGAAACAACCAAAGATGACTTTTACGAGTTCCTCGACAAAGCTTATGAGCATTACCCCCGCCACGATGTTAAAATCGTGTTAGGCGACTTTAATGCCAAGGTGGGCAAGGAGAGTCTCTTTGGTCCGACGATTGGAAAATTCAGTCTCCACGACGAAGCCACCGATAACGGTATGAGACTGATCGACTTCGCCGATTCCAACATAAAGATAT
This sequence comes from Palloptera scutellata, assembly GCA_958295655.1. Lineage (NCBI taxonomy): Eukaryota > Metazoa > Arthropoda > Insecta > Diptera > Pallopteridae > Palloptera > Palloptera scutellata. The sequence continues at coordinate 1,564,936 of OY282453.1, forward strand.
CCATAAGGCCACTTTGATGTCCCCTGATCAAAACACACGAAACCAAATTGATCACGTTGTGATCGACGGAAGGCACGCTTCCAATGTTCTAGACGTACGCACAATACGTGGGCAAACATCGACTCAGACCACTACTTGGTTGCAGCCAAGGTCTGCACACGTATATGTGTAGCAAATCGCGTACGGATAGGTACAAAGAGAAAGCTGGATGTCGAAAAGCTGCAATCACAACAGACAGCCAAAGTCTTTGCCAACCAACTTGCACTTCTCCTTTCGCAAAACACCCCTCAACTTGATGATATATGCGCACAGTGGACGCACATTTCCCGCTCTATGCGTACGGCTGCCGAAGAGGTGCTAGGCTACCACCGTCGACGGAGAAATATGTGGTACGACCAAGAGTGTCGCGATGCTACTGAAGCAAAAAACGCAGTATACAGAGCCACCCTGCAGTCAGTTGCAACGCGAGCTGCTAAGGAGCGATACAGAAAGTTGAGGAGGGAGGAGAAACGTCTTTTCAGGCGCAAGAAAAGAGATGAAGAAAGACGCGAGTTCAATGATATCGAAATGTTGCGGGACAGGAACGAGGTCCGAAAATTCTTTGAAAGAATAAGACGCCTGACTCTTGGTTTGAAGACCGGGGCCTCTTCCTGCAAGGATGAAGATGGAAATCTGGTGACAGATATCCAGGGCATAATGAGATTATGGAGGGAGCACTTTTCGCAGCTGCTTAATGGCGAAGACGGCAATAATCCCGCCACTGCGGAACCCACTCCGGAAACCCCAATCACTGACGGCGTTGAAGTACCGCCGCCTGACTATGAGGAGGTCTTAACAGCCATTGCTCGGCTGAAAAACAATAAGGCTGCAGGTGCAGATGGCCTGCCTGCTGAGTTGTTTAAGACCGGAGGCGAAGAGCTCAAAAAACGCATGCATGAGCTTCTATGCAGAATATGGTCAGATGAAAGCATGCCAAGTGATTGGAATCTCAGCGTACTCTGCCCAATCCATAAGAATGGTGATTCCACGATCTGCGCCAACTACCGTGGGATCAGCCTTCTTAATATTGCATATAAGGTTCTATCGAGCGTACTGTGCGAAAGACTGAAGCCCATCGTCAACAAACTGATTGGACCTTATCAGTGTGGCTTCAGGCCTGGTAAATCCACCATCGACCAGATATTCACACTACGCCAAATCCTGGAAAAGACCCGAGAAAAACAGATCGACACCCATCATCTATTTGTCGATTATAAAGCCGCCTTCGACAGCACGATTAGGGATCACTTGTACGCCGCAATGTCTGATTTTGGTATCCCTGCAAAGCTCATTCGTCTTTGCAAAATGACACTGACCAACACCACCAGCGCAGTGAAAATTGGGACAGACCTCTCCGCACCATTTGATACCAAAAGAGGTTTCAGACAAGGTGACTCCCTATCGTGCGACTTCTTTAACCTAATGCTGGAGAAAATAATTCGAGCTGCGAACATCGACATCTCTGGCACTATCTTCTACAAGAGTGTCATGCTGCTAGCATACGCTGATGATATTGACATCATTGGCAAAAACGCTCGAGCAGTCAGTGCAGCATTCTCCAACCTGGAAAGGGAGTCTCGTCGTGTGGGTCTAGTGGTCAACGAGGACAAAACGAAATACCTTGTGTCAACAAACAAAGAGTCACGGCGTCTTGGACAAAATGTCACTGTTGACAACTACACTTTTGAAGTCGTCAAGGATTTCGTTTATTTAGGATCCAGCATAAACACCAACAATAATGTCAGCCTTGAGATCAAGCGGAGACTAACTCTTGCCAACAGGTGTTACTACGGGCTCAGTAGGCAATTGAGAAGTAGAGCCCTCTCTCGACCGACGAAAATAACGCTCTATAAGTCCCTCATCCTTCCTGTCCTAATGTATGGCGCAGAGACGTGGACATTGACCATCAATGATGAGAGACTGTTAGGAGCGTTCGAGAGGAAGATACTCCGTAAGATCTACGGTCCAGTATGCGTGGATGACGTGTTTCGAATAAGATGGAACAATGAGCTGTATGAGCTGTACGCCGACACTGACATAGTCAAGCGTATAAAACTCCAGCGGCTTCGCTGGCTGGGTCATGTTGAGCGAATGGAAGAAAGCGCTCCGGCTAGAAAGGTGTTTTATTCGAACCACGGTGGAGGATCACGCAGAAGGGGACGTCCTAATCTCCGTTGGAAAGACCAGGTGCAGGGCAACCTGACTGCACTTGGCCTTATCAACTGGCGCCAGCGCGCGCATAGCAGAAGTGACTGGCGAAGCTTTGTGGAGGCGGCCAAGACCGATCATCGGTTGTAGCGCCAGCTAAGTAAGTAAGTAAGTAAACAAGTTAAGCCTCCACGATGAAGTCACTGACAACGGTATGAGACTGATCGACTTCGACGCCGCATGAAACATGACAGTTAGTAGCACCAGATTCCAACATAAAGATATTCATTCATAAGGCCACTTGGCTGTCCCCTGATCAAAACACACGAAACCAGATTGATCACGTTGTGATCGACGGAAGGCACGCTTCCAATGTACTAGACGTACGCACAATACGTGGTGCAAACATCGACTCAGACCACTACTTGGTTGCAGCCAAGGTCTGCACGTATATGTGTAGCAAATCGCGTATGTATAGGTACATAGAGAAAGCTGGATGTCGAACGTTGCAATCACAACAGACAGCCGAAGTCTTCGCCAATCGACTCGTTCTGGACAAAATGTCACTATTGACAATTATATTTTTGTTTACCTAGGATCCAGCATTAACACCAACAATAATCTCAGCCTTGCGATCAAGCGGATATTTACTCTTACGAACAGGTTTTACTAGCCAACTGGGCTCAGTAGGCACTTGAGAAGCAGAGCCCTCTCTCGACCGACGAAAATAACGCTCTATAAGTCCCTCATCCTTTCCGACCTAATATATGGCGCAGAGACGTGGGCATTGACCATCAATGATTAGAGGCTGTTGGGAGCGTGCGAGAGGAAGATATTCCGTAAGATCTATGGTCCAATATACGTGGTCGACGTGTATCGAATAAGATGAAACGATAAGCTGAATGAGCTGTACGCCAACACTGACATAGTCAAGCATATACAAATCTAGGGGCTTCACTGGCTGGGTCGTGTTGAGCGAATGGAAGGAAGCACTCCGGCTAGGAGAGTGTTTCATTCAAGCCACGGTGGAGGAACACATAGAAGAGAACATCCTAATCTCCGTTGGAAAGACGAGGTACAGGGCGACCTGACTACACTTGCCCTTATAAACTGGCGCCAGCGCGCGCGTAGCAGAGGCGACTCGCGAAGCTTTATAGAGGCGGCCAAGACCGATCACCGGTTATAGTGCCAACTAAGTAAGTAAACAAGTTGAGATTAAATCTAATTATCTTTACATTAAAATCGATCACTAGAGTACATAGGAACGGCATAGATAATACTCAATCGAAAGCACCTTGTGTTCAATTATTATTCTAATAAGTTTTAAATCGAGATGTTGAGAATTAGTATTTTTTAGCACTAATTAGAATTTCTATGTTTTATTGTTTGAATCACTGAATTGAAGATATATTTTAATACTTAGATTGTAATGTAACCGTTGTGTTGCAGGATAGCTGTAAACTGCTATATTTTACTTACTTTTATTGGCACAACAGCAAATGGAGGGCCTACGCCGAGCTTTTCGCATCCACTCATGTTGTGCGTGTTATATATGTTATGTGAACTGCTATCAGCAACATAAATTTAAAAAATTTGTGTATAAGCAAAAACTAAAGACGAAAGCACACAAAAGTGTAAGCATTTGTTTTAAGAATTGAATATCTTATTTTATAATTTAATTTCCTTGCAATTTGCGTGTATCTAAGAAGATGGAAGGACATCAGTCAAATGTAGCTTACACAGACAAATCTTGTAACTATTTTTTTAACTTTTCCAATTTGATTGGAATGGATTGTGCTAGTTAAGTAAGTATTTGTTTTGACAGTTGTGAATGATTGGCAACGCTGACTATTAAAAAAAAATTTTTTTAATATTGGCGAGTAAGAATAAATAAGTTGTTTCTTAAAATATTTTAATAAATTTATATTTTACAGCGAATCAAAATACGAACGCACCACTGCGTCATTACATGGCGTTCATAAAGGACCACCCGGAACTACTAGGAAAAAATCGTGCCTCTATGCCGAAACTAATGGATGAGCTCTGGGCAAAGCTGGCCGAAGAGCTAAATGCTATGTGCGGTGCCACCAGCACGTCCCAGAAATGGAAGGAGGTAAATCAAAATCAATCAAAAGAAAAATTTATGAGCAATATTAATAATTTCGCTATATAGAGCATGAACAATTGGATGCACCAGTTTCGAAGTCGTGCAAGAAAGCTGAGGGCCAGCCAGAAGGTTACTGGCCATGCCTAGAGGGCATATCGGCATTTGAAGAGGATGCCATAGCCTGTTTAGGTGCAATGGCTGTTACTATCTTTTGAAGAAGGGGAAATGTATTGCAATATATGTGCAATCGATGGCACCAATCGTAGCCTTCATATTGAAGTTTTAAGGATGTAAAATCTTCATGCGTCGCAGGAAAACAAACAGTATGACCCTTTTTTGTACTATTAGGTGGCATATTTCACAAATAGAGTGAGAAACTGATTGTTGGCTCAGCCTTGGTACTGCTGATACGACCCATTCGCCAGAAAATGCAGCTGAGAAACCTGATTTCAAAAGAAAGAGTTGTCTTCTGACTATTGGACATTCCGCCATTGAAAAAGGGATACTGCTATCTCTCAATGACCTCCGTTCTCTCCTCCGTTCCAGGTTTTATCTTTTTTGCCACCAAAATACCTTGATTTGTCACTGTCACTTGATTTATGCTCAGTTTGGTTTGCCATTTCATAATGAATTTACTAATGCCTGAACAATGTTTGCAAATTATTGAAATTTATTATGAAAATTCATGCGTTGTGAAAAAAGTGTTTCGCAAGTTACGTCCATTTAGCGACGAAACTCATTTTTGGCTCAATGGATACGTGAATAATCAGAATTGCCGTATTTGGAGTGATGACCAGTCAGAGGCAATTCAGCAGCTACCAATGCATCCCGAAAAATGCACTTTATGGTGCGGTTTATGGGCAGGCGGCATCAATGGGGCCGTACTTCTTCAAAGACGATGACGGCCGTAAAGTTATGGTCAATGGGGAAAGGTACCGTTCGATTATAACACTTTTTTTTGGCCGAAAATACTAGGATTAGACTCGGTCGACATGTGGTTCCAACAGGACGATGGAACATGCCACAATTCACGCGAAACCATGTTGTCAATTGGCCACCAAGAACGTGTGATTTGACCCCGTTAGTGTATTATTTGTGGAGCTATATTAAGTCTCTTGTCTATAGGGACCAGCCAAACACGATTACTGCTTTGGAAGCAAGCACTGAACGCGTCATTTGTGAAATTCTGGCCGAAATGTGTGAAAAATTTGACAAAATTGGACCTTCAGAATGGACCACTTGAAGCGTAACCGCGGGCAACATTTAAGTGATATTATTTTTAAAAAATAAATGGCAGGAATTGATTTATCGATCCAAATAAAAATTTCATTCACTTTTGTAAAATTTCTGTGTTTTTTTTCATTTTCAAAAACTAAACCCTTATAAAAATCACCCTTTATTTCTTTTCTCATTTTTTGCTTGTCAGTTTGTACTGAAGTTCTTACAAATTTACTAACATATGTGTTGAGGAAAGAAAAAAACCCCTTTCCTGGTTGTCTTCCGAAGTGCAAGTGCCTCTTTATTTTATGCACATATGTATATTCACATTACAAGATATATAAAATTCGAGAATAGGCAAATTGTGATAATCCATTATAATATTTAAAGCTTTCGATAAGTATGGATAGATTAGTGTTGATGAAATTAATAATAATTGCATTTAAGTATTCGGTACAATTATGAGTCTTATGATATACTAAACGTTTTGAGTTATAATTAAAAACAACTGTTTACAAAATTTATATTATATAGTTATTCTGCCCGAACAATATGTAACGACTTTTTGTAAAAAAGCTTTCTCTAGACGATAGCTGACATGTCATATACAATTTATATAAATGGGCCTTAAAAAATTATGTAATGTGACAAGAATGGAGCTTTAACATTTTTAAAGTAGTGTTCAATGTCCAGTGCTATTTTTGTTATTTGGTTTCCGTAATCAGACTATTGATGAACACATGACGTGATTTTCGTGAAAATGTGTGAATCAAAAATTCGCCATGGTGACCACGCATGACTATTAATCAAAAATCACGGACGCATCTCTAATTAAAACAACAACTTACTACAGGTGTACAACAGGATAATACGTAAAACCAGAAACCACTTGTTTTTTTGTTAGGTTTTTGTGCACTACACTTTGAGATACAGCATATTCAGTTGAGCAGGCGTTTGTAAAGTGTAAGTTCGTGGCAGTACATTCCCATAATCAGAAATGGATAGTTATGAATACTTTTGTAATCTGATTACATGTGAAGTACCTAAAAAGTTTTAAATACTATTATTGTAATCGCAAAATTGTTTGAGCCTTGCCTATTACTTAATACTGAATATAATTAAGTCGACCCAACGAACAACAAAGCTTTTATATGTTTCTGAATAAGCACATAGTTAACTTTTGCTAGTCAGCACAAAATTATTTAGTTTTGATATTTAATCAAATTACCGTGCATTTATATCTAAATTACGGAATATATTTAAATTATTTAAAATGTAAATGATTTTTCATGGTTTTTTTTTTTTTTTCGATACATTCAACACACAGTGTGTTTTCCTATGAATGCAATGCATCGTGTTGATTGGAAAGAATATTGATAGCTGGAAGGGAGAATGTGTAGCGCCAAAGGTCGAGCTTTTCGCATCCACTCATGGTGTGCGTGTTACATATATATGCACATGAATGGATGACTATGATGACGATCCAACGTTTTCAGCAAAGGCAAGTGGTAGCAGGACAAGACCACTTTTGGTGACCGAAGCATGTGGCCATAAAGTAATGACCGAAGGTAATGGAAGTGAAATGGCATTATTCGTGGAAAACAAAGATAAGCCGAAAGGAATCCTTTATGGAAAATATTTCAAAATTATTGAAAAGGTTCTTTAAAATGTGGGTTACGCTTTTCTAAATAAAATGAGTGATATATTTTAATTTCGTATTTTTTTTTATTTTTATAATCATTAGAAATAGTGCGAAAAAACTATTACCACTCATTGTGAAAAGGGGTTGATTCGTTCTGAATACCTTATTCGGTATATTCGGTCAAAAAAAGTACTCATAAATCTGTCATGTGGTAGATGTTTACCGCCTCCGCTATCTTCTTACAGCTTGGTGTCGATCTTGCTCCACAAGTTGTAAAATTAATATTCATATTTAACAAATTCCAAACAGCAAATTGTTGCCAAGAATTAGGCGGTATATATGAATATGTAATAAATAAATATTGCTCATCGACAAACAAGAATTCAATGTCATCAGAATAATCTAATGGGTAAATCTCAGATGGATATAAAGACTGAATGGCTATTAGAATACCACCGCCATGTTGATGAAGGCGATCTTTTCTAAAAATTAAAAAATTAGTACATAGAATTTCAGCTTCATATATAGATGGTTTAAGTCAAGTTTCAATTTAAGCTAAAATGTGTACATTACAAGTGAAGCTTTTAACAAATATGATGTTCAACTTTGAATTTAACTCTGACATTTTGATATATTATTTTCAAAAAATCAGTTATCCCAGCTAGTTTTTGGGATCCACACTAAATATGCGCGCAACTCCTACGAGTCTGGTCTAGTTTTATAAACAAACTCTTTCACAATTGCACCTTTTGGCCAAAAGTTAAAACAACATCTCAGCCGGAATACTAATTTTAAAAGATGAAATATTTCTTTGATATGAAAAGTTTAACTTCAGAACAGAAAAGTCATCAATTTCAGTTTTGTATGGAATTTTATGTCATCGATTGTAGTGTCATTAGAAAAACAAGAGATAAAAACATTTTTTTTGGGTGCAACTAGTTTAAATTTTTTTGTAGCAGGCGCAACATATTCAACTACTGATAATTTTTTTGGAACTGGCATGGCACATTCTGTGATAGAAGAAAGTTAAATTTTACTTTCAGTCGAAGTTGAGATTGCAATAGTGGGAATAGCTGGAAATTCATCAGATTGATTCATAGCCAAAGGAGAACAAAATAATGTTGGAGAAACATCGATGGCTTTCTTACCCGCAGGGTTTAAATAAGTTCGCAAATTGTATCGATTCTTAATTGGTAGCACAACATTATTATTCTCGTCATAGAACTTGAACTCGTTAAAAAGTTTTTCGTACACTTTAAATTTTCCTGCAAGTACTGACAACTCTTTACCAATCTCACTAAATCCGTTCCTAGTAGTATTGAACATTTTACTTATTTCAACTTCGGCTGATCTACACTTTAAGCAAGACCACCGAAGACCTCTCCCTTCATGTATAATGTCCACGATTCTACCAGAAAGACTAGCACACTTAATATGAGGGAGACCATCACAAAGCCAGCAAGACACCTGACGCTCGGATTCATTTTTTACTGCGCAATTTGGATAAACGCAATTCATTATTTTATTATTTAAGTTAAATAGTATAAAAAGACTATGCAAATAAAATATATTTAAAACGTTTGGGACATGTAAACCGTAGCGTTTGCAAATTTATATTTATAAAAAGATTGGAAATAGCTGCAAATATAAATTACTGTTTGCAGATATGAGAAAATATGTATAATGGTGAGACTGGTACAAGCTGCTAAAACAGTGTAAATGCGAAAAATAGAAAATGCAAATTTTGAATAAAATAAGAGAACAGAACTCGTTCGCAAAGATTAAGCCAAATTTTATATTTGCATGTATGAATATATACCTATAAGATTGCGCGTTAAATGAAATAGCTAAACTAAGAAAAATTAATTAATGCCCGTGTGGCATTTCAGACTTCATTTACGAAACAAACATCGGGAGTTTCACATATCTTAAATTTACACAAATACATCACCGGGTGTTTCACATATCTTAAATTTAAACAAATACATCTGGGACACATGTCTCCCAGGGGACATATACTTATTAGACATTACATCTCGGCCAATCTGACCATGTTGATTGACCTCAATAAAATATTATATATGTACTATGTACAGCCTTATTCCCTAAAGTGTGGTTTATGAGTAATAGCGATTCTGGTATTCTTCAAATCAGTTGGGCAATAGCAATTTACGTATTTTTATTGCTTCGATGATGCCGTCATAAGGTAGCTGAGTTAGTTGACAGTTGTCAATATCCTTCACCACATACCGATCATTAGGCAAAACGTTGTGGCCTACGATATTTTTGTATAAGTTTTTTGTTGGACCCGACGGATGTATCGACATGCTGTATCACAACGAACTACCTACTGAGAATTTTCTCGGAGGCACACTATGCTTCAGGAAGTACTGCTGATTATACTCTTGAGATTTTTTTATTCTACCTATAGCATCAACCCTGATTCTGTCTAAATTTCTGTCTGTCAAATTTTTCTTTGAACAGTAATTCGCTGGGCGAATGTTTGGTTGTTGAGTGAACAGTGTTGTTCAATGCAAATTCTATTTGACTCATCTTCGATGACCAATCTGCGTGCTGCAGTGGATCACTTAGTTTGCTCAGCATGGCCTTAAGTACACGATTCACCCACTCCACTTGTCCATTTGCTTGAGGGGAGGCAACAGCTACTTTCACATGGCCTATATTTCTAGTAGATAAGAAGTCACTGAATTCATAAGATGTAAAACAGGTACCCCGGTCCGTTAAAATACGCCTCGGTCGACTGTAATAATTAAAGTATGTATCTAACGCGCAGCATACCTCCTTTGTGCTGGTAGAATTGACCGAGTATAAACGTACAGATTTTGTGAATATAACCAGAGTCTATAACCACCAGTATGTGTTTGCGTTTTGATCTCATTGATGGCAGTAGACCAAAATGGCCGAGATGAATTGTATCAAATGGTAGGGAGTGTTTAGGTATACTGTACATGTTGTGCTCGTTTGAACGTGCTGGTGCTATTTTCTCTTTCATCTGGGTGAACCAATAGTTTTTTCGTATTTGGTCGTAGCATTTATAAATACCCAGGTGGCCTATTTTCTCATGAACCATACGGATCACGTTTTCTTCTATCTGTTTCGGAACATACAATAGTAAAAGGTTTGGATTCGGCTTGCGAAATACTAACCCATCGCAAAAGTTCATACCCATCAACATTACCCTGTTCCAACTTGTCCGTTAATTCTTTCAATTTATCATCTCTATTTTGCGCAATCTGGATTTGGAAATCTAAATCTAACCTGCAATTGTGTTTACAGCAACAATCAATTGACCGCTATCAAATTTTCTGTGAAGATTATATTATTATCCCTTTCCTTTTGTAGCGGCGGACATCGACTGAATGCATCGACGTGTCCCATGTTGACCCCATTTCTATGTTGAATGGAATAATTAAAATTTTCTAATTCTAGTGCCCATCTACCGATCCGCGGATTAATCTGTTAATCTGTTTACTCAACGTCATAGTAAGAGAGTTACAATCGGTAATAATTTGGAATATAATCCCCTCCAGATTGACCTGGAAACGGCGGAGGGCGTATATAATGGACAGAGTTTCTTGTTCAAAACTATGATACCGCGATTTGGCGGCAGTAGTTGTTTTAGAAAAATAGGCAACTGGGTGGAACTTACCGTCATCTTGTCTCTGCAGTAATGCAGAACCAAAACCATCGGTACCGGCATCACAGTGTTGTTCAGTTTCCCGTTTAGGGTCATCACCAGAATGGGTGATGCAGTCAGTCGACCTCCCAATTCCCTAAAAGCTTGCACACAATCATCTGAAATTTGTGGCACAAATTTCCGGAAATACGAAAATAAACCAATGCAAGAATGTAGTTCTTTCTGATTTCGTGGCATCGGATAACCTGCAATTGCACGAATATGTGAATCATTTGGTTGTATTCCAGTACCATTAACTAAGTACAGTTTATAACCAAATTTGCAAGTTTTTAATTTTAGTTCAAAGTTCTTCTCAGATGCCCGCCTTAGTACTTCTTGTATAATATTCATATATTCATCGAAATTAGAGTTAGCGACTAAAATATCATCAATATAGACTATAATCTTCTTTGCATCAATTAAATAGCGAAAAATATTATAAACGAATCTTTGGAAATTTGACGGTGCATTTTTTAACCCGAATAGCATCCTGAAATACTCGAACTGCCCATTGGAGGAAACAAATGACGTCAAAGGAATTGTCGCTTTTTCCATAAATAGTTGATGGAAATCATCCTTTAAATCAAGTAACGTGAACCATTTTTTTCCCGCCATGTATTCCACACAGTCTTCTATCAATGGCAACGGAAAATTATCCCTAACCGTCTTTTTATTTAATGCCCGATAGTCGATGCGTATACATACGTATTTCACCATTCTTTTTCTTAACAAGGACAATAGCTGATGCATAAGGGGACTCACTGGGGCGGATAATTTGTTCGTCAGATCTTGAATAATTCTCTGTACCTCTGAGCGATCATTAAAGGAGAGACGACGTGGAGCACAGTGGAACGGTGTGTCATCGGTTAACCGGATTTTCATTCTATAGTCGCAAGGTTTTGTTATAATCTGCATCAATTTTTCACGGCAGCCTCTATCTAGCTGAGGGCAGATATCAATACCTTCCTGAAGCTCCCTCTCATCAATAGCGCACATGTTAGAAACCGAATCCTCGAAGGAATCATGGACAGTAGTTTGCGAGAATGCAGCTGATACAGTGGAATGAGATACCCTACAGCAGCGTCGATCCACATCACAGTGTACCTTCTGCGAGTCCTCGTATTCTCAATGTTGACTAATTTTCTACCAGAGTCACTAGTATCAGTACCAACTACTTTCAAATCAGAACAGGGTATAACTTTTTATTAAATTCATTAGGTATATTTTTTTTTTACATACGTTTTATTAATTTGTATTAAGTGAATGTTAAATTTATGCATAATATCTAGTCCGATTATCATTGGTGTTTTCAAGACAGCGTCTGATACGAACATCAGGGGGACACGGTTGACTTTATTTCGGAACTTCAAAAAACAAGGTATTATGCCATACGAATGTAGTTTATAATCACCGAGGCCATTGTACTTAGTTGGCGTTAAAATGTTTGACAATCTAACATATTATGGAGCTTTCGAGCGTTGAATAAGGCTAATCGGACTACCCGAATCAAAAAGAGAGGAAATATTTGTGAATATAATTATTGATGTCATCATCAAATGATTCAGAGGACACTGCAGCGATGTAAGTTAGTTGGTTGCGTCTTAGCTTCGGGCAATCTTTACGGAAGTGGTCGATTTGGTGGCAAGTAAAGCAGGCACATGGTGGCTCAATTATGATGTCTACTAGCTCCTCCGCAGATATGTCCGATTTGGATACGATCGACTGCGTAGCCACGACATAACTGACACACTATTCTGTAGACTTAAGTTTTCGTAAGCGCAACTGGCTGTAGATCTCCTGGCGGGTAACTGTTCGACGGAAAATTCCAATCAACGCAGATTTCATTTTGTCATATTCTATTAGGCCCAGATTCGAAACATAATCTTTGGCAGTTCCTTCTACACTACGCCGTATCGCCAAGCACTTTTCCCGATCGCCATACTGGCATATGTTGGCGTAGTCTTCGAATTGGATAAACCAGCGTTCTATATCGTGATGATTGTCTTCACTAAATTTCGGTACAGCAGCATCTAATTCATCAAATATATTTCGTCGGGTCATATTTGAAACGCGATTAACTTCTAACTCCTGAATTTCTTGTTGGAGGTCGAGTAGCTCACGACGCATTTTCAGAGCTTTTAGCTGTTCCTCTAATTGATATTTGTTCAGCAGAGTGGCAATCAGTGGTGCTTCTTTTGTACCCTAAGTCATCGGGTATACCGACTTGTTTGCCTATGGAAATGTTATGGTGAGCAGCGTTATTAGTTGCAGCGGATTTGGTGGCCATATCTGTAAGAACATTAAAAGCAGCGGTGACTTCGAAAGAGTTAGCATCAGCGATATAAGGGTTAATGATAGAGGTGACAGCCGTAGCGGGAGAGTTATCCAGCTTGGCAGCACGAATAGCGATGAATGCTGAAGAATCGTGAGAATTGACAGAGGAGGCGGCAGTGGTTGTAAGAGTGGCTGCGATTTCGGAAGACCAATCAGCTAATTGCGCCAAAAATTTATTGAAAGCTGAACATAGAGACAGCTTTTTAAACTTTAATTTATCGAGGGCACAAATCATATTTATCTATTTACCTATTAAAACAATCGAACTTACTTTAAGGAACTACCAGACTGTTTGATTAATTATCATACCGATGAAGAGGAACTTAGTAAAGAAACCGACTGGATCTTGAAAAAAGAAAACAGAGTAAAAAAGGAAGACTGAATTGTGTGATAAAGAACACATAATTGAAGATAAACTTTCAAAAAATAGCAACATTGATTAGATTCCACTAACCGCTGTGCACTACCTACTATAATTTGAATGTAACTGACTATAATCCACTGTACCGGGAAGTAAGCAGCAATGTGAAAAATGATTTTAATTTTAAATTACTAAATAATGGCATCTATAAAATAAATTCAACAGAGAGTTCTGATTATAGGTCTGTAGCAAGCAGTTTCAGTAAGTCAAAACTATACATACGAGGCAAACAAACAAGAAATTAAAAAATCTTCACCACTCCTGTAATCCTAAAGATGAAGGGTTTAAGATAAAAATTGCAGTAAATAAAAATAAGTGATATACAAAGGTACCGCTTAACACGTTCATGTTATCGTTTGAGACCTCTGAAGATACCAAGCAAGTATACGAAATCAAAAATATTTTAATGCCATAGTTACCATTGAACCATTGAAAAACAAGAAATTAATACTTCAATGTTAAACGTGCCAATCATGCGGCCACATTAAAAACTATTGCTCGAAACAAACCAGATGAGTAAAGTGCGCAGGAAAACATCAAACGCACGAATGTGACATAAGGGATAAACAACAACCCAAGTGCTGTAACTGCGGTGAAGCGCATCCTGCGAGCTACAGAATCCTTGGCTACTAAAGCCAAGGAACTTAAAAAAATACGAAAAAAAAACTAAAAATTTAAATAATGAAAGTAAACCACAATCACTGCAAATGCTCCTTACAAGGCAATCACAAAAGAAGGAAATTTCAATACAAATAACCAAACATGCGACACTTACCATATACCAAGCTATTCGCAAATAACTAAAACAGACATGCAATCAGAAAATTAAGACATTATGTAACTAATTTAAGCATGCTAAAAAAACAAGAAGAATTTAATAGATCGTTGAACACACGACTAGAAAAGTTAGAGCAAAACTTAAACTCAAAAACTACCTAAATGTTGGGGAGCTTAAGAATTATGGCATGTAACGCAACGCAAATGGGCTCCAAAAACATTAAAAAGATGTAATTCAAGGCATTTTAGATCCAGAAAAAATTACATATGTCTAATATCAGAGGCATATTTAACAAATCAATCTTATATAAACTTCCAAAACTACAACAAATATCACACTGTGCACCCCAGTAACAACGCAAGAGAAGCGAGTGCAGAAATTATAAAAAGCTGTATTAAGCACTAAGAAGAAAATAATATTAGAATACCGGAATTTCAAGTTACTACAGTAACAGTTACAATAAAAAAAAGCAAACTCTTTCGATCAGTGACATATATAGCCCTCCAAGGCATTCTATAACATATGAACAATATAAGAAACTTATCTTAAGTTACCAACATAAATTCATTATGGGAGGTGGTTTTAACACAAAAAATACTTATTGGGGTGCTAGGCTCCTATAACTTTATAAACCAGTTAAAATACTGGTTGCAGCTTCATCTCCACGGAAAACAAACATACTGGCCAACGGATAATTACAAAATAAAAGATTTAATAAATTTTTCATATTAAATGAAATATTTAAAAACCTTCTTGCATATAGATATAGGTACCGATTTAAATTCAGACCACTTTCCAATTTACCTAACCATTAGCGAAGAAATTATATTGAGAGAACAATGCCCAACACTTAGTAACAAACATACAGTCTGAGAATGCTTTAGACAGCTTCAGAACCAAAGTATAAATATGAGTGTCTCATTAAAAACGACTGAAGAACTGTAAGAAGACGTATGGAACTTCACACAAAATATATAAAACGCAGCATGGGGTTCCACCCCAACAATAAAGAGAAAAACACAGAGTCTTAACTACCCTAGAGAAATTAAAAACCTGATTTCAGAGAAAAGAAAACTCCGAAAAAAGTGGCAAACTACTAGATCACCGATAGACAAAAAAAACCTCAATAGAATAAATCAGATGCTTAGTCGTACAATAAAACAAGTCAAAAATGATACAATGAACCGATATTTACGGAACTGACTGACGATTAACATACCGATTATTCTCTATGGAAGAGCACAAAATATTTAAAAAGGCCAATACAACAAGCTTTTCCAATCAGAAATGAAAACGGTCAATGGACCAGAAGTAATTATGAAAAAGCTAATGTTTTTGCCAATCACTTAGAATCACTTTAAAACCTTACCATGCACAGCAGCAACTTCAGAGTAACTACATTATACCAGTCATAACTGTAAGAGAGGTTACTAATGAGAATAAAACTAATTTGAAAAACGCCAGGTTTTGATCTTTTCACAGCAGTGTTATCAATGAACTCCCACAAAAAGGTATTCAAAAGATAACAAACTTGTTTAAAGCAACAATAAAGCTAAAACACGTTTCATGTCTCTGGAAAATAGCCGAAGTGATTACAATACCAAAACCAGGCAAAGAGCTATGCAATGTGTCATCATACAGGCCAATATCATTGCTCCCAATAATTTCATAACTCTTCGAAAAGTTGTTATTAAAAGTAATAAATCCCATAATTGAAACCAAAAATGTTATACTTATACCCACTCACCAGTTGGGTTCTTGTGATAACCACTCAACAATTGACTAGGTACACAGAATAACCGATTTAATTGAAGATGCAATAGAAAAAAGAAAAACAAGTATGCCCAAGGCAACATCAACGGATACGACAAGGTTTGGCATGAGGGTATGATTTGAAAACTAAATAAGTTTTTGCCACAATCAGTCCTTATTCAGTCGTATTTATCCCAGCGCTACTTCCGTACAAACCAAGATGATAGCTTCCCAAATTTTAAGTAAATTAATGGCGGAGTACCATAAGGAAGCATCCTTGGCCCTGTTCTTTACCACAACCACAAAATGCTACAATAGCAACCTTTGCTGGTGATATGGCAATCTTAGGTAAAGGAAAAAACTGCAGGAAACTGTGGCGTAGTGGTAGTACGTTAGACTGTTACGCAGAATCTCGAGCACATAAAAACGAAAAGAGTTAGATGTCAAACTAAAAAAACTTAATTGGCTTATGGGTAGAAATTCAATATATAAATATATACAAAATAAAATAATGCTATACTACCAAGTATAAAAACCAGTATGGACGTATGGTTCTCAACTTTGGGGTTGCGGCAGCAAAACAAATATTGACATAATACAACGTCTCCAAAATAAAGATCACCGATGCATCGAAGATGCTCCATGGTTCATAAGAAATGAAGCTCTTTACCGAGATTAGAACATAGCCACTATTAGAAGTGAAATCGAAAAACACTCCACAAGCCACAGAAAGAGGCTCAGTCAACATGTTAATGAGGAAGCATCAAAGTTACTTATTACAGAAGGACGAATAAGAAGGTTAAGCGGACCAGGCCTTAGATTTTTAAGGACATAATATAAACTAAGTGATTTAATAAAAACAACTTAGAATAAAAATAAAATGATATACTTTTATAATTAAAACTGGGAAAACCTAACAAACATTTCAATAAAAAAAAATAATTATCACAATCATAGATTAAAATCAACGTAAAAAATTAAAATTAAAAACAATAATAACACAAATTTAAACATTAGCAGTATCTATAGAAAAATTTCTTAAAGGATCATTTTCAAAAAGCGTCATATTGTGTGTGAATTTCAAACTGTTTGGAAGAGAGTTCCAGAGACGGATGGCAAAGCCGAAAAATTTACGTTCGGAAATAAGAGTGGAGTGTTTGGGATGAATAAGAAATTTGTTAGGAATTGAACGCGAGAATATGAGTTTGTTGAATAGGTAGGCTCTTTATTGAAAGTTATTTTATGCAACATAATAAGTGTGTAGATTGTTAAACGAAATTTAGTATAATTCTTTAGCAAAACCCCATTTTAGCATTTTATATCCAAAACATATCTCGTAATGTTATTAAATAAGAAGTTTAATTTTCGTTTATTATTATTCACAGTTCGAAAATAATTCACAGTCATATAGTAAGCTTGGAGCAATGTAGGATTGAGCCAATAACATATTTTTAGGTGTAAAGTATTGTGTCGACCACACGAAGCATGCCGCGGGCTTTACCAACAACGCTTTTAATACGTGGGTTCCACGAAAGAGTTCTGTTAAGAGCAGCGATGCCAGAAATGGGGATTTTTACCGTTTTGCGGGGCTTAAAAGGGAAAAAGGGGAAAGCTATCGCAAAATGGGGGAAAATTGATATTTTGGTTCTTTGGATAATTTTTGTATTTATTTTTCTTTCTTCAAGTGGCTACTTCCATTTAAGAGAGTGAATATGAGACTACATTGATATTGGCTTAACACGTTCAATATCATTGCTCTAGAACACTCAATACATTAATCTCTAATTCTGGCAACCCTCTTTGAAAGAGTGTAAACGTTTAAAAAGGTATCGATTACCACTAATTTCCGCGCATTTATTTCGTCCAGTTTGGACATTTTTAATTTATCTGTGGAAAATTTGACCGATTCAATTAATGGGTAAGTAATTAAAAAAATTTCGAAATATTGTTTTAACTTATACATACATTAAATTTATTACAATTTTGCAGGAAACTCAGATTCCGATTCAGCCGCAGAAGCGGCAACAAAGAAAAGAAAGGTGGCTTACAGAACAGCGTGGGAAGATCTCGCCGAATTTAAGTCATGGTTATGCGAAAACAACTCACCAAGCACCTCATCATTTGGCAAAGCCTTTTGCAAGCTGTGCAATGTCGCTTTGTTCTCTAAAAAATCTGAGCTACAAAAACACAACAAAACCCAAAAGCACATTGCAAATATTAAAAGAGCCAGTGAGATATAGCCGAAATGAGCACAAGGCTAAGAGCGCTGAGGTTAAGCTATGTGCTTTCGCGGCAGAGCACAACTTGGCGATATTAACCTTCGACCATCTAACTGCAGTATTCAAAGTATTAAGTAGTATTAAAAGACTCAGATATTGCGAAAAATATTAATATGAATCGGACAAAAGTCACAGCTATAATCAAGAATGTTACTGGAAAATACAGTTTCGCAAAGCTTGTAACCATTTTAAAAAAACAATACTTTTCAATCATCATTGACGAGTCCACATCCATCGATTCTAAGAAAAGTTTAGTCATAATTGCTAGGTATGTCGATGAAAATTTTCATGTACGGGTGGACTTTATCACTGGTAGAAGTTCCAGAAGCAACAGCGACTATAATGTATAATAAACTTGTGGATTTTTTCAATGTTAACGAAATACCATTTAAGGAAAATTTGATAGGTTTTGCTTCTGATGGCACTAACGTCAAGGCAAATAGACATCATTCTGTTTCTAAACTCTTGAAAGTTTTTTTTTTTTTTTTTATTAATTTCCAATAGTATGTGTACATCTGTCTACATATGATAATTCATATACAACACAATACATTTCCTCACAGCAATTATTTAGATTTTAGTCAATATATCGTTTATCTATTAATTTTTGGATTTTCATTCTACTTTGTTAGATTAAATCTACTGGTCTTGTTTTTTTCAGTCTTCGCGGTTGTTCGATTTCTCTATTTGGTAATTGCGATACTTCACTGTTGATATGTTGTGTAACTGTTTCGTGGTGTTTTTTACTGTAGTTTGAAATTTCAGTGGTGATTGTAGGTATTTTTAAATCATGATGAATGTTATTGTTTGTGATGTACCAGTCCGCGTTTGCTATGCATCTTAGTATTGATGATTGTTGACGTTGTATTTTTAAAATATTGCTTTTCTTTGCTGTTCCCCATAGTTGCAGCCCATATGTCCACATAGGTTTTATTATTGATTTGTATATTAGTATTTTGTTGTGTAGATTTAAACTAGACTTTCTGTTCAGTAGCCAGTATAACTCCCGAAATTTCATTTTCATTTGCTCGCGTTTTTTTTTCTATATGATAGTTCCAAGTAAGTTTACTATCTATGTATACTCCCAAATATTTGACGACGGTGTCAATCCTAACATTTATTCCATTAATTTTAATGGGTTGAGGATTAATAATTTTTCTCGTTGTACTTGAACAGATTTTTGTTCATTTACTTTTATGTGCCATTTGCTGAACCAGTTCGTGATTTCATCAATATTTTCTTGTAGTGTTGCTGTTGCAGTTGTAATATTTTGGTGTGATGCCAAGAGTACTGTGTCATCTGCAAATGTAGCTATAAGTGAATTTCTGCTGGTAGGCTGTGGTATATCTGCTGTATAAAGGGTATATAAAATTGGTCCTAGTACACTTCCTTGTGGGATGCCAGCTGTAATTTTTCGCAGTGTGGATATTTCATTTTTGTGTCTCACATAGAAGTGACGGTCTGAGAGATAGCTTTTTATCAATTGGTACAAGTATTCTGGTAATATTCTTTTGAGTTTGTAGAGAAGTCTTTTAATCCAAACTTTATCAAACGCTTTTTCTACATCGAGATAGATCCCAGTGCAAAATTGTTTTCTCTCTAAATCCGTGAGAATTGTATGCGTTACTCTGTGCTCCTGCTGGATTGTGGAGTGTTTGCAGCGAAAGCCAAACTGATGATTTGGTATTGCGTGAGTTCTTTGTAAAATTGGTTGTAGTCTGTCATATATGAGTTTTTCCATTATTTTTGATAGTGTTGGTAAAATGCTGATCGGCCTATATGATGATGCTTGTGTGGCATCTTTACCTGGTTTCTGTATTGGAATTATCTCTGCCACTTTCCATAGTTTGGGGTAGTATTTTAGTCTGAGCATTGCATTCATTGTGTTTCGAAGGTATTGTAGCGCTTTTAACGGAAGTTCTTTGAGCATTTTGCCTGTTATATTGTCGTAACCTGGTGCTTTCTTGTGGCTTATTCTTTTTTTAATGCAAGTTTCAATTTCATGTACTCTTATATATTGAGTGTTGTATTCAATTGTTTGATGCGTTTCTTCAATTTCATTTAGTTGGCTTGTTATTGAGTCGTTTGAGAATATTTTTTCGTAGTAGTTAGCAATTGTTGCTGCTTTTTCCTCATTAGATCTAGCCCAAGTGTCATTTCCTTTTTTTAAAGGCGGCTGGTGAAAAATTTTGTAAGTAAGATTTTTTACAACTTTCCACAATGAATAATTTGTTTCTTCTGTTGGTTTTAGATTAGTAAGATATTTTTTAATTTTTTTATTTTCGTTTTCTATTAATGCTTTTTTCAGGTTTTTAACAGCTTTGTTGTATTTTGTTTTATCACTTGCTAGCCTTGTAATTTGCCATATTTTTCGTAATTTCCTTTTGCTTTTAATTAGATTTTGAACGGATTGTGGCAAGTTTAATTTATCTGTTGCTAATGTTGAGGCCGGTGTTGATGTTATAGCAGCCTTAGTTAAGGTTTCGTTTAATAATAGCAAGGCACTTTCGATTTCATCTTTATTTTTCAATGGAATATTCAATTCAAGGTTTGCTACTATATTCTCTTTGTACGTATCCCAGCATGTATTTCGATTATGTAGATTGTTTTCATTTACAGTTTTGGTGACCATCGTGTTATATTCAACAAGTAATGGAGAATGGTCAGATGAAAGTTCAAACAACGATTTTATTTTTAGTGCATCTTTTTTTAAATTTTTGATAATGCAAAAATCAATTAAATCCGGTATTTTATTTGAATCGCTAGGCCAATAGGTTGGTTCACCTGTACTTAGGAATTTAGCGTTGCTGTTTTGGATTGCTATATACAAACTTTTACCTTTTTTATTAGTTAACCTGGATCCCCAGAGAGTATTTTTTGCATTTAGGTCCCCACCTATGAGATATCTATTTTCCACTGATCGAAAATAACTGACATATTGGTCAGTTGATATTGAATGTTTTGGGGGGCAATATATTGCTGACACTGTTATGGGTCCATTTTCATCTTTTATTTGAATGTTTGTTGCTTGTATATGTTCAGTTTTATATGCATTTAATTCGATACAATTGATTTTTTGACGTATAATAATTGCTGTTCCACCATGGCCTGTGCCATCTGGATGATTAGTATTATAAATTGTGTACCCAGGTATTCTAAGGAAGTGCTTTTCCGTGTAATGAGTCTCAGAAATTAGTGCAATATCTATGTTATTTTTCTTTAGGAAAATTTTAAGTTCTAGTGAGTGGTTAAACAGACCGTTTGCATTCCATACTACCACTTTTAGGCCGCTATACATTTCGACAACTAAGCTTGGTCACAAGCATTGTTACAGCTTCCATCATCTTGGCAACTTGTTGAATCAATGGCATCATCATTTCCTTAAGTTCATTAAGATTATGTTGTTGATTTTGTGTTGTACAGGCAACATCAATGTTAACTGCTGGAATTGTGTGGTTCAATAGATTTGGCCTTGCTGCATCAACGTAGCTTCTGTCTGCTGGGAATGGGTGGCTCGGGAGATTTCGTCTTGCTGCATCAGCGTAGCTTATACCTTCTTGTATTTCTGCCGGTCTTGGTAGTTCATTGTTTATATGTGTTTTTTCACGTAGAGGTGGAAAGCGTTTTATTTTTAAAGTTTTGTATACTTGACATCCCTTATAATTAGCTGTGTGTTCACCACCACATAAAGCGCTTTTGGCATTTTGAGCCCCATTACTTAACTGACAATCGATTGTTTTATGTTTTCCAGCACATTTGACGCATACTGTATCTCTTTTGCAATAATTTTTTGTGTGGCCATATCTCTGGCAGTTACTGCATTGTGATATGATTCTCCTTGGGTACGGAGCTTCAATATTTATCTTTGTATGTAGAAGAGTATCTATTTTGTATATTTCTTTATTATTTTTATTTGGTAAGAATTCCACATAAAACATTGTTAATGGTTTTTTAGTGTTTTTTTGCTGCATATTATGAATATGGGCTACTTCATGACCTTTATCTTTTAATTCAAGTTTTATATCTTCAGTATCAACCGAATAGTGCATGTTTCTTAACACGACTCTGAAGTTACGTTCTTCTTTCGGCTTGAATGTGTAAAATTTCGTATTTTTTTCAGTAAGCATTTTTACTGAAAATTTTTGCCCAATTGTATCTTTAAGCGCATCTGTTACGACCTTTATTTGTTCTACTCCTTCAATAAAGATAGGTGGTGGTTTATTTGGTTTAGGTGCTTTTTGGTTCATTTGCTGATTTTCAGGGTTTGCTTCATCATTACCATCATCGGTCGAAAGAATTTCAAATCTATTTATTCAACTTGCTACTAGGGGTTTACTAAGCCAATAATTTAAAGTTGTTTGACTAGTATATGTGTTTTTATTAGAGGTTTTACCTGAACATTGCGTTAAATTATTGTTTTTTTTTACTTACACCGGTATTTTTAACTTGTTTGTTACTTTGAGGCGTGTTGCAACTTTCAGCAGTTTTTACAGATTGGCTATTCTTAGACTTTGGAGTGTCTGTTAGTTTTAATATTTTAGCTGGTGTTATTGTTGTGGATATCGCAACAGATACAGATGGTTTATTATTTATAATACTTGTTGTCATCGCTGATGATGAACTATTTGATGCTTTAGTTGTTGTTGTAACAGCCGTAGAAGTTGCACTAGATACGATAATTTTAACAGTGATAGTTGTTTCAGTATTTCTATTAGAGGTACAAGCTGTAGTTGTGATAGTATTAATTGGTGGAGTGGTGAGATTAATAGTATTTTTAGTATTTATTGGTATTTCAATTTGTTGGGACTCATGTTGATTTGGTATAGTTGTAGATGTATGAGCGGATGTTTCATAACATGTTGCTAGACTTTGATGTTGAGATGCATTATGGTTTGCTGCTGCGCGCATATTGTTTGTATTTGTGCTCTTTTTTTGTTTTTGCATATTTTGTGTTGATTTAAGGAGAGCAGTATCCGTTATTAATTGTTGGTGTTTCGTATGTGGCGTTACTGGCGTTGTGCATTGTTCTGCCGATGAGAGCTCGCTCGCTGCAGGGGTATTGTTGGTAGGATTCTCGATATCGCCAAGTTTTAAGAATGATGTTCGGGTTTGAGTCTGTGTTTGTGACGCTATGAGAGCACCTCGATTGCTCTCTATTATCGGTTGAGTTTGAGTGTTAGGCTTATTTGCTTGACTTGTGTGGGTTCCTTCCTTTGAATTTGTTCTTTGGTAGTTAGTATGTCATGTTGATTGACGCTGTTTCCGTTATCTGTCGATGGATTATTGTTTTTTTCTAAAGTTATCGTTTTTGATCGGGTTTTAATTGGATTTATTTGTGTTTTCTTTTCTATTGCTTATGTTTAATATGCATGGAACTTTTTTGGAAGATAATGTCAATAAAGTTCAATGTGACAAAATATATCGGATTTTAGAAAAACCTGTGACGCTTGTGTATTTTGAAATTTTATCTTACATCTTTTCACCAAAAATTCCAGTAAAAATTCACATTCTTTATAAAAAGATTCAACTAACTTTAAAAACTCTTGCCGACTGTTTTCTAAAATCTGATTATATTGAATCACTAAATGTAATATTTGAAATAGACCTATCTAACGAAGATTTTTATTTACCACTTAAAGAAATATATGTAGGCCCCGTGAGCCAAAAAATTTAGTCCTTATCATTAGATGAAGCTGCAACTTTTAAGAATAATTGTCAACAATTTTATCTAACCGCCTGCAACGAAATCTTAAAAAGATTTGATTTTAAAAAAGGAGAAATTTGTAAGCTGTTCGAGTTCATAAATCTAAATGTTTTGAAAAATAAAACTGTTCGCTCTTTAACACCTTTATGTAAACATTTTCCAAACGCATTTCCACCTTCTTGCTACAATGACTTGGAATTAGAATACAGGATAATGTTGAAAACTTTTGGAGAGAAATCAATTAAATCCGGAGACGGTAATAAAGTGTTTCCATAAAATGTTTGTAAGTTTTATTTTTTGTTTGCGGCATAACGGAGCTTCTGCTGAAAGAGCATTTTCAGCAATTAATTCAAATAAAACCAAAGTAAGAAACCGTTTGAAACAAGCACCCTTTGTGGAATATTACACACCAAATCATTAATGAAGCAAACAATTTGTACAAATTTTGATATAGACAAAGATTGTCTAAAGCTTCATTCAAATGCAATGTACAACTAATAAAAAATTTAAATAGAATTCGATATAATCGAGTCTGTAATTCTTTCAGATACTTAATAGTAGTAAGTTATTTAGATTGTATAACAATCGAAAAATGTTAATTTACTGTTTATTTTTGTATTTTCTATTTTTTGTTAAAGAAAACGAAAAATGTTAACTTTGAGACAGAATTTAATTAGTGATAATTTTTTTTTAGATACAGACATTTATATAAAAAATTTATTTGTTTATTGTTTGTTAAATAAAATATATTTCCAAGTATTTAATTATTTTTAATAAAAAAAGGGGGGAAATGTGCGGCGAAAATTAACCGGAAAAAAGGGAATTTTTTTAAATTTGCCTAAAAAAATGGGGAACTTTGAGCCGCGGACCTGGCAACACTGGTTGAGAGACACGCCAAGGTTTTTCGCTCGATCAACGTTATCTATGTCAGTTATTTAAAGTTATTTTTGATAAATTAATTATTTCGGCTCATGCTACAGGAAGTATGTAACTGAACGTCATCGGCATAAATGTGAATATTACATTCGCAGTTGGCAGGACATTGATGTACACAGAGAACATAAGCGGTCCCAGTATTGATCTCTGTGGTACGCCCCTACTGAGAGCTAATGAGAAAGATACTGAATCGACACTGCAAACTGATTGCGATACAATCGCGACAACTTTGCGACCAGAATGTTGTGATTTACAGTGTTAAAGGCTTTTGAATGATCTAAGAGTATTATAAACGATACTTTAGTTTCATCCAGTTCTGAACGAATCTCTTCTGTAACATCCAATAGGCAGTAATGCAGCTATGTCCTATTCGAAAACCTGATTGGGTATCACTAATAAGCGATGCATTCAGTAGAACGCCAGTCATTTGTGTGCACGCCAAATGCTTTAGAGAGGTGTGGCAAGATTACAATGGGACGGTATTCACCATTGGGTATAGGGATAGGAATAACCGTTGCCCAACAAGATTGAAAGATCGATGTGGTGAAAACTGTGTTAAATAGATGTGTAATATAGGGTAGTATCTTAGGAAGTATGATTCTCATAATAATTGTAGTGGGATTATAAATATTAAAAAATTTATATTATATTATCTGAAACAGCGACAAATTGTTTGCTTCTCCCTTTACCGATATTCCTGATTTCGTTTATGCCTGCTTGCTATCAACTGAAGAAAATTTTCATTTGAAATTGTAAGATTTTATAACTTTTACAATATATTTGTTTAGTTGCTTAAGCTTGTCATATAGCACATATATCTTTTTTACCTTTTGTACAAGCAATTACGTTGATTTAATAGGTTTCTTATGCCATTGTTAAACCATGGCCTTTCTGTGGAATTTAAAGTTTTAGTTCTTAAGGGTACGTTTTTGTTAAAAAAATTTATATTACTTTGCATATTAAGCAATGTTTCACTAATATTGGTGGTAGTATACCAACATTTGCAATTACATTAAAATTATTAATATTGTATTATGTATTAATGTATTAATATTTTTCGTTCCACTCAATAGACATATTTGTACCTTTTATATAGATATTCGTATGTACATATGCATGTATAGTTGGAGACTATTGTGGTTGTCGATCGTTAAATGCTCGACAGCTATCAATCGGCATTACGGTTGTCGAATGTCGACAGTCAATTACAAATCTATTACAAATCGGTATTTTGAGAGCTGAGTCGCCTCTCGAGTATAGAAAAAAGTGGCATGTCTTTGTCAATTAAATTTTTGTTGGCGATAGCTGTTGAAAATACAATTTTCGTATAAAAAATAAAAGAAATAAAAAAAAAATTTAAGTAACAAACGTTAATCAGTTTTGTCGCTCATATACAGAAAAATGTACCAATGGCTAGAAATTTCAGCAAAGGCTTTGCTAAAGTTGACACGAAACGGGCCTCAATTGTTACTAAACTAAACAGGTCCTCCGGTACGTGAAGGCGATGGTTGGAATAAGTTGAAAAAAGTATTTATCATTTATCAATTACGTAAATAATATTATAGGTCTGGATAGATTTGAAAGGCAAGGCGAAAAAGAAAATTTTTCACAACAACCGAGAGTCCCGTGCCAAGGGCGGTGGCATAATTAATCACAAAATTCTATCGCCATTACAAGAATCGGTAGCCAACTTCATGTGCTCCACGAAATGCTTAGTTCAGCCAGGGTAGTCCTGGGCACTACTTTAAATTCTGCCGGCGATGAACTATTGGCATACCCAGAACCAATTCCATCAACATCTAAGGAAGAAGTTGTTCTTACGAAAAGTCCTACTCTGGAAAATGATATCGAAATATTTGATAATGACGACGACACTTATGTTGCAATGCAAAGCCAAAATAGAATCCAAAAAAAAAAAAAACAGAACTTTTGGTATAGCAATTTTGTATACAAAAAGAATTTTGTATAATAACGTAATGTATGCAAATCTTATGTGAAGCAGCACATACACTTTTTCTGCCATCGCTGGCGTGTAATGCAATTGGCGAGCAATAAGAAGATACCTGAACATATTCTTCAACACACGAATGGTTCTCTCCACTACATTCCGCGCCTTTGCATGTGTTGTATTATATTTTCTTTCCGCGCTGTTTTCTTGTGCGGCTCTAAACAGTGTCATCAAATACGGTTCAAGTGGATACCCTGCATCACCTATGCACATACTTATTTATTATTACTTAATTAATAAAGTAAACGTTCTTCTGGGCATGTATCTAAAAGCCAAGTATGTCTCTCCCCATTTTCAAAACTTCTTTCCATAAAGGACCTTAAGTCGCTGGTATTCCATATAAGGATATCATGGCTCGCTCCATGATATCTTGCATCTATATATCGCAAGCCTTGAAATCAAGTATATTTGAAAATATAACAATATGTATGGTATGTACTTATAATAAAACACTTACAATCATCGCATTGAAGCTATAGAAACCTTTCCTGTTGTAAACCATGTGTTGTTCGTTTTTGCTTGAAGCGAGTATTCTTAAATCCAGTTTTATCATAAAAATTCTAAAGCGTTCTTCCCTTTGTGACCAATTTCACTTTTTAAAATTGTTTAATTTAAAATTTAAGTTCAGATCGTTCCCTACACCACGCTGGTAGCTCAATTCCGCTAAAGAATTGTGGCTGTTAATCCATTCACGTATGTGCAAATATAACAGACACAACATGAATGGATCCGAAAAGCTCGGCCTAGGCCCTCCATGGACTTTTGTGTCAATAAAAGAAAAAAAAGAAGTTAATTTTATTTCGGGAGGTACAACTGTTGAGCGAATACGTAGCTTATCCCTAATCTCACCTAAAACGTATTGAAAGGCTTCCTTGAAAAGCGAAAGTTATGGATGAATTTTGAATTCAATTAAAGAATAAAAGAACTTACAAAACTCATTGATTTTATTTATGAACATGCTTGCTTACTCTGTATCTGCCAGTTCTAAGGGACTGGAACGGGTCCAATATTGCGGCGCAATCGCGACAAGTTTTCAACTGAAGAACTTACCGCCTCGTCGGGAAGAACCATGGCGTTCAGTTTCGTAGTTTTTTGTCAAATTTATAAAATTAATTTTAAAAACAAAGTAAATTTAAAAAATATCCTTTGTTCATTTTATCTTTTCATTCACAGTACCGTTTTCCGCTCATCGCAATCTTTTACAAAAAATTTGCAGTCACAAGGAATGACAGATAAACTGATGCCGCTACCGTTCAGTCCATGTGGTTAGAGAAGGTCAATATTGCCAAGGTAAGGTAAAATAATTTTTACCGGCCATGATCTCGATGAAGAACGAGGCCGATATTTCGTGCAGCACAAGCATAACGTAATTTTTTTTAGTGCTGTCACCCAGCCAAAAAAAACAAGTAGAATAACAGGTCTTTAAAAAGCATCTTCCATGATTTAGTTGATGACCAGCTGAAGAGAAGCCTCACGGAATTGGTAACATATGCTGTCTATTCGAGCCAGAAAATGTTGGCGAAATTTTTTATTGCAGTTGAATGTCTGCTCTCTAAAAATGGTAGTATCACTTTTGTTTAAGTCCGTTTGGAGAAAAAAAAAATATTTTTTACTGTTTACAAAAAGGTAACCTTAACGATTAAGATTGACTTACGTTAATTTTTTTACAGAATATACGTTTTAACATTAATGACGGAGACGGCGTTAATTTCTGGATAAACGATGCTCAGCTCTGGTTAGAAGCTATTTTTCTTTAATTAACTTTTGATGAACTTACTTACTTTACTTTTGATGGCACAACAGCCCATGGAGGGCCTAGGCCGAGCTTTTCTTTTTTTGATGAAACCAGCCCATAATATACATACATAGATGTAATATTAATAATTAATAATGTTTGTATGTACATTCGTAATCTGGCTCAAGTGTTTCAGCAATATTAGATTTATTAATTAATTGTACTCTATAAAGCTTTATCTAATATCTAATTTCATATGAGTAAAAGTATCGATACTCTGATGTTTCGCATAACAAAATTAAATCTCAATTTTGAAGCTAGTTAATATAACAGAAAAGAATTATAGCTTCATATTAAACACCCTAATTAAACAAAGTATTTTATGAAAATTATTACTTTTATTTTAATAATTGCAAAAGATCACTGTATTTTAATTGTTTGTGTTGGACATATGTAGTTATGTTTTTGGTGTTGAGTGATGTTTCCACAGTTGTCGTTAGTTTTAGAGAAAGCAGCTGGCCCACGCATAAATCAATTTTCAAAAGAACAGAATGCAAAATGGATGGAAATTTGAAGTTTTTTTTGTTTTTAAAATTATTTAATATTTGCAAAAATTATGTAAATTGCCGAAACGACAAAACAACTTACTTTTACTTTTAATGGCACAACAGCCCATGGAGGGCCTAGACCGAGCTTTTCGCATCCACTCATGTTGTGCGTGTTATATTTGTATATGAATGGAAGGGACCTACAGTTTAATACCGAATCCGAAAGGCGAAGTGAAAAGCTTCTCATAGCAATTTTTACTCTTGTAGGTTTGCCATTGCCTGCCAAGAGGTGGTGCCGTTAAGAAAAATTATTTTTTTTACATTTTGATTTTGCCTGTGCCGAGATTCGAACCCCAGACACTCTGCGTAGCAGTCCAACGCACTACCACTACACCACAGCGACCACACGACAAAACAACACATTGTTAAAATTTCGCATAAAGTGTATAAGGTGAAGTGGTTTAACTATAATTTAAAAGTTAGAAAACCCTAATTTTGCTGCTATGCGCAAAAGCCCGGTGCAAAGTAGGATTTTGCACTAAATTGAAAAATGTAAATTTTATTTCGCATGGAATTTTCCATGAAATCAGGCATTCGTGTAGCGTTAAAAAATATATTTAATAACCTACTGAGGAGTCGTAAAAATCCTCAGTAGGTGTAGAAAAGTACAAACAATTGGCAAAGGGAGGTTTTGTTGCAACTGTAATTTTGCTGTAATTTTGCTCTGTCTCTCATGCTTAAAGCTACAAAGTTGATTTTTTCAGAAGAATAAGAGTGGCAATGCGGGACATGATGGAGTAACGTAGGACACTTTATTTTCTGAATGAAATTTTAACAAATTCTATGAAAAGTTAACAATTATGTGAATTTAAATTATGGGTCTTTTTTGTTTACATTTTTTTTACATACAGAAAGAGTATGTCGAAACAAATGCTATACATATATTAACCTTGATCTTGCGATGAAAAATAATGAATATATAAAATAAAATTTTGTCCAATCTATCACAAAGACATCTGATCATTTTAACTTCTTGTGAAAAAGTTAATGGTAAGAAAATAAATATAAGACACTGCGCCGATAAGTTTGATACATTTTCTATAGGACTGTAAAGCGAGTGTCCTACATTACCCCGTGTCCCACTTGACCCCACTTTCCCCTATAATTTATCACTGTAGATTGGTATATATGTAAACATGTATCTAATTAATTAAATAAACATTATTGTTTTAAAATTGGTTTTATAAAAACATCCTTACAACTCAGACCAACTCTTGGTATCAGGCCTGATTGATTATATAGCATATGAATAGTACAAAGGAATAACTTTGTCAGCGATAAACTTCTTCTTCATGGTTTGTCATTGCTAGCCAAGAGGTGGTGCTACGGAGAAGTTTTTTTTGTCTTAAAAAACACCATCAAAGCTTTGTCTGTCGCTTACAAAGTTATTCGCCTACAATACGTTTCGTATATTGAATAATAGGTAAAATTTTCAATTAGCTCATTCTGGGCATTGCTACCAACCCAAATTTTTGCCAATTACTTCTGAGTTGGTTAGGCCACGTAGCGATACATATATAAAGTTTCTTTTTGATTTTTTTTAGCTTCTTAATTTATTCTTGAAATTTTAGCAAATTAATTTACATACCTCTGAGTACATCTGCGGGTATAAGACGTTTGTAAATTTTAATGTCAACATCGTTATTGGTAGCAGTTTTTTTTATCTTCTGCTGCGCAAGCGCAGGCAATAAAAATTAAAACAGTACAAGCAAATCCAAAAATTCAACGCAATGTCAAAAAAAAAAAAAAAAAAAAATTTTCCAAAATCAAAAAGGAAAAGTTAAAAAAGACAACAAAGACTTAAATTTTGCTTTTATTCGCCTCTTGACGCAATTCTTTTCACAATCAATGACGATGATATCAATTTGTAGGCCGACGATGGACAACAGCAATAACGATAAAACTTTCAACCACGAATAAAACAACAAACCTTAAATCGGACGGATGGAACCGTTATAAGCTAAAGTGTGTACTGAATTAAGTTTGAAATGTATATAAGTACCGATATTTATAAGCAAGGGTATGTATTGTGCACGATATATACCACACAATTGGTTGTTGGTTGGTCTGACAGTCTATTTAATAAGTGAATGCTTGTTAGCTGGATGGTATGAGTGGATTTCGTTGTCATAGTCAGTGGTTTTTCTTGCTTGGAGAAACCAAACCTTTATGTAAAATACACGCTGGCTGTCGCAGTTAGCTGATCATCATACTTTTTGTTATTGTTCGCTTTAATATAAAACTAACAAACAACATGTAGCAAATAAAACAAAAATGGTGAACTATCAAAAATGGTGAGATCAAAGCTATTCATAAAGCTCAAACTAAGCTCAACTATAGGTAAACTGTTATTATTTTCGTGAATTGATTTTTAGTGCATACTTATATTGGGAATTTTTTGTTTGAAATTGTGTTGTATCGTCACCGTTCTCAGCATTTTGGCTTCAGTGGAACAACCGGGAGTTTTCATGGATGATTTGCATTTGTTTTCGTATAAAATGCAATTGACTCAGAGAATATTGCCGACAGACCGTCCACGTCGCTTGGAATACGGCCGAACAAAATTTGCCAAAAAATGGCAGTACGGCAGTAAGTCTCAGACCATTGACGAGTTCAAGGCAAACATTCGTGCCGAAATCATCGCTATACCGCCCGAGTTGCTCGAAAAAGTAATGATAAACGGAGCACAAAGGGCACATGTCTTTGGTCAATAACGGTGGCCACTTGATTGATGTTGTATTCAAAAATTAGTCCAAATAAATTATAAAGAAACAAATTAAATAAAAATAACTCATATATGGAAATAGGTTTTTTTTAAATTTTATTATGGTAAATATTCACATACCGACATAAGAGACCCTTTAGTTTCATATTTTATTTATTTTACTGACTTCACGCATGCACTGAGCATCGTCATTTTGGTTTTTCTGGAAATCCGCCTTCCGCAATCTGCTTTCACGAAATTTTTCGGCTCCTCCATTGGTTGAATGCTGAGGTAAAAGAAGTTATCCACGTACTGTACCGCCTGTCCTTCTATCGGTGAAAGTTCACTTTGAACTAGATCAGGTCAAAACTGTCAGGAAAAATATTTGTAGGCAGCTTATTGGAGCGCTGGATGATGTCGAATTGAATGGTATCTTCAAATCGATAAAGAGCAAGTGTCGGTGGTTTTTTTTTAGTGTCGGGGGGATTTTTTTAGTGGCGGAGAACTTTAAATCGAAATAAAACACACACAAATGTTTTAATATCCATGGAATTGGTTTTATATTAAAGATATTATTTTGGGATTAAGGTTTGAATATGATTTCGGTCATGTCGCCGCCGCAGCTGATACATACATGGCGTAATTCGAAGTGTTTACACTCTTCGGTTCGACAATAGCACGTCGAATGTTGGCTTCCAAGTGTTGATTTTTTTCTGGTTTATGGACGTAGACTTTACATATCGCCAAAGAAAATAATCTAATAGCGTCAAATCGCACTAACGAGGTGGCCAGTTAACAGGTCCATTTCGTGAAATTAATCGTTCGTCAAATGTTTCTTTCAGAAAATTAATTGTTTAAAGTTTTATGGTACACCATTTTAGTGTTGCCGTTGCGCACAAAATAGTATTTAAAAAAACCTGAATTTCGACCAAAAGCAACTCTGTAACAACCTCCACCACACCGAGCACGAGAGAAAAATATGATAAGCATAACCACAAACTTAAAGGCTGAACAATAACTGATTTATTATACCAATGTTATGTTATCACTATTAAAAAGTGAGAGAGAACAAATTGGAAATTAACTTACTTACTTAGCTGGCGCTACAACCGATGATCGGTCTTGGCCGCCTCCACAAAGCTTCGCCAGTCACTTCTGCTATGCGCGCGCTGGCGCCAGTTGATAAGGCCAAGTGCAGTCAGGTTGCCCTGCACCTGGTCTTTCCAACGGAGATTAGGACGTCCCCTTCTGCGTGATCCTCCACCGTGGTTCGAATAAAACACCTTTCTAGCCGGAGCGCTTTCTTCCATTCGCTCAACATGACCCAGCCAGCGAAGCCGCTGGAGTTTTATACGCTTGACTATGTCAGTGTCGGCGTACAGCTCATACAGCTCATTGTTCCATCTTATTCGAAACACGTCATCCACGCATACTGGACCGTAGATCTTACGGAGTATCTTCCTCTCGAACGCTCCTAACAGTCTCTCATCATTGATGGTCAATGTCCACGTCTCTGCGCCATACATTAGGACGGGAAGGATGAGGGACTTATAGAGCGTTATTTTCGTCGGTCGAGAGAGGGCTCTACTTCTCAATTGCCTACTGAGCCCGTAGTAACACCTGTTGGCAAGAGTTAGTCTCCGCTTGATCTCAAGGCTGACATTATTGTTGGTGTTTATGCTGGATCCTAAATAAACGAAATCCTTGACGACTTCAAAAGTGTAGTTGTCAACAGTGACATTTTGTCCAAGACGCCGTGACTCTTTGTTTGTTGACACAAGGTATTTCGTTTTGTCCTCGTTCACCACTAGACCCACACGACGAGACTCCCTTTCCAGGTTGGAGAATGCTGCACTGACTGCTCGAGCGTTTTTGCCAATGATGTCAATATCATCAGCGTATGCTAGCAGCATGACACTCTTGTAGAAGATAGTGCCAGAGATGTCGATGTTCGCAGCTCGAATTATTTTCTCCAGCATTAGGTTAAAGAAGTCGCACGATAGGGAGTCACCTTGTCTGAAACCTCTTTTGGTATCAAATGGTGCGGAGAGGTCTGTCCCAATTTTCACTGCGCTGGTGGTGTTGGTCAGTGTCATTTTGCAAAGACGAATGAGCTTTGCAGGGATACCAAAATCAGACATTGCGGCGTACAAGTGATCCCTAATCGTGCTGTCGAAGGCGGCTTTATAATCGACAAATAGATGATGGGTGTCGATCTGTTTTTCTCGGGTCTTTTCCAGGATTTGGCGTAGTGTGAATATCTGGTCGATGGTGGATTTACCAGGCCTGAAGCCACACTGATAAGGTCCAATCAGTTTGTTGACGATGGGCTTCAGTCTTTCGCACAGTACGCTCGATAGAACCTTATATGCAATATTAAGAAGGCTGATCCCACGGTAGTTGGCGCAGATCGTGGAATCACCCTTCTTATGGATTGGCATGCTTTCATCTGACCATATTCTGCATAGAAGCTCATGCATGCGTTTTTTGAGCTCTTCGCCTCCGGTCTTAAACAACTCAGCAGGCAGGCCATCTGCACCTGCAGCCTTATTGTTTTTTAGCCGAGCAATGGCTGTTAAGACCTCCTCATAGTCAGGCGCCGGTTGGAAATTAAACAACAGTAATTACAGTAATACCATATTGCTCACATCAATATACATATATCACCGTCTCTATTCAGCTTAATACTAAATACATATATCTTAGTAAATAGCAATATAAATTACGATTTATAGAGAGTATCCAAATAGTTCTTATAATATGTACTAAAAATGCATGTAATATATATTTATGAATTCGAAAAATTATATTCGAGTATAAGCGAAATTGTTAATCAACTTCGCTTTGTGCTGGTTTGACTACCTTACCATCTCTTCCAGGCCTCAAGTGCCTTTCTGACTGAGATGGTAGTTCGTCTTGATTTAATTCGTTGGATTCGTCTCGCACCGACAGATCCACATGGGACTAACTCGCTAAACCAGTAGGAGTAGGAAGGCTGGCACCTGCGGCACAATTATCATGTACATTGATAATTTTTTTACTTTTGTTTGCGTGGACGACGCGAATTGAATAAGATGGAACGATGAGCTGTATGAGCTGTACGCCGACACTGACATAGTCAAGCATTTAAAAATCCAGCGGCTTTGCTGATTGGGTTATGTTGAGCGAATTGAAGAAAGCGCTCTGTGTTGTTCGAGCCACGGCGAAGAGGTGGCCAAGACCGATCATCGGTTGTAGTGCCAGCTAAGTAAGAATCCTTATTTGTCTACCTATACATATATTTGTGTGTTGACATAAATCCAAGAAGTATGTTTACAATAAGTATAATATTTCAATTTGCTTATTACGATGTTTGTCTTTATTTAATTGTTGACTTATTTCTAGGAAATAAGTTTGCAATCAATTTAATAATAAATTTGTTTATAATAGTATTTTTCTTTATTTCTGTAATGTGCTGATAATGCAATATTGTTGTTATTGCATTGTCGCAATACGTTAGCACGATGTGCTAACTTGTATATATTTATGTGGCCGCTATGAAACGCTGCAATTCTACGTAAAATTATTTGCGTGCAAGTTCGTGAGAGGGGTGAGAAGCTTACGGCGTATGCCAAATTACACTGTTGCTGGTGTTGCTGCAATAATCTGACAGTTCTCGTTTATCTCTTTCTCATTTTTATGTGTTTGCTTTATTCATATTCTCATTTTTAAAACTTTACCGATTTACAAGTAAAAAAAAAATGTCAGTCGTGTTTCGATTGATTTTTGTATTGTGGATTTAGGAAATATTTTTGCTTTTGATTCTAAAAATTCATTAAAAACTGTTAATAGGTTATTTGAAAACGTTTTGCGGTTTAGATATTTTTCACGTAGAAGAACAAATTGACGAAATACTTGATCTCGGAACCGGTTCGACAGTATTCCAAATGAGTGCGCCACTACATGTCTTCAACGAGATAAGCGAATATTGAAAATTTTCTTTTCCTTGGAGGTCATTGTGTGCGTATATGGCTTCAAAATATGTTTTTGAAGAGGAAAAGTATCACAACCCACAACAACGTAGAGGAGTATTTTACCATTACCAAATATTTTTCGTGAAGTGTAATTTGCTTTGAAGTAAAACTCCAGTGTCATGTGCGTGCTAATTGCACAAACGACTATAAAACGACTAAAAATTCTATTTTTTCGAGAAGCTTCAAATATAATGTGCTTGACTTTCAGTGCACCTATGCAATGTGGCAATTCATTTGAGCACGAAACTTTTAACAATTTTCTCGCACTCTTTTGTTGCTATTGGAAACTGTAAAACTAAAATATTTTTATTATTAATTTATTCCAATCTCAATCACAATTTGACGAAAAAATTTAAAACGTGAAAAATTTACTGAGCAAACGTAACGTTTTTGATTTTAATAATATCAAAAACATAATAATAAGAACAGTGTTGAAGTTCCAAAATATTTTAAAGTAAACGTTAATAGAAGATGAAGTTATTAGTATGCAACCTAGTTCGTCACAAAATTGTTATAGCAGTTTTGCCAAAACTTCATCATCATTCAACATTCCTTTTTCCAAAGAAGATAATCTTCAGCCTTCAACATCTGCCACCGTTCTCTCTTCGGTTTTTGATTTTAACTACAGCATCGGCGTTTTCAGACGCATGTATTGATATTTTACAGCGTTTGATGGATGGTTTGCTAGACAAAGATTCTTATGACTGATATATTTTAACTATTATTACAATTACTTCTCAAGTTCAATTATTCATATAACGACGCAGACAGGGATGAAATCTTAAATAAGTCAAATGTCAAAAAAAAAAGGATTTCACCTTTAAATGTTCTTTTTTTGTTTGTAAATAATTCCATATAACAGCACATAGTTCTGGAATAGCTTTGCAGAGAAATGGCTGGGACAACCTGGGCGGTTGTCCTGTAGCGGCGGTTTCACCTGTAGGCAGATTAGACATTTGCCTAGGGCCTCCGATTTAAAAGGTCCTCCAACATTAAAAAAAAAAAAAAATTTCATTTATTTCATTTCATTTCATTGTTTGTTTGAATTTTGTTGCGTTAACATCAAAAACCATGGCGATGCTGTCCAGTTTCGTAGTGTTTTGCCAAATTTATAAAATTAATTTTAAAAACAAAGTATATTTAAAAAATATTCTTTGTTCGTTTTATCTTTTCATTCACAGTACCGTTTTCCGCTCATTGCAATCTTTTACAAAAATATTGCGGTCACAAGGAATGACAGATAAACTGATGCTGCTACCGTTCAGTCCATGTGGTTAGAGAAGGTCAATATTGCCAAGGTAAGGTAAAATAATTTTTACCGGCCATGATCTCGATGAAGAACGAGGCCGATATTTCGTGCAGCACAAGCATAACGTAATTTTTTTTAGTGCTGTCACCCAGCCAAAAAAACAAGTAGAATAACAGGTCTTTAAAAAGCATCTTCCATGATTTAGTTGATGACCAGCTGAAGAGAAGCCTCACGGAATTGGTAACATATGCTGTCTATTCGAGCCAGAAAATGTTGGCGAAATTTTTTATTGCAGTTTAATGTCTGCTCTCTAAAAATGGTAGTATCACTTTTGTTTAAGTGTGTTTGGAGAAAAAAAAATATTTTTTACTGTTTACAAAAAGGTAACCTTAACGATTAAGATTGACTTACGTTAATTTTTTTACAGAATATACGTTTTAACATTAATGACGGAGACGGCGTTAATTTCTGGATAAACGATGCTCAGCTCTGGTTAGAAGCTATTTTTCTTTAATTAACTTCTGATGAAACCAGCCCATAATATACATACATAGATATAATATTAATAATTAATAATGTTTGTATGTACATTCGTAATCTGGC
Source organism: Palloptera scutellata (assembly GCA_958295655.1). NCBI lineage: Eukaryota > Metazoa > Arthropoda > Insecta > Diptera > Pallopteridae > Palloptera > Palloptera scutellata. Next base: position 1,602,911 of record OY282453.1, read on the forward strand.
TCAAGTGTTTCAGCAATATTAGATTTACTAATTAATTGTACTCTATAAAGCTTTATCTAATATCTAATTTCATATGAGTAAAAGTATCGATACTCTGATGTTTCGCATAACAAAATTAAATCTCAATTTTGAAGCTAGTTAATATAACAGAAAAGAATTATAGCTTCATATTAAACACCATAATTAAACAAAGTATTTTATGAAAATTATTACTTTTATTTTAATAATTGCAAAAGATCACTGTATTTTAATTGTTTGTGTTGGACATATGTAGTTATGTTTTTGGTGTTGAGTGATGTTTCCACAGTTGTCGTTGGTTTTAGAGAAAGCAGCTGGCCCACGCATTAATCAATTTTCAAAAGAACAGAATGCAAAATGGATGGAAATTTGAGGTTTTTTTGTTTTTAAATAGGCGAAAATTATTTAATATTTGCAAAAATTATGTAAATTGCCGAAACGACAAAACAACTTACTTTTACTTTTAATGGCACAACAGCCCATGGAGGGCCTAGACCGAGCTTTTCGCATCCACTCATGTTGTGCGTGTTATATTTGTATATGAATGGAAGGGACCTACAGTTTAATACCGAATCCGAAAGGCGAAGTGAAAAGCTTCTCATAGCAATTTTTACTCTTGTAGGTTTGCCATTGCCTGCCAAGAGGTGGTGCCGTTAAGAAAAATTATTTTTTCTACTTTTTGATTTTGCCTGTGCCGAGATTCGAACCCCAGACACTCTGCGTAGCAGTCCAACGCACTACCACTACACCACAGCGACCACACGACAAAACAACACATTGTTAAAATTTCGCATAAAGTGTATAAGGTGAAGTGGTTTAACTATAATTTAAAAGTTAGAAAACCCTAATTTTACTGCTATGCGCAAAAGCCCGGTGCAAAGTAGGATTTTGCACTAAATTGAAAAATGTAAATTTTATTTCGCATGGAATTTTCCATGAAATCAGGCATTCGTGTAGCGTTAAAAAATATATTTAATAACCTACTGAGGAGTCGTAAAAATCCTCAGTAGGTGTAGAAAAGTACAAACAATTGGCAAAGGGAGGTTTTGTTGCAACTGTAATTTTACTGTAATTTTGCTCTGTCTCTCATGCTTAAAGCTACAAAGTTGATTTTTTCAGAAGAATAAGAGTGGCAATGCGGGACATGATGGAGTAACGTAGGACACTTTATTTTCTCAATGAAATTTTAACAAATTCTATGAAAAGTTAACAAATATGTGAATTTAAATTATGGGTTTTTTTGTTTACATTTTTTTTCACATACAGAAAGAGTATGTCGAAACAAATGCTATACATATATTAACCTTGATCTTGCGATGAAAAATAATGAATATATAAAAATAAAATTTTGTCCAATCTATCACAAAGACATCTGATCATTTTAACTTCTTGTGAAAAAGTTAATGGTAAGAAAATAAATATAAGACACTGCGCCGATAAGTTTGATACATTTTCTATAGGACTGTATAGCGACTGTCCTACATTACGCCGTGTCCCACTTGACCCCACTTTCCCCTATAATTTATCACTGTAGATTGGTATATATTTAAACATGTATCTAATTAATTAAATAAACATTATTGTTTTAAATTGGTTTTATAAAAAAACATCCTTACAACTCAGACCAACTCTTGGTATCAGGCCTGATTGATTATATAGCATATGAATAGTACAAAGGAATAACTTTGTCAGCGATAAACTTCTTCTTCATGGTTTGTCATTGCCAGCCAAGAGGTGGTGCTACGGATAAGTTTTTTTTGTCTTAAAAAACACCATGAAAGCTTTGTCTGTCGCTTACAAAGTTATTCGCCTACAATACGTTTCGTATATTGAATAATAGGTAAATTTTTCAATTAGCTCATTCTGGGCATTGCTACCAACCCAAATGTTTGCCAATTACTTCTGAGTTGGTTAGGCCACGTAGCGATACATATATAAAGTTTCTTTTTGATTTTTTTTAGCTTCTTAATTTATTCTTGAAATTTTAGCAATTTAATTTACATACCTCTGAGTACATCTGCTGGTATAAGACGTTTGTAAATTTTAATCTCAACATCGTTATTGGTAGCAGTTTTTTTATCTTCTGCTGCGCAAGCGCAGGCAATAAAAATTAAAACAGTACAAGCAAATCCAAAAATTGAACGCATTTTCAAAAAAAAAAAAAAAAATATTCCAAAATCAAAAAGGAAAAGTTAAAAAAGACAACAAAGACTTAAATTTTGCTTTTATTCGCCTCCAGACGCAATTCTTTTCACAATCAAGCTACAAGATTCTATCTATGACGATGATATCAATTTGTATGCCGACGATGGACAACAGCAATAACGATAAAACTTTCAACCACGAATAAAACAACAAACCTTAAATCGGACGGATGGAACCGTTATAAGCGAAAGTGTGTACTGAATTAAGTTTGAAATGTATATAAGTACCGATATTTATAAGCAAGGGTATGTATTGTGCACGGTAAATACCACACGATTGGTTGTTGGTTGGCTGGTTGGTCTGTCCGTCTATTTAATAAGTGAATGCTTGTTAGCTGGATGGTATGAGTGGATTTTGTTGTCATAGTCAGTGGGTTTTCTTGCTTGGAGAAACCAAACCTTTATGTAAAATACACGCTGGCTGTCGCAGTTAGCTGATCATCATACTTTTTGTTATTGTTCGCTTTAATATAAAACTAACAAACAACATGTAGCAAATAAAACAAAAATGGTGAGATCAAAGCTATTCATAAAGCTCAAACTAAGCTCAACTATAGGTAAACTGTTATTATTTTTGTGAATTGATTTTTAGTGCATACTTATATTGGGAATTTTTTGTTTGAAATTGTGTTGTATCTTCACCGTGCTCAGCATTTTGGCTTCAGTGGAACAACCGGGAGTTATCATGGATGATTTGCATTTGTTTCCGTATAAAATACAATTGACTCAGAGAATATTGCCGACAGACCGTCCACGTCGCTTGGAATACGGCCAAACAAAAAATGCCAAAAAATGGCGACATTGGCTGCCACCCAGATCTCCAGATTTGACCCCTCCGGACAGCAAGTCTCAGACCATTGACGAGTTCAAGGCAAACATTCGTGCTGAAATCATCGCTATACCGCCCGAGTTGCTCGAAAAAGTAATGATAAACGGAGCACAAAGGGCACATTTTTCTTTGGTCAATAACGGTGGCCACTTGATTGATGTTGTATTCAAAAATTAGTCCAAATAAATTATAAAGAAACAAATTAAATAAAAATAACTCATATATGGAAATAGGGTTTTTTTTAAATTTTATTATGGTAAATATTCACATACCGACATAAGAGACCCTTTAGTTTGAAACCAGCCATATTTTAGAGCCGTAAAGTACTGACTTCACGCATGCACTGCGCATCGTCATTTTGGTTTTTCTGGAAATCCGCCTTCCGCAATCTGCTTTCACGAAATTTTTCGGCTCCTCCATTGGTTGAATGCTGAGGTAAAAGAAGTTATCCACGTACTGTACCGCCTGTCCTTCTATCGGTGAAAGTTCACTTTGAACTAGATCAGGTCAAAACTGTCAGGAAAAATATTTGTAGGGAGCTTATTGGAGCGCTGGATGATGTCGAATTGAATGGTATCTTCAAATCGATAAAGAGCAAGTGTCGGTGGTTTTTTTTTAGTGTCGGGGGGATTTTTTAGTGGCGGAGAACTTTAAATCGAAATAAAACACACACAAATTTTTTAATATCCATGGAATTGGTTTTATTTTAAAGATAATTTTTTGGCATTAAGGTTTGAATATGATTTCGGTCATGTCGCCGCCGCAGCTGATACATACATGGCGTAATTCGAAGTGTTTACACTCTTCGGTTCGACAATAGCACGTCGAATGTTGGCTTCCAAGTGTTAATTTTTTTCTGGTTTATGGACGTAGACTTTACATATCGCCAAAGAAAATAATCTAATAGCGTCAAATCGCACTAACGAGGTGGCCAGTTAACAGGTCCATTTCGTGAAATTAATCGTTCGTCAAATGTTTCTTTCAGAAAATTAATTGTTTAAAGTTTTATGGTACACCATTTTAGTGTTGCCGTTGCGCACAAAATAGTATTTAAAAAAACTGAATTTCGACCAAAAGCAACTCTGTAACAACCTCCACCACACCGAGCACGAGAGAAAAATATGATAAGCATAACCACAAAATTAAAGGCTGAACAATAACTGATTTATTATACCAATGTTATGTTATCACTATTAAAAAGTGAGAGAGAACAAATTGGAAATTAAACAACAGTAATTACAGTAATACCATATTGCTCACATCAATATACATATATCACCGTCTCTATTCAGCTTAATACTTTTATAAATACATATATCTTAGTAAATAGCAATATAAATTACGATTTATAGAGAGTATCCAAATAGTTCTTATAATATGTACTAAAAATGCATGTAATATATATTTATGAATTCGAAAAATTATATTCGAGTATAAGCGAAATTGTTAATCAACTTCGCTTTGTGCTGGTTTGACTACCTTACCATCTCTTCCAGGCCTCAAGTGCCTTTCTGACTGAGATGGTAGTTCGTCTTGATTTAATTCGTTGGATTCGTCTCGCACCGACAGATCCACATGGGACTAACTCGCTAAACCAGTAGGAGTAGGAAGGCTGGCACCTGCGGCACAATTATCATGTACATTGATAATTTTTTTACTTTTGTTTGCGTGGACGACTCGAATTGAATAAGATGGAACGATGAGCTGTATGAGCTGTACGCCGACACTGACATAGTCAGGCATTTAAAAATCCAGCGGCTTTGCTGATTGGGTCATGTTGAGCGAATTGAAGAAAGCGCTCTGTGTTATTCGAGCCACGGTGAAGATGTGGCCAAGACCGATCATCGGTTGTAGTGCCAGCTAAGTAAGAATCCTTATTTGTCTACCTATACATATATTTGTGTGTTGACATAAATCCAAGAAGTATGTTTACAATAAGTATAATATTTCAATTTGCTTATTACGATGTTTGTCTTTATTTAATTGTTGACTTATTTCTAGGAAATAAGTTTGCAATCAATTCAATAATAAATTTGTTAAAGTATTTTTCTTTATTTCTGTAATGTGCTGATAATGCAATATTGTTGTTATTGTGCTAACTTGTATATATTTACGTGGCCGCTATGAAACGCTGCAATTCTACGTAAAATTATTTGCGTGCAAGTTCGTGAGAGGGGTGAGAAGCTTACGGCGTATGCCAAATTACACTGTTGCTGGTGTTGCTGCAATAATCTGACAGTTCTCGTTTATCTCTTTCTCATTTTTATGTGTTTGCTTTATTTATATTCTCATTTTTAAAACTTTACCGATTTACAAGTAAAAAAAAATGTCAGTCGTGTTTCGATTGATTTTTGTATTGTGGATTTAGGAAATATTTTTGCTTTTGATTCTAAAAATTCATTAAAAACTGTTAATAGGTTATTTGAAAACGTTTTACGGTTTAGATATTTTTCACGTAGAAGAACAAATTGACGAAATACTTGCTCTCGGAACCGGTTCGACAGTATTCCAAATGAGTGCTTCACTACATGTCTTCAACGAGATAAGCGAATATTGAAAATTTTCTTTTCCTTGGAGGTCATTGTGTGCGTATATGGCTTCAAAATATGTTTTTGAAGAGGAAAAGTATCACAACCCACAACAACGTAGAGGAGTATTTTACCATTACCAAATATTTTTCGTGAAGTGTAATTTGCTTTGAAGTAAAACTCCAGTGTCATGTGCGTGCTAATTGCACAAACGACTATAAAACGACTAAAAATTCTATTTTTTCGAGAAGCTTCAAATATAATGTGCTTGACTTTCAGTGCACCTATGCAATGTGGCAATTCATTTGAGCACGAAACTTTTAACAATTTTCTCGCACTCTTTTGTTGCTATTGGAAACTGTAAAACTAAAATATTTTTATTATTAATTTATTCCAATCTCAATCACAATTTGACGAAAAAATTTAAAACGTGAAAAATTTACTGAGCAAACGTAACGTTTTTGATTTTAATAATATCAAAAACATAATAATAAGAACAGTGTTGAAGTTCCAAAATATTTTAAAGTAAACGTTAATAGAAGATGAAGTTATTAGTATGCAACCTAGTTCGTCACAAAATTGTTATAGTAGTTTTGCCAAAACTTCATCATCATTCAACATTCCTTTTTCCAAAGAAGATAATCTTCAGCCTTCGACATCTGCCACCGTTCTCTCTTCGGTTTTTGATTTTAACTACAGCATCGGCGTTTTCAGACGCATGTATTGATATTTTACAGCGGTTGATGGATGGTTTGCTAGACAAAGATTCTTATGACTGATATATTTTAACTATTATTACAATTACTTCTCAAGTTCAATTATTCATATAACGACGCAGACAGGGATGAAATCTTAAATAAGTCAAATGTCAACAAAAAAGGATTTCACCTTTAAATGTTCCTTTTTTGTTTGTAAATAATTCCATATAACAGCACATAGTTCTGGAATAGCTTTGCAGAGAAATGGCTGGGACAACCTGGGCGGTTGTCCTGTAGCGGCGGTTCCACCCTTAGGCAGATTAGACATTTGCCTAGGGCCTCCGATTTAAAAGGTCCTCCAACATTAAAAAAAAAAATTATAAAAAAAATTAAATAGTCATAGAATTTGAGATTTTAAATTTTGGAGAGTTTAAAATCTCCAATTCAAATTTAATACTATCAACTGAACTATATTTATTTGCGATTGTAGTAGGCCGTTACAAAATAAAATATATGTTGCGCAAAACACCCGATATAAAAATAAAATTTGAACATTTTCAAAAGCAAATTGGAAAAAAAGAACCAAGCATAAACAAGCTTTGCGTTTCTATATTTCGTTTGAAAAATGCAATTTCATTTATTTCATTTCATTTCATTGTTTGTTTGAATTTTGTTGCGTTAACATCAAAAACCATGGCGATGCTGTCCAGTTTCGTAGTGTTTTGCCAAATTTATAAAATTAATTTTAAAAACAAAGTATATTTAAAAAATATTCTTTGTTCGTTTTATCTTTTCATTCACAGTACCGTTTTCCGCTCATTGCAATCTTTTACAAAAATATTGCGGTCACAAGGAATGACAGATAAACTGATGCTGCTACCGTTCAGTCCATGTGGTTAGAGAAGGTCAATATTGCCAAGGTAAGGTAAAATAATTTTTACCGGCCATGATCTCGATGAAGAACGAGGCCGATATTTCGTGCAGCACAAGCATAACGTAATTTTTTTAGTGCTGTCACCCAGCCAAAAAAACAAGTAGAATAACAGGTCTTTAAAAAGCATCTTCCATGATTTAGTTGATGACCAGCTGAAGAGAAGCCTCACGGAATTGGTAACATATGCTGTCTATTCGAGCCAGAAAATGTTGGCGAAATTTTTTATTGCAGTTTAATGTCTGCTCTCTAAAAATGGTAGTATCACTTTTGTTTAAGTGTGTTTGGAGAAAAAAAAATATTTTTTACTGTTTACAAAAAGGTAACCTTAACGATTAAGATTGACTTACGTTAATTTTTTTACAGAATATACGTTTTAACATTAATGACGGAGACGGCGTTAATTTCTTGATAAACGATGCTCAGCTCTGGTTAGAAGCTATTTTTCTTTAATTAACTTTTGATGAAACCAGCCCATAATATACATACATAGATATAATATTAATAATTAATAATGTTTGTATGTACATTCGTAATCTGGCTCAAGTGTTTCAGCAATATTAGATTTATTAATTAATTGTACTCTATAAAGCTTTATCTAATATCTAATTTCATATGAGTAAAAGTATCGATACTCTGATGTTTCGCATAACAAAATTAAATCTCAATTTTGAAGCTAGTTAATATAACAGAAAAGAATTATAGCTTCATATTAAACACCCTAATTAAACAAAGTATTTTATGAAAATTATTACTTTTATTTTAATAATTGCAAAAGATCACTGTATTTTAATTGTTTGTGTTGGACATATGTAGTTATGTTTTTGGTGTTGAGTGATGTTTCCACAGTTGTCGTTAGTTTTAGAGAAAGCAGCTGGCCCACACATAAATCAATTTTCAAAAGAACAGAATGCAAAATGGATGGAAATTTGAGGTTTTTTTGTTTTTAAATAGGCGAAAATTATTTAATATTTGCAAAAATTATGTAAATTGCCGAAACGACAAAACAACTTACTTTTACTTTTAATGGCACAACAGCCCATGGAGGGCCTAGACCGAGCTTTTCGCATCCACTCATGTTGTGCGTGTTATATTTGTATATGAATGGAAGGGACCTACAGTTTAATACCGAATCCGAAAGGCGAAGTGAAAAGCTTCTCATAGCAATTTTTACTCTTGTAGGTTTGCCATTGCCTGCCAAGAGGTGGTGCCGTTAAGAAAAATTATTTTTTCTACTTTTTGATTTTGCCTGTGCCGAGATTCGAACCCCAGACACTCTGCGTAGCAGTCCAACGCACTACCACTACACCACAGCGACCACACGACAAAACAACACATTGTTAAAATTTCGCATAAAGTGTATAAGGTGAAGTGGTTTAACTATAATTTAAAAGTTAGAAAACCCTAATTTTACTGCTATGCGCAAAAGCCCGGTGCAAAGTAGGATTTTGCACTAAATTGAAAAATGTAAATTTTATTTCGCATGGAATTTTCCATGAAATCAGGCATTCGTGTAGCGTTAAAAAATATATTTAATAACCTACTGAGGAGTCGTAAAAATCCTCAGTAGGTGTAGAAAAGTACAAACAATTGGCAAAGGGAGGTTTTGTTGCAACTGTAATTTTACTGTAATTTTGCTCTGTCTCTCATGCTTAAAGCTACAAAGTTGATTTTTTCAGAAGAATAAGAGTGGCAATGCGGGACATGATGGAGTAACGTAGGACACTTTATTTTCTCAATGAAATTTTAACAAATTCTATGAAAAGTTAACAAATATGTGAATTTAAATTATGGGTTTTTTTGTTTACATTTTTTTTCACATACAGAAAGAGTATGTCGAAATGCTATACATATATTAACCTTGATCTTGCGATGAAAAATAATGAATATATAAAAATAAAATTATGTCCAATCTATCACAAAGACATCTGATCATTTTCACTTCTTGTGAAAAAGTTAATGGTAAGAAAATAAATATAAGACACTGCGCCGATAAGTTTGATACATTTTCTATAGGACTGTAAAGCGAGTGTCCTACATTACCCCGTGTCCCACTTGACCCCACTTTCCCCTATAATTTATCACTGTAGATTGGTATATATGTAAACATGTATCTAATTAATTAAATAAACATTATTGTTTTAAAATTGGTTTTATAAAAACATCCTTACAACTCAGACCAACTCTTGGTATCAGGCCTGATTGATTATATAGCATTTGAATAGTACAAAGGAATAACTTTGTCAGCGATAAACTTCTTCTTTATGGTTTGTCATTGCCAGCCAAGAGGTGGTGCTACGGAGAAGTTTTTTTTGTCTTAAAAAACACCATCAAAGCTTTGTCTGTCGCTTACAAAGTTATTCGCCTACAATACGTTTCGTATATTGAATAATAGGTAAAATTTCCAATTAGCTCATTCTGGGCATTGCTACCAACCCAAATTTTTGCCAATTACTTCTGAGTTGGTTAGGCCACGTAGCGATACATATATAAAGTTTCTTTTTGATTTTTTTTAGCTTCTTAATTTATTCTTGAAATTTTAGCAATTTAATTTACATACCTCTGAGTACATCTGCTGGTATAAGACGTTTGTAAATTTTAATCTCAACATCGTTATTGGTAGCATTTTTTTTATCTTCTGCTGCGCAAGCGCAGGCAATAAAAATTAAGACAGTACAAGCAAATCCAAAAATTGAACGCATTTTCAAAAAAAAAAAAAAAAATATTCCAAAATCAAAAAGGAAAAGTTAAAAAAGACAACAAAGACTTAAATTTTGCTTTTATTCGCCTCTTGACGCAATTCTTTTCACAATCAAGCAACAAGATTCTATCTATGACGATGATATCAATTTGTATGCCGACGATGGACAACAGCAATAACGATAAAACTTTCAACCACGAATAAAACAACAAACCTTAAATCGGACGGATGGAACCGTTATAAGCGAAAGTGTGTACTGAATTAAGTTTGAAATGTATATAAGTACCGGTATTTATAAGCAAGGGTATGTATTGTGCACGATATATACCACACAATTGGTTGTTGGTTGGCTGGTTGGTCTGTCCGTCTATTTAATAAGTGAATGCTTGTTAGCTGGATGGTATGAGTGGATTTTGTTGTCATAGTCAGTGGTTTTTCTTGCTTGGAGAAACCAAACCTTTATGTAAAATACACGCGGGCTGTCGCAGTTAGCTGATCATCATACTTTTTGTTATTGTTCGCTTTAATATAAAACTAACAAACAACATGTAGCAAATAAAACAAAAATGGTGAGATCAAAGCTATTCATAAAGCTCAAACTAAGCTCAACTATAGGTAAACTGTTATTATTTTTGTGAATTGATTTTTAGTGCATACTTATATTGGGAATTTTTTGTTTGAAATTGTGTTGTATCTTCACCGTGCTCAGCATTTTGGCTTCAGTGGAACAACCGGGAGTTTTCATGGATGATTTGCATTTGTTTTCGTTTGTTTCAAATGCAATTGACTCAGAGAATATTGCCGACAGACCGTCCACGTCGCTTGGAATACGGTCAAACAAAAAATGCCAAAAAATGGCGACATTGGCTGGCCACCCAGATCTCCAGATTTGACCCCTCCGGACTTATTTTTGTGGGGTTATTTGAAAAGTGGTCGCTGTGGTGTAGTGGTTGTGCGTTGGACTGCTACGCAGAGTGTCCGGGGTTAAAATCTCGGCACAGGCAAAATAAAAAATTAGAAAAAATAATTTTTCTACACGGCACCACCTCTTGGCAGGCAATGGCAAACCTACAAGAGTAAAAATTGCTATGAAAAACTTTTCACTTTGCCGTTCGGATTCGGCATTAAACTGTAGGTCCCATTCCATTCATGTACAAATATAACACGCACAACATGAGTGGATGCGAAAAGTTCGGCCTAGGCCCTCCATGGGCTGTTGTGCCATTAAAAGTAAAGTAAAGTATTTGAAAAGTAAAGAGTACGGCAGAAGTCTCAGACCATTGACGAGTTCAAGGCAAACATTCGTGCCGAAATCATCGCTATACCGCCCGAGTTGCTCCAAGAATTAATGATAAACGGAGCACAAAGGGCACATTTTTCTTTGGTCAATAACGGTGGCCACTTGATTGATGTTGTATTCAAAAATTAGTCCAAATAAATTATAAACAAACAAATTAAATGAAAATATCTCATATATGGAAATAGGTTTTTTTTTTAATTTTATTATGGTAAATATTCACATCCGACATAAGAGACCCTTTAGTTTGAAACCAGCCATATTTTATTTATTTCACTGACTTCACGCATGCACTGAGCATCGTCATTTTGGTTTTTCTGGAAATCCGCCTTCCGCAATCTGCTTTCACGAAATTTTTCGGCTCCTCCATTGGTTGAATGCTGAGGTAAAAGAAGTTATCCACGTACTGTACCGCCTGTCCTTCTATCGGTGAAAGTTCACTTTGAACTAGATCAGGTCAAAACTGTCAGGAAAAATATTTGTAGGGAGCTTATTGGAGCGCTGGATGATGTCAAATTGAATGGTATCTTCAAATCGATAAAAAGCAAGTGTCGGTGGTTCTTTTTAGTGTCGGGGGGATTTTTTTAGTGGCGGAGAACTTTAAATCGAAATAAAACACACACAAATTTTTTAATATCCATGGAATTGGTTTTATTTTAAAGATAATTTTTTGGCATTAAGGTTTGAATATGATTTCGGTCATGTCGCCGCCGCAGCTGATACATACATGGCGTAATTCGAAGTGTTTACACTCTTCGGTTCGACAATAGCACGTCGAATGTTGGCTTCCAAGTGTTAATTTTTTTCTGGTTTATGGACGTAGACTTTACATATCGCCAAAGAATATAATCTAATAGCGTCAAATCGCACTAACGAGGTGGCCAGTTAACAGGTCCATTTCGTGAAATTAATCGTTCGTCAAATGTTTCTTTCAGAAAATTTATTGTTTAAAGTTTTATGGTACACCATTTTAGTGTTGCCGTTGCGCACAAAATAGTATTTAAAAAAACCTGAATTTCGACCAAAAGCAACTCTGTAACAACCTCCACCACACCGAGCACGAGAGAAAAATATGATAAGCATAACCACAAACTTAAAGGCTGAACAATAACTGATTTATTATACCAATGTTATGTTATCACTATTAAAAAGTGAGAGAGAACAAATTGGAAATTAAACAACAGTAATTACAGTAATACCATATTGCTCACATCAATATACATATATCACCGTCTCTATTCAGCTTAATACTTTTATAAATACATATATCTTAGTAAATAGCAATATAAATTACGATTTATAGAGAGTATCCAAATAGTTCTTATAATATGTACTAAAAATGCATGTAATATATATTTATGAATTCGAAAAATTATATTCGAGTATAAGCGAAATTGTTAATCAACTTCGCTTTGTGCTGGTTTGACTACCTTACCATCTCTTCCAGGCCTCAAGTGCCTTTCTGACTGAGATGGTAGTTCGTCTTGATTTAATTCGTTGGATTCGTCTCGCACCGACAGATCCACATGGGACTAACTCGCTAAACCAGTAGGAGTAGGAAGGCTGGCACCTGCGGCACAATTATCATGTACATTGATAATTTTTTTACTTTTGTTTGCGTGGACGACGCGAATTGAATAAGATGGAACGATGAGCTGTATGAGCTGTACGCCGACACTGACATAGTCAAGCATTTAAAAATCCAGCGGCTTTGCTGGTTGGGTCATGTTGAGCGAATTGAAGAAAGCGCTCTGTGTTGTTCGAGCCACGGCGAAGAGGTGGCCAAGACCGATCATCGGTTGTAGTGCCAGCTAAGTAAGAATCCTTATTTGTCTACCTATACATATATTTGTGTGTTGACATAAATCCAAGAAGTATGTTTACAATAAGTATAATATTTCAATTTGCTTATTACGATGTTTGTCTTTATTTAATTGTTGACTTATTTCTAGGAAATAAGTTTTTTGCTTTTGAGTCTAAAAATTCATTAAAAACTGTTAATAGGTTATTTGAAAACGTTTTACGGTTTAGATATTTTTCACGTAGAGGAACAAATTGACGAAATACTTGATCTCGGAACCGGTTCGACAGTATTCCAAATGAGTGCTCCACTACATGTTTTCAACGAGATAATAAAATATTGAAAATTTTCTTTTCCTTGGAGGTCATTGTGTGCGTATATGGCTTCAAAATATGTTTTTGAAGAGGAAAAGTATCACAACCAACAACAACGTAGAGGAGTATTTTACCATTACCAAATATTTTTCGTGAAGTGTAATTTGCTTTGAAGTAAAACTCCAGTGTCATGTGCGTGCTAATTGCACAAATGACTATAAAACGAGTAAAAATTCTATTTTTTCGAGAAGCTTCAAATATAATGTGCTTGACTTTCAGTGCACCTATGCAATGTGGCAATTCATTTGAGCACGAAACTTTTAACAATTTTCTCGCACTCTTTTGTTGCTATTGGAAACTGTAAAACTAAAATATTTTTATTATTAATTTATTCCAATCTCAATCACAATTTGACGAAAAAATTTAAAACGTGAACAATTTACTGACCAAACGCAGTGTTCTTGATTTTAATAATATCAGAAACATAATAATAAGAACAGTGTTGAAGTTCCAAAATATTTTAAAGTAAGCGTTAATAGAAGATGAAGTTATTAGTATGCAAACTAGTTCGTCACAAAATTGTTATAGTAGTTTTGCCAAAACTTCATCATCATTCAACATTCCTTTTTCCATAGAAGATAATCTTCAGCCTTCAACATCTGCCACCATTCTCTCTTCGGTTTTTGATTTTAACTACAGCATCGGCGTTTTCAGACGCATGTACTGATATTTTACGGCGTTCGATGGATGGCTTGCTAGACGAAGATTCTTATGACTGATATATTTTAACTATTATTACAATTACTTCTCAAGTTCAATTATTCATATTACGACGCAGACAGGGATGAAATCATAACTAAGTCAAATGTCAAAAAAAAAAAGATTTCACCTTTAAATGTTCTTTTTTTGTTTGTAAATAATTCCATATAACAGCACATAGTTCTGGAATAGCTTTGCAGAGAAATGGCTGGGACAACCTGAGTTCAGCGGCGGCTTTACCTGTAGGCAGATTAGACATTTGTCCTCCAACATTAAAAAAAAATTTTAAAAAAAACAAAGTCATAGAATTTGAGAATTTAAATTTTGGAGAGTTTAAAACCTCCAATTCAAATTTATACTATCAACTGAACTATATTTATTTGCGATTGTAGTAGGCCGTTACAAAATAAAATATATGATATACAAAACACAAGATATAAATATGAAAATCAAAATTTCGTTGCCTGATTTTGAATATTGAGAACAATTATTTGTGTTTATTTACAATTATTTCTATTAGCATAATTTAAATTTTGATTTGAGATTGATATTTTCAGAACAACCAACAGTTTTTTTTAAAACTTCCAAGACCAACTTTGTTGCTTTCATCATTTAATAATTCTTAATTCACTCAACAATTATACCATTTTATTTTTAAAAAAATTATTGAAAAATTTACATTAAAATGAAAATAACTTTCGAGTCTGGCGACTTTTTTTCGACTACGAAAAAAAATGCAAATGAGGGAAAATGAAAAGCAACGAAACTCCCTTACAAAATTTATGTCTTGGGATGGAAATGTTCCATCTACCAGTACTGCGGTGGCAGATAAAAATGTTTCACTACCAGTAATAGCTGATAACGATGTTAATCTTTCAAATAGGAGTATTTGTGTAGAAGAAGGTGCAAGTGGTAATTGCGTTGCCATTACCAATGACATAGAGATTTAAATTGAGAGTGAAGTAATAAAATGTACAAATACTTATCCTAACTTTACTGACATTGGTTTATGGCCAAAAATTAGTAATGATTTGATTGAACATTGTATTTGTACAAAACCCAAAAAGGTGGGAGATTTAGAATCTTCTACAAAGTGTTATAAAGATAATAATGATCAACAAATATACCGAAAATTAAATGATGTACATTTTTATATGACTAAAATAAAAGGAGCCCAAGAGCGAAGAGAATGGTTGATTTATTCTGAAACAACGAAATCTGTTTATTGCTTTGCTTGTTAACTATTTAGTAAAAAATTTAATGTTTTAGTTTCAGGATATTCCGATTGGAAAATCGATTTTCGAAAGAAAATAAAAGTTGTATGTGTGCTTATGTTCGTCGTGCTAAAATAAGTGGTCGTGTCGATTCCAAACTTCTCGACGTAATAGAAAAAGAGGCAATTTATTGGCGTGAGGTATTAAAACGAGTCGTTGCTACAGTTAGACTTTTGGAAAGTTTGGGCTTAGGGTTTAGAGGACATGCTAATTCTTCCAAAGGCAATTTTCCCAGCTGTATTGAATATTTGGCTGAATTTGATGACTTTTTGAAGGTTCACTTAGAAAAATACAATCATTGCGGGCTTGGACATGTTAATTAATTATCTAAAACCACGTGTGATGAATTCATAGAACTTATGGGCAAAAATGTACAAAACTCCATAGTTGATGAAATAAAACGAGCTTACTATTTTGCTTTTATAGTTGATTCCACGCCTGATGCTAGCCATACTGACCAGTTAACTATTATTATCAGGTATGTAGATTTAGATTAAAAAATTCAAGAAAGGTTCATATGTTTTATTCCGATCGAACATCATGATGCAACATATTTAGAAACAACTATTTTGTCCAGCTTGTCCGAATTAGGGTTGAACATTAATAATTGCCGGGGACAAGCGTATGACAATGCTTCGAACATGTCAGGCATTTATAACGGTATCTAAGCTAAAAAAAGTTACAGCAAAAATCTGTTTTTGTGCCTTGCGCAGGACATTCATTAAATTTAGTTGGAAATACAGCTGCAGAATGTTCTTCTAAAGCTACTAGATTCTTTGATTTTATTCAAAATTTATTCGTCTTTTTTTCTTCTTCGACAAAGAGATGGGATCAGCTAATGAAAACTGATCAAAAATTAACTTACTTACTTACTTAGCTGGCACTACAACCGATGATCGGTCTTGGCCGCCTCCACAAAGCTTCGCCAGTCACTTCTGCTATGCGCGCGCTGGCGCCAGTTGATAAGGCCAAGTGCAGTCAGGTTGCCCTGCACCTGGTCTTTCCAACGGAGATTAGGACGTCCCCTTCTGCGTGTTCCTCCACCGTGGTTCGAATAAAACACCATTCTAGCCGGAGCGCTTTCTTCCATTCGCTTAACATGACCCAGCCAGCGAAGCCGCTGGAGTTTTATACGCTTGACTATGTCAGTGTCGGCGTACAGCTCATCATTCCATCTTATTCGATACACGTCGTCCACGCATACTGGACCGTAGATCTTACGGAGTATCTTCCTCTCGAACGCTCCTAACAGCCTCTCATCATTGATGGTCAATGTCCACGTCTCTGCGCCAAACATTAGGACGGGAAGGATGAGGGACTTATAGAGCGTTATTTTCGTCGGTCGAGATTTCGTCGGCTCTACTTTTCAATTGCCTACTGAGCCCTTAGTAACACCTGTTGGCAAGAGTTAGTCTCCGCTTGATCTCAAGGCTGACATTGTTGTTGGTGTTTATGCTGGATCCTAGATATACGAATTCCTTGACGACTTCAAAAGTGTAGTTGTCAACAGTGACATTTTGTCCAAGACGCCGTGACTCTTTGTTTGTTGACACAAGGTATTTCGTTTTGTCCTCGTTCACCACTAGACCCACACGACGAGACTCCCTTTCCAGGTTGGAGAATGCTGCACTGACTGCTCGAGCGTTTTTGCCAATGATGTCGATATCATCAGCGTATGCTAGCAGCATGACACTCTCGTAGAAGTTAGTGCCAGAGATGTCGATGTTCACAGCTCGAATTATTTTCTCCAGCATAAGGTTAAAGAAGTCGCACGATAGGGAGTCACCTTGTCTGAAACCTCTTTTGGTATCAAATGGTACGGAGAGGTCTGTCCCAATTTTCACTGCACTGGTGGTGTTGGTCAGTGTCATTTTGCAAAGACGAATGAGCTTTGCAGGGATGCCAAAATCAGACATTGCGGCGTACAAGTAATCCCTAATCGTGCTGTCGAAGGAGGCTTTATAATCGACAAATAGATGATGGGTGTCGATCTGTTTTTCTCAGGTCTTTTCCAGGATTTGGCGTAGTGTGAATATCTGGTCGATGGTGGATTTACCAGGCCTGAAGCCACACTGATAAGGTCCAATCAGTTTGTTGACGATGGGCTTCAGTCTTTCGCATAGTACGCTCGATAGAACCTTATATGCAATATTAAGAAGGCTTATCCCACGGTAGTAGGAGCAGATCGTGGAATCACCTTTCTTATGGATTGGGCAGAGTACGCTGAGATTCCAATCACTTGGCATGCTTTCATCTAACCATATTCTGCATAGAAGCTCATGCATGCGTTTTTTGAGCTCTTCGCCTCCGGTCTTAAACAACTCAGCAGGCAGGCCATCTGCACCTGCAGCCTTATTGTTTTTCAGCCGAGTAATGGCTGTTAAGACCTCCTCATAGTTAAGCGGCGGTACTTCAACGCCGTCAGTGATTGGGGTTTCCAGAGTGGGTTCCACAGAGGCGAAAAGTGCTCCCTCCATAATCTCATTATGCCCTGGATATCTGTCACCAGATTTTCGTCTTCATCCTTGCAGGAAGAGGCCCCGGTCTTCGAACCAAGAGTCAGGCGTCTTATTCTTTCATAGAATTTTCGGACCTCGTTCCTGTCCCGCAACATTTCGATATCATTGAACTCGCGTCTTTCTTCATCTCTTTTCTTGCGCCTGAAAAGACGTTTCTCCTCCCTCCTCAACTTTCTGTATCGCTCCTTAGCAGCTCGCGTTGCAACTGACTGCAGGGTGGCTCTGTATACTGCGTTTTTTGCTTCAGTAGCATCGCGACACTCTTGGTCGTACCACATATTTCTCCGTCGACGGTGGTAGCCTAGCACCTCTTCGGCAGCCGTACGCATAGAGCGGGAAATGTGCGTCCACTGTGCGCATATATCATCAAGTTGAGGGGTGTTTTGCGAAAGGAGAAGTGCAAGTTGGTTGGCAAAGACTTTGGCTGTCTGTTGTGATTGCAGCTTTTCGACATCCAGCTTTCTCTTTGTACCTATCCGTACGCGATTTGCTACACATATACGTGTGCAGACCTTGGCTGCAACCAAGTGGTGGTCTGAGTCGATGTTTTCACCACGTATTGTGCGTACGTCTAGTACATTGGAAGCGTGCCTTCCGTCGATCACAACGTGATCAATCTGGTTTCGTGTGTTTTGATCAGGGGACAGACAAGTGGCCTTATGAATATCTTTATGTTGGAATCTGGTGCTACTAACTGTCATGTATCGTGCGGCGGCGAAGTCGATCAGTCTCATACCGTTATCGGTGGCTTCCTCGTGGAGACTGAATTTTGCGATCGTCGGACCAAATAGACTCTCCTTGCCCACCTTGGCATTAAAGTCGCCTAACACGATTTTAACATCGTGGCGGGGGCAATGCTCATAAGCTTTGTCGAGGAGCTCGTATAAGTTATCTTTGGTCGTTTCATCCTTCTCATCCATCGGGGCATTGACACAAATTAGGCTGATGTTGAAGAATTTTACCTTGATGCGGATAGTGGCTAGGCGCTCGTTCACGGCCGTGAACCTCGAGACTAGATGACGCAGTCTCTTCCCAACCAAAAATCCAACACCAAATTCGTGTCTCGACGCATGAAAGCTGTAGTAGATATCACAGGATGCTCTTTTGGAGCAACCCTGTCCCGTCCATCGCATTTCCTGTATAGCGGTGATGTCAGCTCTATATTGTTGGAGGACATCCACCAGCTGGATAGAGGCACCTTCCCTGTAGAGGGTTCGGACATTTCAGGTGCATATCCGTAAATCGTTGTCCTTTAGGTGTTTGCGGGAGTCGTCAACATTAGGGGGGTTCGTTATCCGAGGCTTATTTTGAGGATTCATTGGTGGGTATTTTAACGTGGTGGGTTCCAAGCCCGACGCACAACCATTCATTCAAGGCCATGGAGAAGCCCGCCGCACACATTAGTTAACTCACTGACGGTTGTCAGATCGCTATCCAGGGGACGCCACGAGGAGGCTGTGTGTCGACTTGAAACGTAGAAGCGCAAGAATCGACCATGGACGCACCTGCGACTGTCACGAACTTTACCTTGTGTCCTACGCCCCAGGCCTCAAAAATTAAGCCATACTTTAAAACGTATATGTGACACTCGATGGTCATCCAGAGCTGAAGCCGTATTAACTGTATGAAAGAATTTTTCTTTCATAAGCACCGTTCTTGGTGAAATTTGTATTAACCCATCTGAAAAGCGCATAACAAAAATTGAGGCGAAAAAATTACATAGTAGCTTTGAAGATTTAGAGACGGCACTGATATTGATTTTTTGGAATACACTATTGCAAAGAATTAATGCCACCAATAAATCGTTACAAATCACAGAATGTAACATACTAGAAGGAACTAATTAATTGAAGTCTTTATCAGCATTCATACTCGGTATTCGAACCAATGATACATATTTTCACGAAATGGAGAAAGAAGCAATCGAATTAGCTGGTAGTACAGAATACTCAACAGCAAAAAATCGAAACAGGAAAAGAAAAATACAATTCGATGAAACTTCGGATAATGATATAATTTTACGTGGGAAAGAACTATTCAAAGTTGAAACATCTGAAATAAAAAGAAGGTCTGTAGTTTATGACGAGGTATTACAAAACTTTTTAATATTTGTTGATTTTGATTTGCCTGAAGAAAAATTTGCTCAGTGTGTATCAAATTTAGTTGAAAACTATAAAAATGACATTAATCAATTAGTATTCAAAGATGAGGTTGAGCAGTTCCTTCATTTTGTAAAATTGGAAAAAAAATTAACACTGCTTGAAACGTATGCGTTAATTCTGGAAGATTTAACATCAACATTTCCAAACGTTGAAATAATCCTAAATTTTTTTTAACAATCCCAATTGCAAATGCATCTGGTGAGAGATCATTTAGCATTCTTAAGCGGGTCAAAAACTACCTAAGAACGTCACTTGGCCAAATAATATTAAATCACTTAGCCATCATGGCCATTGAAAGCGACTTAGTAAAAAAAATCAACTATGACTCCTTAATTGATAGTTTTGCAAGAAATAAATCACGAAAAAAATTATATAAATGGTCTATAATTTCTAACAAAATATTTGTCTATAAAAAATTTTGTTTCTTTTTTCAAAATTTAGAAAATTCCCCGAACACGTACAAAAAAAATCTTAAGAGGGCTACAAAAATTGATTTTTGCCTATGGCCTCAACATGTTAAAGTCCGCCTCTGCGCCTAGCCACTATCCACATCAAGGTAAAATTCTTCAACATCAGCCTAATTTGTGTCTATGCCCCTACGGATGAGAAGGATGAAACGACCAAAAATGACTTCTACGACCTCCTCGGCAAAACTTATGAGCATTGCCCCCGCCACAATATTAAAATCGTGTTACGCGACTTTAATGCCAAATTGGGCGAGGAGAGTCTCTTTGGTCCGACGATCGGAAAATTTAGTCTCCACGGCGAAGCCATCGATATCAGTACAAGACTTATCGACTTCGCCGCCGCACGAGACATGACAGTTAGTAGCACCATATTCCAACATAAGGATGTCCATAAGGCCACTTGGCTGTCCCCTGATCAAAACACACGAAACCAGATTGATCATTTTGTGATCGACGAAAGGCACGCACAATACGTGGTGCAAACATCGACTCAGACCACTACTTCCTTGCAGCCAAGGTCTGCACAAGTGTATCGTGTACGGAAAAATACAAAGAAAAAGCTGGAGTGAACCTCAGCGTACTCTGCCCAATCCATAAGAAAGGTGATTTCACGATCTGCGCCAACTACCGTGGGATAAGCCTTCTTAATATTGCATATAAGGTTCTATCGAGCGTACTGTGCAAAAGACTGAAGCCCATCGTCAACAAACTGTTTGGACCTTATCAGTGTGGCTTCAGGCCAGGTAAATCCACCATCGACCAGATATTCACACTATGCCAAATCCTAGCAAAGACCTGAGAAAAACAGATCGACACCCACCATCTATTCGTCGATTATAAACCCGCCTTCGACAGTAAAATTGGGATCCCTTGTACCCCGCAATGACTGATTTTGGTATCCCTGCAAAGCTCATTCGTCTTTGCAAAATGACACTGACCAACACCACCAGCGCAGTGAAAATTGGGACAGACCTCTCCGCTCCATTTAATACCAAAAGAGGTTTCAGACAAGGTGACTCCCTATCGTGCGACTTCTTTAACCTTATGCTGGAGAAAATAATTCGAGCTGCGAACATCGACATCTCTGGCACTAACTTCTACGAGAGTGTCATGCTGCTAGCATACGCTGATGAATTGACATCATTGACAAAAATGCTCGAGAAGTCAGTGCAGCATTCTCCAATCTGGAAAGAGAGTCTTGTCAAGTGGGTCTAGTGGTGAACGAGGACAAAACGAAATACCTTGTGTCAACAAACAAAGAGTGGACAAAATGTCACTGTTGACAATTATACTTTTCAAGTTGTCAAGGATTTCGTTTACCTAGGATCCAGCATTAATACCAACAATAATGTCAGCCTTGAGATCAAGCGGAGGTTAACTCTTGCCAACAGGTGTTACTACGGGCTCATTAGAGCCCGACGAAAATAACGCTCTATAAGTCCCTCATCCTTGCCGTCCTAATGTATGGCTCAGAGACGTGGACATTGACCATCAATGATGAGAGGCTGTTGGCTGTTAGGAGCGTTCGAGAGGAAGATACTCCGTAAGATCTACGGTCCAGTATGCGTGGACAACGCATATCGAATAAGATGGAATGATGAGCTTCATGAGCTGTACGCCGACACTGACATAGTCAAGCGTATAACAATCCAGCGGCTTCGTTGGCTACCACATTAGTGCTTTCCAATTGAGGCATGAAAAAGTTAATAATCATGTCTCTGTACCGCTCACCGTTGACTGAAATATTTGACCATCATAATTTTTGAAGACGTATGGACCAATTATTCCACGGGCCCATAAAGCGTACCAAACGGTGACTTTTTGTGGACGTAATGGTTTTTCGAGAATGGCGTGTGGATTATCAAGTGCTCATCCATTAAGCTTGATTCCATCCACTTGGAAAATTTTGCGTAACGGCCCTTGTTTACGTGCTTACAATATTCAGCTTGCCTGAAAATTGGACCTCCAGATTACGCCATGTACGCGCAAGCCGCGGCGGCCATATGGCCCTAATCATATTCAAACATTATTGTCAAAAAATTATCTTTAAAATAAAGCAAATTTCATGGATATTAAAAAATTGTCAGTGATTTATTTTAATTTAAAGTTCTCCGCCTCTAAAAAAAAACATCCGATACATTAGTGTTGTCCACTCTATGGAGATATAATTATTCTAACCGTACTGGATTGATGTATGCAGCTACTGTGAGGACGGAAACCGGCCTGCAGGTCATGTAGCAGCTGTTGCATGGGTTGCAATGGTAAGAAATTTCCAATGATCTTGTATATTGTATTCGGCAGTGTGATTCCCTTTCAATTATCGCGTTCACGAAGGTCACCCTTTTTAGGCAATTGTACCACAATGCCCTTCTTCAAGAAGCAGAAGTTCAGTTTGAAAAACGTGAATTTCAAATTCCGGGCTTAATTTAACTATACTCAGTTTTTCTTAAATTTATTGATGAATGTTTAATTCAATAAAAAATACTAAGTGTCAGTTAAAATATGAAGATAGCAAGAGCTTATGTGAATGAAACAACTATAGGTATAGCAGGTAATATAAATATGGTAAATGAAATGTTTTTTATATTTTTTTGAAATTGTTAAAATTTTGAGTAAATTGTTTTGGTTTTGCATTTGTCAACTAGCCCAAATTTATCAAAACAATAGTTTCTAGAATCTGATATATTCTTTCAGCTTTACAATTTGTTGTTGGCTATCCATGACTTTTTTGCTATTTTTGCGACTTTTTCAATTTGCTTAAAATTTGAGATGAGTTTTTGTGTAGTTTCGCCAATACTCGATAAGCGATTTTATTAATAATCGCTGCATACACTAACCAAGGATACCAGGCCGTAAAAATTACTTTATTTTTTATTATTTATTACTTACAAATGAAGGAAAGAAAAGTGGAAAAGACAAAAATTTTTAAAAATTGCCTATTTTTGTTACTTAAGTAATCGCTGGCAAAGGGGTGTTGTTAATGATACAATTTTTGAGACAATTACTAGCCTTGGCTTTAAAGTGAATTCAAGTTTATTATTATCATATTAACTATACTATAAGTAAATTCTATTATAATGTCTGAGAGTTAAGGTACATGACTGACTTTATTCCTCAGGATATGAAATTGAAATTATTGAGAATATTTATTGTCCCATGTTGAACAGGACAATGCTTCACAACAAAAGTTGCAATAAGCTTTAAACAGCTGCGCTAGATACATATTTTCAAAGCGTAAATTTTATCACATTTCCCAATTTTCTAATAAGAACTGTGGTCTCCGAATGTTTTTAAACTACCTAAACTTAAAATATGGTATACAAAACAACCAGTTTTAAGTTTGCTTTGTTATTTGTTAGCTTAAGTTAGTAGTTATTAATTTTCTTTTCTATTGTATAATTATCTCAAACTATTCACATTTATAATGATGATGTACTTAAAAGACTATAAGTCTTAAGTCCCCGCCACGATGTTAAAATCGTGTTAGGCGACTTTAATGCCAAGGGGGCAAGGAGAGTCTCTTTGGTCCGACGATCGGAAAATTCAGTCTCCACGACGAAGCCACCGATAACGGTATGAGACTGATCGACTTCGCCGCGGCACGAAACATGACAGTTAGTAGCACCAGATTCCAACATAAGGATATCCATAAGGCCACTTGGCTGTCCCCTGATCAAAACACACGAAACCAAATTGATCATTTTGTGATCGACGGAAGGCACGCTTCCAATGTACTAGACGTACGCACAATACGTGGTGAAAACATCGACTCAGACCACCACTTGGTTGCAGCCAAGGTCTGCACACGTATATGTGTAGCAAATCGCGTACGGATAGGTACAAAGAGAAAGCTGGATGTCGAAAAGCTGCAATCACAACAGACAGCCAAAGTCTTTGCCAACCAACTTGCACTTCTCCTTTCGCAAAACACCCCTCAACTTGATGATATATGCGCACAGTGGACGCACATTTCCCGCTCTATGCGTACGGCTGCCGAAGAGGTGCTAGGCTACCACCGTCGACGGAGAAATATGTGGTACGACCAAGAGTGTCGCGATGCTACTGAAGCAAAAAACGCAGTCTACAGAGCCACCCTGCAGTCAGTTGCAACGCGAGCTGCTAAGGAGCGATACAGAAAGTTGAGGAGGGAGGAGAAACATCTTTTCAGGCGCAAGAAAAGAGATGAAGAAAGACGCGAGTTCAATGATATCGAAATGTTGCGGGACAGGAACGAGGTCCGAAAATTCTTTGAAAGAATAAGACGCCTGACTCTTGGTTTGAAGACCGGGGCCTCTTCCTGCAAGGATGAAGATGGAAATCTGGTGACAGATATCCAGGGCATAATGAGATTATGGAGGGAGCACTTTTCGCAGCTGCTTAATGGCGAAGACGGCAATAATCCCGCCACTGCGGAACCCACTCCGGAAACCCCAATCACTGACGGCGTTGAAGTACCGCCGCCTGACTATGAGGAGGTCTTAACAGCTCATGCATGCGTCTTAAAACGCATGCATGAGCTTCTATGCAGAATATGGTCAGATGAAAGCATGCCAAGTGATTGGAATCTCAGCGTACTCTGCCCAATCCATAAGAAGGGTGATTCCACGATCTGCGCCAACTACCGTGGGATCAGCCTTCTTAATATTGCATATAAGGTTCTATCGAGCGTACTGTGCGAAAGACTGAAGCCCATCGTCAACAAACTGATTGGACCTTATCAGTGTGGCTTCAGGCCTGGTAAATCCACCATCGACCAGATATTCACACTACGCCAAATCCTGGAAAAGACCCGAGAAAAACAGATCGACACCCATCATCTATTTGTCGATTATAAAGCCTCCTTCGACAGCACGATTAGGGATCACTTGTACGCCGCAATGTCTGATTTTGGTATCCCTGCAAAGCTCATTCGTCTTTGCAAAATGACACTGACCAACACCACCAGCGCAGTGAAAATTGGGACAGACCTCTCCGCACCATTTGATACCAAAAGAGGTTTCAGACAAGGTGACTCCCTATCGTGCGACTTCTTTAACCTAATGCTGGAGAAAATAATTCGAGCTGCGAACATCGACATCTCTGGCACTATCTTCTACAAGAGTGTCATGCTGCTAGCATACGCTGATGATATTGACATCATTGGCAAAAACGCTCGAGCAGTCAGTGCAGCATTCTCCAACCTGGAAAGGGAGTCTCGTCGTGTGGGTCTAGTGGTGAACGAGGACAAAACGAAATACCTTGTGTCAACAAACAAAGAGTCACGGCGTCTTGGACAAAATGTCACTGTTGACAACTACACTTTTGAAGTCGTCAAGGATTTCGTTTATCTAGGATCCAGCATAAACACCAACAATAATGTCAGCCTTGAGATCAAGCGGAGACTAACTCTTGCCAACAGGTGTTACTACGGGCTCAGTAGGCAATTGAGAAGTAGAGCCCTCTCTCGACCGACGAAAATAACGCTCTATAAGTCCCTCATCCTTCCCGTCCTAATGTATGGCGCAGAGACGTGGACATTGACCATCAATGATGAGAGACTGTTAGGAGCGTTCGAGAGGAAGATACTCCGTAAGATCTACGGTCCAGTATGCGTGGACGACGTGTATCGAATAAGATGGAACGATGAGCTGTATGAGCTGTACGCCGACACTGACATAGTCAAGCGTATAAAACTCCAGCGGATTCTCTGGCTGGGTCATGTTGAGCGAATGGAAGAAAGCGCTCCGGCTAGAAGGGTGTTTTATTCGAACCACGGTGGAGGATCACGCAGAAGGGGACGTCCTAATCTCCGTTGGAAAGACCAGGTGCAGGGCAACCTGACTGCACTTGGCCTTATCAACTGGCGCCAGCGCGCGCATAGCAGAAGTGACTGGCGAAGCTTTGTGGAGGCGGCCAAGACCGATCATCGGTTGTAGCGCCAGCTAAGTAAGTAAGTAAGTAAGTCTTACATGTACTGCAAATTTTCTTAAATAAATAAATAAAAAAATAAATAAATCCCGGTTTGCACAGGCATATTCTATTTTGCAAACTTTTATTTGTTTCCTTAGCTCTTAGCGTACGCGTTAACTGTTGAAATTCCTTCCCTGGAGCAGTATGACACATGGGAATAAAAAGAAAGAAACGAATGGGAATAAGAAGAAAAAAAGAAAAATGGCATAAAATTCTAAAAATATTGTTACGATTATCTAGTTTCTACTGTTCTTGAGTGTCTTGGGGAAATATTTCAAAGGGTCTTGAGAAAATATTTCAAAGTAAGCACGCTTTATAATAACTAAGTATTTCATTTCTGTATTCAAAAAAAGGCCTTCCATTCTACCATTTTAATATTATTTACTTAAAAAAGTGTTAGTTTTGTGATTGTTCCTGGGCACATTGGCCAGACTATCGATTGTGAATACGACTGTTTTAAAAAATGATATTTTTAACTTCTTTTGAAGTATACAAAAGTGAAATAAAACTAAAGATCTCAAAGTATTCTCACTGATTTATTAAGGATAGATATATTTATATAACCAATTAAAAAATCATAAATTATTTATCATAAACTTTGATTTTATCTCTTGGTGATTTTGCCCCATTACCTTGGCGAATATACTCCATGGATCGAAAACCATCGATATTCAGTCCATTCTTTTTTTCTTTTAATGGGACAACGGCCCATGGAGAGCTTAGGCCAAGCTTTTCGCATCGACTCATGTTGTGCGTGTTATATTACATGATTTTTAGGTTCCCTACAGTTTTATGCCGAATCCGAACAGTGAAGTGAAAATATTTTCTTCGGCAATTTTTACTCTTGTAGGTTTGCCTGCCAAAAGGTGGTGCCGTGTATTAAAATTTTTTGTTTCTCCTCTTTTGATTTTGATCCTCCTGAGATTTGAACCCCTGCGTAGAAGGCCAACGCACTATCAACAACGCCGAGGCGACCACGAGAAGAGAACTTAAAAATTTAAGCTAGTGAATGTAGGCCGGTAATTAAAAACTTTTTTTTTAATTAAAAGTTTAGTTTGGGCAAGATTTAAAAAAAAGTAGCGAATGCTCCACCTTCAACCCTATGCCATAATGCAGGCCCTAGATGGCGCCACTGCTTTAAGTAGTCTGTGGATGGCTTATATTTATGTGTGTATACCAAAGCTGTAAGAATGTAATTTTTTGTGGTTAAAAATCATTTGAATTTGCGAACGAATGATTGTAGTCTTTCTTTTTAAATTCATTGATTAAGAATCCTAAAAATTGTCCTTAATCATAATGTGATCAGAAAATAATTTTAATTGTTTAAGTTACATTTTTTAAATCAGTTGAATACAATTTTTTGACTGCAGTCTTTAACTTAAGTTAGTCGAATTCCTTTGAAATCTTTTGAATTCATTTCTGCAAAATCTAAAAGTGAATAACACAGATTTTCTTCGAATAACTCTTTATACTTCTTTCAAATACAAAAATCAGATGACTTTCCAACGCAATTCAAGAGCACACTACATTCTCTGCCGATGTCCCAGGCTACAGATGAAACTACTACATTGCCTGGTGTCACTTTTCTTCACAGAGATAAAGGAAGTAGAACTACCGGATCTCCTTGCTTTCATTTGGAAAACCAAGTTGTTTAATGGTGATAGCACATTAAATGGAAACACCTGTTAGAGAAATATCTCTCTTCCTGGCAAATTATTGAAGGCTATCACAATGGGTATAGTTGTATCCGAGTGGAAGGGTGGAAATTTACTTATCAGCACTCGATGATAACAAACAAATTAGAACGCGGAGATATGACGCTGCATTTAGACGCCCGAACAAATGAAGATTCTTTCGCGTAGAAATTGTAGCTAATAAATTTTCATTCACGCAACCATTTAAAATCGGCCGGACATAACCTCCGTACAAACATCAGAAGCTCGCCCGGTGTTGCCTAACATTACTTGAAATTTTTTAGTAGAGTGCAAAAAATATAAGCATTTGTTGCCAGTATTGAATTGCACTATACATCAACTACGTACACTTCTTTTCTAGTTATTTTTTCCTTTTACTTAATTTTCACAATTACACAGCACGAAGATTTTTTCATTCGTTAAACCGCCTGAACATTGTTCCTCAACATTTTGTAGGAAATACAATGGTGAACGCTAAACTATTTACACCAGCCGAATGAATAAAGATTCTTTCGTTCGTTCTGGTGGTCTAAATGCAACGTAAGTGTTTATGGCAAATTAAGAGAAAAGTAATATAAAAAATGGCAAAAATTCCTGGCAAAAGGTTCAGTGCTGCCAAAAAAATTCAATACCTAAATAATTCCGCAAGGAATTAAATTCAATTTAAATTAAAACCGGTCCTAACTAACTATTAATAAAAATATTAGAATTAACCTAGCACTCGCTTGATTGTCCATCTCTTTTTCAAGTCAGCTCCCTCGCCCTCGTACGATAGATCAAATTTTTTAAAACATAATCTTGAATAGTTTAGAGAATTTCATTACAATCAATAATATTACTCTGGCCAACAGCCATTTTGGTGTAGGGTCTACAATAATTTTTTTAGGTTAGTTTGGGCACGCATTCAAAAATGGGCATTATTTTTCTCAATTTTTTTGAAGATATTAAAAAAAAACAATATTTCTGATATGCAAACAAAACTCGTGTGAAATATTTCAACCAAAGATCATAATGTTACTAATTGAACTAATAAGCCTAAAATTATAGACATAGTTTTTCCCTTTCAGGCGCCGGAACGATGGCGGCAGTAGCAGGCCGTGCCGGCACTATTCTTCTTAGGGACTAGCCTGGTTTCCGGATAAATTAGCGTGAGGTGATCCAGGGAATACTTCTTACACCGGTTGTCGGACTCACCTGTTGCTGTGGTATGCGTTCGCGCCAGGCAATTAAGGCAGTAGCCTTGGGTCCTTGCCGCTTCCGCTCGCTGGTTAGGAATTATGACGGGGAAACCGCGGCAGTCTCGCAATGCATGGTACCAACTTGCATTGTGTAGTGTACCACACTTATAAATAACATGGGAGAAACTTGCGAAACAGCTACAGGAGAAATACATACCAGAGGCAACAATAACTTCGAATCCACCACCATACATACCCACACCGACAACAGCTGGTCCAAAAAGTATTACGATGGAAGAATATAGGCAAAGGACTTCAGGGAGTTTAAGAAGGATGAGAGAAGGAACACGCAGAATAGGACTTCATTATCTCCGTTGGAAAGACCAGGTACAGGGCAACCTGACTGCCTGACGCGCGCATAGCAGAGGCGACTGGCGAAGCTTTATAGAGGCGGCCAATACCAATCATCGGTTGTAGTGCCAGCTAAGTAAAAAGATCTGCGGCACCATTTGGTTATCGCTTGCAAAGTCTCTAAATATTCGGCATTACACCTTTGTAATTGGGGTAGCCATTGCCAATGTTTAAGATGATTGATTGATCAGGCGTGAGTTAAGGCAAGCTTCGATTCGGGTGGCCAAAGTGTGCTTTTGGCTATACCACATAGGTTGGGCACCGTTTACCAGTACTAAATTTCGTTAAGCGGGCTTAATCGCGACTTCCCACGACCCTCTTTGATGGTGGCATTCGACGTTATAAACTTCCAATTTGTTCCCCGATGGGCTATGTTCGCTATGCCATGCAGCGAAGTCTTCCTTTAATAAACGATTTGCAACAATGAACGCTGTACAGATCTCTAACCGTGCCACGCCTGCTCACAAAGCGGATGAAAGCGTCAAAGAATGATTGCCCGGAGTGGTCTTCAGCCACTTCAATATGGACAGCTTTGGTAGCCATGCATACGGTTTAACGGTATTACGAGATCTCTTAGATCCGATGCCTAAAATAAATGAACCGCAATAGTCTATTCCACAACACAGAAAGCGACGTGCTACTATAACTCGTTGTTCGACGATTGCGTCAACAGATAGCACAACAGTGGATGCAACTACGAACACCTTGCCTTCCGTTGAGGATGCAAAAGCGAGCTCAAAGTGGTTGGATTGTCAGTTGATGTCCTCCATGCAAAGTTGCATGATGGGCCTGTTGGACTAACATATGGGTCAGAGCGATTGCGGCGGTTAGGACTTCCAGGTAGCCACCGTAAGACGCACGCAACAGTGCGCAGAAGGCGAACAATGGAGCTAAAGCAAGCCGTGAGTGCCGTCTGGATGGCGCGTTGTTAATGATAAACCAGGATTTGCTCGAATGGTTAATGATGCGATCCGTTGCTCAGAGCGAAGCATTAACATCTCGTTGTTACATGGAGAAATCTCGGTCATGCTAGAAACTGTAATATTATATTATATTTCCCACCATAAAGAGTGTCGTACCAATTCAGTTTAACATGATACCAAAGAATCCGCGAATCAGACAAAAAATAATATTGCAACTAAGAATGTCTGAGAAGATCAAGTGGCATGAGAAAGAGTACGGTCGGTTAGTCACTGTTAGCTACTCAGCTGTTACGACTTGAGACTTAACGAACCGGGAGTGCTCGTACTGTAGACTTCGGAAGATTCGTTTCAGGGAAAGCCGGCCAACGGGTGAGCTTATGGTAAGACTATGTGCATGTTTTTCAACAAATTTCATCAAATCGTCAAGGAGTGGAATGTCCGTCGAGGAGCAATGCTTACACCATTCGTGTTGAGTGTGAGACAATTTAGAAACTACAATGGGAACAGCTAAGGCATCCTAAGACTCTACGGGAAGCTTCATTACCCGGAGTGTACGCAGAGATTCATGTACCGCGTCGACTACAGTCAACAATGACGCTAACGTCTCTTCAGACGCCGGTGGGATTACAAGAAACCGAGACACGTGGATCTCAGCTAATAGTTTACGATTGTCGTAGCGTTCCTTCAACGCCTCCCATATTTCGTAATACCCCTAAGAATACACGCCACCCACTAAAGGCACAACTGCCGGCTTAACCGCTTGCCGTAGCTTACCAAATTTATACGCTTCAGGGAGATCTGACTGGTGGACCAATGTTTCAAATACATCTTTGAAAGCTAGCCAGTTATGAGGGTGCCCAACAAAACTAGGGACAGTCAACGTATCTAACTTAAGTTCGAAATTTCGACCAGGCGCTTAAACATTACATGTTGCCTACTCGTCCTCAACCCGAGCTCGTAAATGGGAAAGAAACAGGCTGAGTAAAATACACCCTTTTTGAAAAAGTTTTCTATATCCTCCCCAAGCGTCATTCGGGCCATCAACTTCCCCTCTTGGGCTTCAGGAACAAACTGCTCGAGATTCAAATCAAACCGATCGTAATGATATTGAAGTGTCTGCTGCTCCTGCTCGAGTATATGTACATCGTATGTTTCGATGGTGAGCAGCTGGACCCGAGCGTGTAATCGATTGATGCTCGTCACTGCTTACGTGTGTAGGTTTAGCGCCATTGGCGTATATGTATTAAAAAACGTAGAAAATTGAATAAAGTTTGAATTACGGTAAAAAGTAATTTGCTGTAGGCGAAGAAGTCGAGTGGAGCCCTGCCAACTAAATGTCCAATTTATCAATTATTTGTCCTCACAAGAGGCACCAAAATGTTTCAGCTTTTTATCCCCCAATCGTAAGTACAATAAAACGCAATATTTGTCTTTAAATGTATTTAATTTAATCGCAAAACTACGCACACGACGAACTACCAATTAAAATGCAAAAAGAATCGAAAGCAAAGAAGTGACAGTTAAATTAACGTTGCTACATGGTTTGAAATGTGGTGTAGTCTTTAGGAATCCTAAACAAGTGTCTAATTTTTTTTATTATTATTATTAGTTTTTTATAAAAAATTTTCTTTTTAAACATGTTTTTAGAAAAATTTATTATATCATGTAATTATAATTTTGTATCTTCTGCGGTGCAGTTTATATGGCAAATAGGCAGACTTATTTTTAGCTAATGCTCCTTTTGTATATGAAAAACTTTCGTGGCAAAATTAAACTCTATTATTTTTAAAGTTATGAGATTTTTCATCCTAATTATAAAAATGTATACACGAACTATCTGATTTGGAAAATATCAAAAACTGGTTTTGTAATAATCTGTTCAAAATTAATTTAAAAAAACTGTATTTATTTTTTCCCAGGTATACTATTTTGAGATAAAATTAATGAACGGGTTGAGGAATTGATAAATATATCGTGGAATGTGCTTGAATCAAATTAAAATTGGAATGAACATTTCGAGAGACCAAAGATGAAATTTGTTCCATTTAATTTTGCAATTAATACAAATAGTAAAAATTTTTCCAAGAAAACAATTATAGTTCAATTAATTTTCTTTTCCCAAGTAAGAATGGGTTTGCTGGGTAGAAATTAAACGAATTAAAAGATTATCAAAATCATTAATCATAAACATCCTAATATATATTACCATTGAGAACTGCAAAAATGTCCTTGTATGAAAATAAACTAAATACTATTAACTGTTCGATCTTGTAAAGCTTTCTTTACTTTTTACAAAATGAAAACGGTAGTCAGACATAACATAGAAATATTTGAAGTTGAATCACCAAAAAAATAAGAAGCTTTATAAATATAAGAGCAACTTGGTTTAATAATTGGAATAATACATAGTTAAAATATCTTCTCGCCTAAAATATAATTTTTTTTAGAAAAAAAAAAATAAACGGCTTTTTAATATACTTAAATTGGACTTATTATTTATATAAATTGTCGTTTTCAATAAGGAAAAATGTTTTAGCTTGTTTATTTTTAGTTGTTGAAGTTGATTTTGCTCTTATTTTTCTTTCTTAAGACGACCTCGATAGTCTAGTGGTTAATTCTCATTAGCGGCCTTTACACGGTCATTAATAATGACATTATTAGTATTGTCATTATTTCCATCATTATATTGATATCACACTTACACAATCATTAAAAAAGGCATTACTGCAACTAATGACAACCAAAATTAAAATTTTCTCAATATTTCTCATCACAAATCATTCATTACAGTAATGAAGGGATATTTTACCTCACACGAACATTAAAAATGTCAATATTTGTAAATAATGTCATTCTTATTAAGCGAGCAAGGTTCGCTATTCATAACCTTCTTACATTGCAGTCAATGAGAATTATAAGAAAGTGAATAAGTACACTTCTTAGTAGGCACTGGCAAAACCACCAAGTGATAACAAATTGCCACCGCGCATTTCGGACCCGGCATTAAACCATCGGTAAAATAATTTGGTATCATAATGGGCCGTTCTGACCGTTATGGTCCAACTAAATGCATATAGGATATCCACTCAAACCTAACCTAACCTATTGTTCTTTTAAATGTCTTAATTTTTTTTCTTAGTTGTGGATGTTGATTATGATGTTGTTGATTTTGTGGGAATTTCGGTCGAAATACGTTCGCAACGAGCAAACCCCGTATATTGCTTTTTTTAACACAAAAGTCTTTCTTGCAAATTGTTTATCTTTTTTGGTATGACATTGACATAAGATATCTCGCTACACGTTTTGATGGCATGAGCATGAACATTGCTTTGAAATATTGCTTATTGTTATATGTTACAACAATGGCCGATATCGCGAGAGTAAAGTGTTTTGCACAAATGTTCTGTTGTACATATGATAATCTTTCGCCACTCACTAAAATTATTCTCTCCATCTTTCTCTTTCATTTTTTCATTGTACATAGAAAACAGCAACAATTTTGTCTCCTCGGCGTACCTGTTTTCAGAATAATATCGGCCATAACAACCAATATATTCAATATCAAATTAAATGCGAAACAGCGAGAAAATTAAATGAGATAAATCTTCATAATTCTGTTGTTTGTGTAATTCCGTAAACTCGTTACATTACTCATTTATTTTAAGTAACTCTTACTCGTTTCGTCGCATCAAAGGGATTAAAGTACGAACATAATGGACGCGGCAGCAACTTTAAACCACGGCTGTATTCCCCAATTCATTCTGTACTAGCAAAACAGGCAATTGACAATCCCAAAATCGTATAAATAAAGAAGGAGAACAACACACTTTTAAGGCATGGAATGAATATCAAATTTTAAACACAGTTGTAGATAAATTATTAGAACCAGAATCATAAAAATATAATGAATTCAATAACAATAATTATATTTTCTAAATAAGTGTTATTGGAGCCATTTTGCATTGCATACGTACTGAGAATATTCTTTCAACATCGTCTCATAAGGTAGCATGGGCAGAATGCGTTCTAAATGTTCTGGAATTAATAAAAAATCATAAAAATTTCGTTCGGTACGAACAGAAAATAATATATAGAAGTATAGAATGAACAAAGAAATACAGTCCATGTATACTTATGAAGATGAACTGCGACACTTCATCATTGCTTTCAATTGGAAAAAGTCGACTTCAATACAATTTGCTGGTTTTTTATTTTCTTGGAAAATAAATAAATTTATTAAGTGTTCTTTTAAAAATTATTGTTTTTAATACTGTGTGGAAAATGTGAAGAATAGAATTAATGTCAATTTGTCGTTTCCTCGTTTACTGTGTTTCAGTAGCAGACAACAATGGTGCTGCGGACGCCATCTAGGTGTTAAGGCAGCTATGGTTGCGGCAGCGTCATTGCGATGGAACTCCACAACTTGCGTTCGCTTGCGTCTGCGGCAACTGCGATCAATGCAACTATAAAAAGAAACTACAATAAATGTGTGCTTCTGCGGCATTATCGGAATAAATTGTACGCAACTTACTTCAGTTATCCCAACGGAAGGTAATGGAGTTAACAACATACAAAAGTTACTAGTTCAACCTAGCTGGCACGCATCCGCATTAAAAGCATTTTATGGAGTTCCTTAGGAAGAACTCGATCACGTTAACTCGAGTTAAAAATCATAACATATAAAAAGTATGCACGCTAAAGCGTCTGTCAATAAGTTTTTAAATGTTTGCTTGTGGGAATGCTCACAAAAAAGTATGTATCGTGAAACGATGCACGCGTAAAGTTTATCAAATTTCAACTTTTTCAAGCATTGAAATTTTTTAACAATTGTGTTTGTTTATTCGCGTGTTGAAGAAATTAATCTTTGTTAAATTAAAACCTCCAATAGCGCTTAATACTTAAATGAGATGCAATGCAAAAGCACAAATTAATTTTTAAAAAGCGGACATTGATTTCCACAATAAAATCGAAGTAGGAAGAGCGTGGAAACAACTTTAATTGTTGTGGACCTTTGAAGATATAACATTTATGTATGAAGCGTGCTTTTATGTATTTTTCAAGTATGCGTTTCGATTAATTGATACATATTTACATGCTTTTTATATGTCTTGAGCTTAAAACCAAATATAAGTCTAGTTGACTCAGCAGATCTTTAACTCGAGCTACCGAATACAAACTACACGAATCATCACATCACTAATGAAAGTAGAAAAAAGATATTAGAAAATAAAAAGCAAATGCAGGAAATGCTATTCCTCTTCGGTTTTCATTTTACAAAATATAGATGCGCCATAATCAATCGTAAATTAAAGTATTCGTAATAGATTGTGTTTAACCCAGATCGGTAAATATTTCTACATGTAATCCATTTTAATAAACACATTCAATAATGTTAAACATTGCTTGGCTTTGGCGAATAAGTTAAAGATGAAGGAAGTGTATGTAATACTGAATGGTTATCAAGGTGCATATTTAACACAAGACCGAAGCCAAATAGCCATATTTCAAAAACAATAATAAAGTTGAAAGAAAAACAAGGTTTTTATTGTTTACATATTTTTGTTTGTTAGTGAACTACACTACAAATCTAGAACAAATCATTCAATGCATATCAATACATCAATAAAATTATTTAGACAATTTGACTACCAATCAGAATTAAGTGTCAATATGAGATTAAATAGGGAACGTTAATCTGCCAGCAATAAAACATGAAATAATTGTGTCAGAAACAACCTAATATATTGATAACGTACGTTTGTTTAGATACAAGTCATTTTGCCGTATACCTTTTTATTTTAAGAAATGCGGTCAAGGTTGTTCAAAGAAGAAATGTAATAGATAGTATTGCTCACATATTTTTTATCATAAAATGTTAAAATTTTAAAATTTAGAAAAGTTGATTCAGCAAGTGTGTTAGGCAATTTTTAAATCTATTCAAAAATCAAGCGATTTTCCAATGCCAGGCGAATAAACAAATTGTCTGTAAGTGTTGCTTTAGTTTTTTTTTTTTTGTGCACTTTGAGTAAACACAACTGTGTTTACTCAAAGTGCACATCGTAGAAAATATCGTGGCCAACAAGCACCGTCTGACAACACTATTCGTCGTTTGGTGTCGAATTTTGTTGAACACGGGAGAGGGAGATCGTCGACAACCCTTTCATCAACGCCCAAGAGAGAGTGTTGCCGAGAATCCATGTGTCAGTAGAACCATCTTGCGGGGGATTTTGAAGGATGATTTGCATTTATTTCCGTATAAAGTGCAATTGACTCAAAGATTATAGTCGGCAGACCGTCCACGTCGCTGGAATACGGCCAAACAGTCGCTGTGACGTAGTGGTAGTGTGTTGGACTGTTATGCAGAATGCCCGGGGTTTGAATCTCGGCACAGACAAATCAAAATGTATAATTTTTCTACATGGCACCACCTCTTGGCAGGCAATGGCAAACCTACAAGTGTATAAATTGCTTTTGAAAGCTTTTCATTTTGCCGTTCGGATTCGATATAAAGCTGTAGGTCCCTTCCACTCATGTACAAATATAACACGCACAACATGAGTGGTTGCGAAAAGCTCGGCCTAGGCCCTCCACAGGCTGTCGTGAAATTAAAAAGAAAAAAAAAGTCACTTGAATGGTTTAGTTTACAGGGTGCACTGCACCTGATTTTTAGTAGGACATTTTACACTTTCACACTCTCTGGAGCCATTAACAAGCAAAATTGCCGCATTGGGGGAACGGAGAATCCACACGAGATCCATTAAACACCCACCACTGTATGTTCAAAAAGTGACTGCTTAAACCGGCGTTTGCGCCCAAACCATCATTGGGCCATTTGTCTTCAGAGGAGGCGAAACAGTCGATGGGAACCGATCGGTGGATGTTGTTTCATTATGTCTCCCACAAATGTGAAACAAATGTCTGGACGGTTACTGGTTTCAACAAGACGACATTGACTGGCCCAGATCTCCAGATTAGACCCCTCTGGACTTCTTTTTGTGGGGAAAAGCAAAGTGTACGCCAGAAAGCCTCAGACCATTGACGAGCTCAAGGCAAACATTCGTGCTGAAATCATCGCAATACCACCCGCGATACCAGAAAAACTGATGGAAAACGCTGTAAAAAGGGCACATTTTGCTTTGGTCAATAACGGCGATCACTTAATTAATTGATGTTGTATTAAAAAACTAGTCCAATTAAATTGTAAAGGACCAAATTAAATAAAAATACGTAGGAGTGAGATCAAAAAAATCGGATAACTTTGAAAGACCACTGCTTTGAAACTCTTCATCTTTGATGAAGAGAAATTCTGCGTTGGAGAAATTCTGATGAAATACAATCACATGTTTTTTGACTTGTGAACATTCAGTTGAGTCATGGCATCGGAAGTGGAAAGACGCGATTTAGTTGTTGAATTATTTCGAGAAAATCCGCAGTGGAGCCAGAAAACCATTGCAAATAAGGCGAAAGTTGCACAAAACACTGTCTCGATGATTCTTAAAAAATTTAATACAGACTTAACAGTTGCTAGAAAATATGGTTCTGGAAGGAAATGCGGTTTCGTGTCTCCACAAAAGGCGAAAAAAGTCGTTGCTCTCTTAGAGCAGCTCCAGCTTTGTCTAATCTAAAATTGGCGGAAAAAGCGAGATGCAGTGAGTTTTTATTTCGTAAAATTTAAAAAGATGCGGGCCTTAAAACATACAAAGTGCAGTGCAGCCAGGAACGCTACTAAGAACTTGGTAGCCCCGAGCCGAGCTAAAAAGTTGACAGATTTTTTTCCAAAAATTCGATTGCTGTGTTATGGACGATGAAACATACGTGTTGTCTAAATTTTCTCAATTGCCTAGTCAAGAGTTTTAACCCGCTAAGGAACGAGGAGGAGTTGAGGAAAGATTTAGGACAAAACAAAAGTTCAAGTTCCCGAAGAAGTTTCTGGTATGGCAAGCGATTTGTAGTTGTGGGCTAAGAAGTTTCTTAACAAGTGGCACTGTTAACGCCGAAATTTATGTGAAGGAGATTGCTGCCCTTCATTAGAAAGCACAATGTATCTACTTTCTTTTGGCCTGATCTAGCCTCCTGCCACTACAGTAAAGTAACCCTTAAATGGTTCGAAGACCAAAACATCAAATTGGTACCAAAAATCGCCAACCCACAAAATTGGCCTATCGAGAGATATTGGGCTCTAGTGAAAAGAACATTAAAGGCAACAAACAAAGAAGCTAAATCCATGGAAGATTTTAGAAATAAGTGGAATGCTGCCGCCAAGAGAGACTCAGAAATGACAGTAAAGGCGCTAATGGCAGGCATACCGGAAAAGCTGTCCGAACTCTGTAAAAAACAACAAACAAATTAGTTTTATTGATCATTTTATCAGAAATTAAATAAGGAGTACACGAACAAATTTATCCCCCGAAAATGAATGTTTTTTTTTTGAAAACGTCAATAATTTTTCCAAAATAATTTGTTTTGTTTTCCTTAAATGTCGTGTTTAATAATAAACAATAACGCTCAAAAGGGCGTAGCTGTTCAATTTAGTGGGTTGCATTTCTTGAGACAAAAGTTACTATATTATCATCGTACCACTTTAACTCTCTTGGCGTAATGTGACGTAGATAGATCAGACCAAAAGAATACTGGGACATCACGGCTTCTTAAAAATGCTAAAAGACACTTCTTTCCAGCACTCGTCTGGGGTAACAAAAGTGCCACATATTTTTCCACAAGTGGTCGCTGTAGCGTAGCGGTAGTGCGTTGGACTGTTACGCAGAGTGTCTGGGGTTCAAATCTCGGCACAGGCAAAATAAAATAAATAAAACAAAAGCAACAACAAAATTTATACACTGCACCACCTCTTGACTGGCAATGGCAATCCTACAAGAGTACAAATTGTCTATGAAAAGCTTTTCACTTTAACAGAGTTAAAGTGTTACGATGATAATATTGTAACTGTTGTCTCAATGTGTTGAATGCGAATTGCCTCGTATTTAATTTTCATTTTAAAATGTTAAGAAATATAAGCTTATGTCAAGACTAATTTACCATCAAAAGATCTCCTGAATCTCAAAAACAGCAAGTGCTCGTTTAAAAAAAATTAATAACTGACCGGTCTAAACTATTTGCTGATTTTGCTTGCTTGAATCATTCACGCACACAAATCCACCTTTAGCTTTTTAAATAATTTTAAATTTTTCAAAAACTATTAAATAAAATCATATATTGTTTGAATTTCAGATAACGCTCGCAACGAATGATAGTTCCATCTTTGAAATAGGAAACTCGTTTTTTTGGCATTTGGAAAAACAATAAATATATATTACGATTATAATGGATACTTTTGATGTATCAGATCGAAACAGGTTAACATCTTTCTTTAAATAAATATCAATATCTTTTTTTATATAAACTTTTTGTCAATTATTTTATCACTAGTTGGTATTTTGGTCCAATGTCACGACAAGATGCAACCGAAGTGCTGTTGAACGAGAGAGAACGAGGAGTGTTTTTGGTTCGAGATAGTAATTCAAGTTTAGGTGACTTCGTGTTATGTGTAAGGTGCGTTTTTAAAATTGCCAATATAAGATACCTACCTTTACAATATTCCATTTTGTTTAGAGAGGACACCAAAGTTAGCAATTATATAATACATAAATTACCACAACAGGATAAAATAGTTTATCGTATTGGAGATCAATCATTTGACAATTTACCGAAACTTTTAACATTTTATACTTTACATTATTTGGACACAACGCCTTTAAGACGACCTGCACCGAAAAACAAAGAAAAAGTTGTTGGAAAATTTGATTTCGATGGAAGTGTAAGTATTAACAAATTGATAAATAACTTTAAAATGAAAGAAATCACGTGCGCACAAAAAGTTATTTAGAAATAAATACAACAAAAAGAAGAAATGAAATCTTATGGTAACAACAAGACGTTTTGAATTTGGAGTTTTCAAGCTTAAAGCAGTATTTACCTTTACAGATTATGTTCAGGAAAATATATACCTACCTACTTTTACTATCAGTATTATATCCAGCCTGCACCTACATTTGCATTTTTGTAATAAGTATTTTTAAATGTTTTTTACTGTTTATTCAATATAACTTCATAAATTAAATTATACTAATTATAGAAAAACGTAGGCTTCAGCCAAATTGTAAAAATTTTTAAGTAAGTTGTTGTAAAACAGGCAATAAAATTGCTTTTTTGTACAGCAAATGTTGTTTTTCACTTGCACACCTATTCCAAACAAGAGCCACTTACTCGGGCGATTCGGCCGTCTCCATTGTTTTCCAAAACTTTCACAAATGTCTATATAGTCCGATGCCTTAGTCTTATGCTTTTCTGGGTAACTTTGTTATTGGAGAAAATTGCTACATTTTTCCCTCGTTGCATTGATATCAGATACCAGATTATCTCGTATAGTGAAGCTTTAATCATGAACAAGCTGGTAAATGAAAGAAACTTTGAAGCTCCATAGGCCATTTTGGAACCGCACTATCATAAAAAGTATAATCACTTTCTAGATACCCATTAAATCCATTATGTCATCGGTATTTGTGATTTGAATTTTGAAATCAAAGTGTCATTACCACTTAATGTCCTTTTATCCAATCTCAGTACTGTATTGTGAATGGTTCCGGAGATTCGTATATCCTTAAAATCATCCGAATCTTATTGAGGTACCACGTCAAACAAAGGATATCCACAATGTCCACCTCACTCTGCTAACAGGCAATGACATAACCTATCAATGTTATGTCGATATGGTTATGTCCATGATATTGTCATTATAACGAGGGGGAAATACGAAGATGAATTATGCGATATACATAATTCAATCGGGGCTTAAACTCAACTTAAGAGCCTCAATCGTTGTTGAATGGTTAGCGTAACAATTGTCTTTAACGGCTTCCCACGAGTAATATTCCAACGGAATCAAATCACCAAAACGGCTAATAACTAGATTTTTAAACTTCCCATGTAAAAGGTTGTTTGTTGCGCGGCTTGTGTGACACGGAGCGCTATCCTGTTGGAACCAATTATTGTCTAGTCCATATCTTCTAAAATAGCTTACATATAAGCAGTTATCATTGTAGAGTAGCGCACACCCTTTACTGTAAAGAATCTTTCTTCGTCATTTTCAAAGAAAAGTGACCCAATGATACCGCCGGTCCAAAAACCACACCAAATTACTTGTGCATTGGCTTCTCAACAATCGCGCATGGATTTTCTGAGCCCCATATCCAACTATTTTGCTTATTAACGTTACCACCGAGGTCAAAATGATCTTTGTCAGAAAAGATGATTTTTCGATAAAAATGCTCATCTTCATCCAGAGTCCAATTAGCGAACCGAAAAAGTTGCGGATGGTCATATGGCTTCAACTGTTGTAAAATTCGCAACAAAGTAGTTTGTGAAATGTTCAATTCCTGAGAACGATGGCGAGTTTATGTGGTTGGTTCTTCTTGCACATTCTGAGCAACAGAATGACAGTACATTCAAAACTACTCTGGAAAAAACATTTATATAGGCAATATAACCAGCAACTGAAACTAAATTATACAGCTCATTGTGTGCAGGAAAAACCTGGGCATTCACTCTGTACATTCTAGGGTGGATGTATACCATGATGGGAAGGAGTATTACCACATATGGTTAAGTAGCCTGGTCGCAAAGAGTAAAATTATTCTTAGTGAGGAATACTCTGAATAAAGTCCAAAGACTTGGCTGTGTTTGTATCACAGGAGATTTGAGAGCGTATCCTACGGCAGCCATAGATGCACTACTAGGCGTTACGCCTCTAAATCTAGTAATAGAGAGACTTATGAGTATAGCGAGGGAAGGAGCTGGCAAAGGGGAAATCCTTAGCAGTAGAGATCTGGTGAGAATCTCTTCTGACCCTACCCCTAGTCAGCCTCCACAGAGACGATATGAACAAGATATATAACTTTGAGAAATTCTTCAATAAAAGAAAAAAAGATTATTCGAGACGAGAGTAGACGTGTTTTTGTTGAGTCTAAATAAAATCTTACTTTCTATTTGAAAGTACACTTAAGAAAATTAAATTTTTATTTTGAATGCTACATGTTTCTTCTCAATTCGCTTACACAGAAAATTCGTATTTTTGTAAATTATTTTTCGTAAGTTCTCAATATAAATTTAAACAAATGGAAAAATTTTGACAATTACGAGAACCGCTGCATGCAAACTGGGGAGCCCCGTTGTGAGTAGATAGAGTCTCTGTTTTTTTTGTTTGTTATTACATACAACACACAGGGTGTATCCCTATGAATGCAGAGCATTGTGTTGAATGGAAGGAAGATTAATAGGTGAGGGGAAGAAGGAGGGAGAATTAGAGAGTGAATGTGATCACACCGATAAAGAGATAGGCAGCCATTGTGACAAGTGTTATGCCTTTACCACAATGAACTTCAGTTAATCAGTGTCGACTATGACCTCATGTAGTGCCAAAGGCCAAGCTTTTCGCATACACTCATGTTGTGCATTGTTATATTTGTACATGAATGGAA
Organism: Palloptera scutellata; assembly: GCA_958295655.1. Classification (NCBI taxonomy): domain Eukaryota; kingdom Metazoa; phylum Arthropoda; class Insecta; order Diptera; family Pallopteridae; genus Palloptera; species Palloptera scutellata. The sequence goes on from OY282453.1 coordinate 1,646,101, forward strand.
GGGACCTTCAGTTTTATGCCGAATCCGAACGGCGAAGTGAAAAGCTGTTCATAGACAATTTGTACTCTTGTAGGTTTGGCATTGCCTGCCAAGAGGTGGTGCCGTTAATTTTTTTAATTTTTTTTTTTAATTTTTATTTAATTATTTTTATATTTTATTTTGCCTGTGGCGAGATTCGAACCCCTGGCACTCTGCGTAACAGTCCAACGCACTACCGCTACGCTACAGCGACCACTTTAGTGGTTAGCCAGCAAGAAGGGTGCTTTATTCGAGCTACGGTGGAGGAACACGCAGAAGAGGACGTCCTAATCTCCGTTGGCAAGACCAGGTACAGGGCGACCTGACTGTTTTTGTTTTAACAAATATCTTTTATTTCTGACCATGATTTAATTTTTTTGTACTATTAATATCATTCTCATGTTCATGCTCATATTTTGACTTTAAATCAATTGACTACAATCCCTTGTCATTAGATTTATCGCGGAACCAATGGAATGATTGTTAGTTTTTACTATCACAAATTGAATATTCTAGTTGGCGCAGTTACTGATCTTGTTAATACCCTTGCTTCTACACGTACTTTAAATGTTGAAAATAACTCATGTTCTTGGTTTAATATTCCTGTTCAGCGTGCGATTAAGAATAGAAGCAAGCTGTATAATAAATGGAAAACTGCTAGGAATTATGCTACTTCTGTCGTAAGAACGGCTAAATCTAAATTTTTCAACTCTAATTTTAATACTGACCTTCCTAATAAAAAAGTACTTTGGAACAATTTAAAGTGACTGGTTGTGTGTGGTAAAATAGACCGTCATTATATTGTGTGTTAGTAAATGTGTATGTAATTTTAAAGGTGTAGATAGTACATCATACTGTCCTGTGGAGCATGTTATATTAAATAGTGTGTTTTCTTTTTGTGTAATTTATGAATGTGACGTTTCTAGATGTATTATGAAAATTAACTCTAATGCAACTGGCGAATATGGCCTCCCAATTAGATTTATTAAAATTATATTGCCGTCCGCTTATCTGGGTCCGCTTACACATATTATTAGACATTGTTTCACCACCTCCACTTATCCTAAATCTTGGAAAATAGCACCATTAATTCCATTAGCCATAAAAACAACGGCCTCCGTACCCATTCATTTCAGACCTATTAGCATTCTTTCGTCACTGTCGAAAGTTTGCGAAAACCTTATGTCTGAATAAATGTCCACAAATTTCCATAAAAATGTCACCACTTCAATATGATTTTAGACCTGGAAATAGTTGTTCTTCAGCCGTGGTAAAAATCATGGATGACATAAGAATATGTTACGATAACGAGCACGTTACTCTGCTGTGCTTACTTGACTTTTCCAAAGCATTTGATTGTGTTAGTCATTCGTTGTTATGTGAAAAGTTTATAGCCTTGTATGGATTTGATAACAGCGCTGTAACACCTATGAGTAGCTATTTAAAAGATAGAATGCAAAGGGTTAAAGTTGGCGGTAAATTTTCCAGCTCCACCTCTACCAAATCTAGTATTCCGCAGGGTTTAATTCTAGGACCGCTTCTTTTTAGAATCTTCATTATTGACATTGTTTCTGTTTGCAAACATTTCCACGCTAACGCTGACGACATACAATTGTATTTGTCCAGTCCTATTGGGCTAATTGATGATTTATGCTTTCATATGAATGCGGACTTGAAAGCTCTAAGTAAATTGTAATTGCCTATCTTTCAACTCGAGCAAATATAATATTATGTTTTACAAATCCCTAGAAGATCTTAACTTATCCCAACTTTGAATGTTGGTGTGTCTACATTAGAATTTGTTAGTAAGATTAATCTTGGTTTCCATGTGAACTCGTCTTTTAGTTGTGTTGATCGTGTGAATGGTGTGTAAAAAAGGTTTTCCTAACCTTGCGTAATCTAAGAATGAATTTACTTCTTGACACTAGAAAAAAATTAATAATACAATTGATTCTCCAAATAATTTCTTATGCTGGATTTGTGTATATTAAATTAGATTCTCAATCACTTCATAAGCTTGAAGTAGCTTTTATATGTATATATATATGATGAGAAATCCAAGATATCTATTTGATAAGCAGGTTCAATCGAGTAAGTTACTTGATTCTTCCTAACTTTAAATACTTAAAGTCGTCAAGGCTCTTTTTCGTTAACACCATTAGACCTTGGAACTCTTTACCAAATCATTTACGTTGAGTTGTTAACAATGGCGAATTTAAACGTTTAATTTTTCAATATTACTCTAGCCAATAATACCTAGAATAGAAAATAATTAACCAATTATCTAATATAATCTTTTTACCTGTTTAGTTTAGTATAAAACAAACAAACAAAATACACCATAGAGATTAAGTAATACTTTGTTTACAAAATAATTATTGTACGAAAAAGATTTCATCTTATGTACATTTTTTTCAATTAAATAAATAAATAAATAAAATTCTTAGTGATAAGAGGGAATGGGACAACCACATCTTCAACACCTTTCACAAAGAACACAACTTAAAGTGGTACACAAACAGCTCGAGAATATATAAAAGAGCTGGTGTATGGTCGAGAGCCTATGGGAACAACTCCTAGAAGATTCATACCACAAGACTCATATCTATTTGTGTACATAAATGTCAAAAATACTTATTTTTCAGCTTACGAACAAAAAAATTCACTTTGTATTGCTAAAAAAAACCTGAGCAAAAGGATCCATAGTAATTTGTGTTTTATTTTTAAAGGCAAAAAAAAATTTCTTCAACATATTAAAAAAAAATCGCGTTGTGCACAAAAAAGAAAAGAAACTATAATTTTAAGCGTATTGCGAGAAAACAGTGAATTTTTTTTGCAAATATTTTTGTACTTAGTTTTTTATGTATTTCCACCCGGTACTAAAAACTTATACACAACTGGAATGAAATGGTGGAATCCTCTCAACAAAAGTTCTTCTCGATAAATATTGCGGCTTGTTTATTTGTCAACCTTCAAATTGATCTTGACAATAAAATAGGTGTGTTTTGGTAAAAATTAAAAGTGAATTAATTTAAAGCGTTATTTAGTTCCAGAAGGTAAGATTTCGATGAAAGTGAACTAAATAAAGGTTTAATTATAATTTTTAATAATATTAGATGGGTCGTGGAGTTCATTGCAGTACAGAGGAGAGAAGATTTGTTCGTCAGCTCCGAGACAAAGGAAAAACCTACAAATCCATTGCCAGATCGATGGAACGGTCTCAGAATTTCGTTACAAATGCTCTCAAGCCAGGAAAAGCTATTAAAACGCGTGGAGCACCTAAAAAAACTTCTTTATTGACCGACAATCGTATCGTTACATTAGCTAAACTCGACCCGATCAAGTTGCCCAGAACAATTGCAAGCGAAATTGGGAATGTTGTATCATCCCGAACCGTTCCAAGACGATTAGTAAGCGCAAATCTACCCGGTAGGATTGCTCGCAAAGTTCTTCTGCTTAGAACCGCAAATTTGAAGAAGAAGAAAATTTTTGCATTAGTTCATTAAACCTGGTGCGGATCACAGGGAGAAAAGAAATGGCGCAATATTCTCTGGAGTGATGAAACAAAGATAAATTTGTGTGCTAACGATGCGGAAAGAAACGTTCATTGCTCGAAAGGCAGAGAATTCGACGTCCGGTTCACTAAGAAAACAGTGAAGCACGGAGGTGGCAGCTTAATGGTATGGGGCTGTTTTTCTTGGCAAGGTGTTGGTCCGATACATCAAATTAATGGCGTTATGGATAGATTGTGTATAAGGATTTGTTGGAAACGATAATATTACCATATGTCGAAAATAATATGCCGCTTTTGTGGAAATTTCAGCATAATGTAGACGTCCTTGAGTGGCCAAGTGAATCTCCAGATTTAAATCCTATTGAGAACCTCTGGGGAGAACTTAACGCGGAAGTTTAAAGACTTTTTGTAGAAAGTTGTCGGAAGTTGATATCGTCAATGCCCAGAAGAATCGAAAAAGTCATCAAGAGTAATGTTGGATATTCTGGGTATTAAATGCGTGCTTACTAATTCAGTAAAATAAGGGACCGTAACTAGCAAAATTTCAATATATATTCCTAAGTGTTTTGTGCACACCTATTATTCTGTCCAATCGAAAATCTGTGTATTTTATGAATTAACCAAAATTTAAGTTATTTTTTAGAGTTTTTAAAACCTTTTATGTTTAGTTATGTTGAAAACTAATTTATTTTTTGAAGGATAATAAAAAAGTTATGAAAGCCAATCTTTTTTGAAAAAAAAATATCTTCACACGTATTATTTTGTCCAGGTGTGTATGTACCTCGAAATTTGTTTTTTGAATTAATCTCGAAAAATCATGTATTTTACCCCAGTGTGCCCATCCCATCCATTAAGACCTTTCCCTAGCCTATCTTTGTCAAATGACGTCCTTGTACTAAATCTCAGTATCGTCCTGTACATGGTTCCGAAAAAATAGCTTTAAAATATTTGGATTGTTTGGGAGGTAGTACTTCCACATATCGAAAATTTCGGAAAACGACACCTACCATACCATCAAGTTATGCTAAGATTCAATCACACACAAAATGTCATCAATGGGTTAATGTTGTCTGTTGAAGTCTCTCTGAGTCAGTGTCGGGCAATTTTGATTTTCCTATCCACATTCTCTGCCGACGCAATACTGTCAACGTACACTATAAACTTATTCGTGTAGTTTACGAACTATTTACGAACAATGGAATTCAGGAAAAGTTTGAGAGCAATTTCGTCAAAGCAAATCATGTTAGTTGACTTTCACTGCCCAATTTTGTAACACAAGCACTGAATAATATTTCATGAAAATATTATATTTTCAATAGTATGTGTCCATCTGTCTACATATGATAATGCATATACAACACTTAATACATTTCCTCACAGCAATTATTTGTATTTTAATCAATACATTGATCAGTATCAATATATCGTTTATCTATTAATTTTTGGATTTTAGTTCTACTTTGTTAGATTAAATCTACTGGTCTTGTTTTTTTCAGTCTTCGCGGTTGTTCGATTTCTCTATTTGGTAATTGCGATACTTCACTGTTGATATGTTGTGTTACTGTTGCGTAGTGTTTTTTACTGTAGTTTGAAATTTCAGCGGTGATTGTAGGTATTTTTAAATCATGATGCATGTTATTGTTTGTGATGTACCAGTCCACGTTTGCTATGCATCTCAGTATTGTTGATTGTTGACGTTGTATTTTTAAAATATTGCTTTTCTTTGCTGTTCCCCATAGTTGCAGCCCATATGTCCATATAGGTTTTATTATTGATTTGTATATTAGTATTTTGTTGTTTAGATTTAAGCTAGACTTTCTGTTCAGTAGCCAGTATAACTCCCGAAATTTCTTTTTCATTTGCCCGCGTTTTTTTTCTATATGATAGTTCCAAGTAAGCTTACTATCTATGTATACTCCCAAATATTTGTTCCATTAATGTTAATGGGTTGAGGATTAATAATTTTTCTCGTTGTACAGATTTTTGTTCATTTACTTTTATGTGCCATTTGCTGAACCAGTTCATGATTTTATCAATATTTTCTTGTAGTGTTGCTGTTGCAGTTGTAATATTTTGGTGTGATGCCAAGAGGACTGTGTCATCTGAAAATGTAGCTGTAAGTGAATTTCTGCTGGTAGGCTGTATAAAGGGTATATAAAATTGGTCCTAGTACACTTCCTTGCGGGATGTCAGCTGTAATTTTTCGTAGTGTGGATATTTCATTTTTATGTTTCGCATAGAAGTGACGGTCTGAGAGATTGCTTTTTATCAATTGGTACAAGCATTCTGGTAATATTCTTTTGAGTTTGTAGAGAAGTCCTTTAATCCAAACTTTATCAAACGATTTTTCTACATCGAGATAGATCCCAGTGCAAAATAGTTTTCTCTCTAAGTCCGTGAGAATTTTATGCATTACTCTGTGCACCTGCTGGATTGTGGAGTGTTTGCAGCGAAAGCCAAACTGGTGATCTGGTATTGCGTGAGTTCTTTATAAAATTGGTTGCCTATATGAGTTTTTCCATTATTTTTGATAGTGTTGGTAAAATGCTGATTGGCCTATATGATGACGCTTGTGTGGCATCTTTACCAGGTTTCTGTATTGGAATTATCTCGGTCACTTTCCATAGTTTGGGGTAGTATTTTAGTCTAAGCATTGCATTCATTGTGTTTCGAAGGTATTGTAGCGCTTTTATCGGAAGTTATTTGAGCATTTTGCCTGTTATATTGTCGTAACCTGATGCTTTCTTGTGGCTTATTCTTTTTTTAATGCAAGTTTCAATTTCATGTACTCTTATCTATTGAGTGTTGTAGTCAATTTTTTGATGCGTTTCTTTAATTTCATTTAGTTGGCTTGTTATTGAGTCATTTGAGAATATTTTTCGTAGTAGTTAGTAATTGTTGCTGATTTTTCCTCATTAGATCTACCCCAAGTGCCATTTCCTTTTTTTAAAGGCGGCTGGTGAAAAATTTTGTGGGTAAGATTTTTTACAACTTTCCACAATGAATAATTTGTTTCTTCTGTTGGTGTTAGATTACTAAGATATTTTTTTATTTCTTTATATTCGTTTTCTATTAATGCTTATCATGCGTATCATCTTGGTAGCCTTGTAATTTGCCATAATTTTCGTAATATAATTTTGCTTTTAATTAGATTTTGAATGGATTGTGGCAAGTTTAATTTATCTGTTGCTAATGTTGAGGCCGGTGTTGATATTATAGCAGCCTTAGTTAAGGTTTCGTTTAAGAATAGCAAGGCACTTTCGATTTCATCTTAATTTTTCAATGGAATATTCAATTCAAGGTTTGCTACTATATACTCTTTGTACGTATCCCAACATGTATTTCGATTATGTAGATTGTTTTCATTTACAGTTTTGGTGACCATCGTGTTATATTCAACAAGTAATGGAGAATGGTCAGATGAAAGTTCAAACAACGGTTTTATTTTTAGTGCATCTTTTTTTAAATTTTTGATAATGCAAAAATCAATTAAATCCGGTATTTTATTTGAATCGCTAGGCCAATAGGTTGGTTCACCTGTACTTAGGAATTTAGCGTTGCTGTTTTGGATTGCTTTATACAAACTTTTACCTTTCTTATTAGTTAACCTGGAGCCCCAGAGAGTATTTTCTGCATTTAGGTCCCCACCTATGAGATATCTATTTCCCAGTGATCGAAAATAACTGACATATTGGTCAGTTGATATTGAATGTTTTGGGGGGCAATATATTGCTGACACTGTTATGGGTCCATTTTCATCTTTTATTTGAATGTTTGTTGCTTGTATATGTTTAGTTTTATATGCATTTAATTCGATACAATTGATTTTTTGCCGTATAATTATTGATGTTCAACCATGGCCTGTGCCATCTGAATGATTAGTATTATAAATTGTGTACCCAGGTATTCTAAGGAAGTGCTTTTCCGTGTAATGAGTCTCAGAAATTAGTGCAATATCTATGTTATTTTTCTTTAAGAAAATTTTAAGTTCTAGTGAGTGGTTAAACAGACCGTTTGCATTCCATACTACCACTCTTAGGCCGCTATGCATTTCGACAACTAAGCTTGGTCACAAGCATTGTTACAGCTTCCATCATCTTGGCAACTTGTTGAATCAATGGCATCATCATTTCCTTAAGTTCATTAAGATTATGTTGTTGATTTTGTGTTGTACAGGCAACATCAATGTTAACTGCTGTGATTGTGTGGTTCAATAGATTTGGCCTTGCTGCATCAACGTAGCTTCTGTCTGCTGGGAATGGGTGGCTCGGGAGATTTCGTCTTGCTGCATCAGCGTAGCTTATACCTTCTTGTATTTCTGCCGGTCTTGGTAGTTCATTGTTTATATGTGTTTTTTCACGTAGAGGTGGAAAGCGTTTTATTTTTAAAGTTTTGTATACTTGACATCCCTTATAATTAGCTGTGTGTTCACCACCACATAAAGCGCTTTTGGCATTTTGAGCCCCATTACTTAACTGACAATCGATTGTTTTATGTTTTCCAGCACATTTGACGCATACTGGATCTCTTTTGCAATAATTTTTTGTGTGGCCATATCTCTGGCAGTTACTGCATTGTGATACGATTCTCCTTGGGTACGGAGCTTCAAAATTTATCTTTGTATGTAGAAGAGTATCTATTTTGTATATTTCTTTATTATTTTTATTTGGTCGCTGTGGCGTAGTGGTAGTGCGTTGGACTGCTACGCAGAGTGCCCGAGGTTCGAATCTCGCCACAGGCAAAATCAAAAAGTAGAAAAAATAATTTTTTCTACACGGCACCACCTCTTGGCAGGCAATGGCAAACCTACAAGAGTAAAAATTGCTATGAAAAGCTTTTCACTTCGCCGTTCGGATTCGGCTTTAAACTGTAGGTCCCTTCCATTCATGTACAAATATAACACGCACAACATGAGTGGATGCGAAAAGCTCGGCCTAGGCCCCCATGGGCTGTTGTGCCATTAAAAGTAAAGTAAAGTAATTCCACATAAAACATTGTTAATGGTTTTTTAGTGTTTTTTTTTGCTGCATATTATGAATATGGGCTACTTCATGACCTTTCTCTTTTAATTCAAGTTTTATATCTTCAGTATCAACCGAATAGTGCATGTTTCTTAACACGACTCTGAAGTTACGTTCTTCTTTCGGCTTGAATGTGTAAAATTTCGTATTTTTTTCAGTAAGCATTTTTACTGAAAATTTTTGCCCAATTGTATCTTTAAGCGCATCTGTTACGACCTTTATTTGTTCTACTCCTTCAATAAAGATAGGTGGTGGTTTATTTGGTTTAGGTGCTTTTTGGTTCATTTGCTGATTTTCAGGGTTTGCTTCATCATTACCATCATCGGTCGAAAGAATTTCAAATCTATTTATTCAACTTGCTACTAGGGGTTTACTAAGCCAATAATTTAAAGTTGTTTGACTAGTATTTGTGTTTTTATTAGAGGTTTTACCTGAACTTTGCGTTAAATTATTGTTTTTTTTACTTACTCCGGTATTTTTAACTTGTTTGTTACTTTGAGGCGTGTTGCAACTTTCAGCAGTTTTTACAGATTGGCTATTCTTAGACTTTGGAGTGTCTGTTAGATTTAATATTTTAGCTGGTGTTTTTGTTGGGGATATCGCAACAGATACAGATGGTTTATTATTTATAATACTTGTTGTCATCGCTGATGATGAACTATTTGATGCTTTAGTTGTTGTTGTAACAGCCGTAGAAGTTGCACCAGATACGATCATTTTAACAGTGTTAATTGTTTCAGTATTTTTATTAGCGGTACAAGCTGTAGTTGTGATAGTATTAATTGGTGGAGTGGTGAGATTAATAGTATTTATTGGTATTACAATTTGTTGGGACTCATGTTGATTTGGTGTAGTTGTAGATGTATGAGCGGATGTTTCATAACATGTTGCTAAACTTTGATGTTGAGATGCATTATGGTTTGCTGCTGCTTGCATATTGTTTGTATTTGTGCTCTTTTTTTTTTGTTTTTGCATATTTTGTGTTGATTTGAGGGGAGCAGTATCCGTTATCAATTGTTGGTGTTTCGTATGTGGTGTTACTGGCGTTGTGCATTGTTCTGCCCATGAGAGCTCGCTCGCTGCAGGGGTATTGTTGGTAGGATTTTCAATATCGCCAAGTTTTAAGACTGATGGTCGGGTTTGAGTCTGTGTTTGTGACGCTATGAGAGCATCTCGATTGCTCTCTATTATCGGTTGAGTTTGAGTGGTAGGCTTATTTGCTCGACTTGTGTGGGTTCCTTCCTTTTGGATTTGTTCTTTGGTAGTTAGTATGTCATGTTGATTTTCCACTACCTGTCGATTATTGCTTTTTTCTAAAGTTATCGTTCTTAATCGGGTTTTAATTGGATTTATTTGTGTTTTCTTTTCTATTGCTTATGTTTAATATGCATTGCAATTTACTTTTCTATTACTTAATACGGTAAATCGACAATAAAAACAATTTAAAACATATATGAGCAGGCATATATATATCAATCTTGTTTTTCGAGTTAGATTTTAGAAACGGTATCCGTTTTTGCATGTTTTCGCTATGATATCACGAACCGAACTGATTTCATGAAAATATGAACGCATTATTAGTTCTGTTATGTTTTGCACTACTCCAGATAAAAAGTGGTGTTGACAAAGTGTTAGTTTGCTATTTTTTATTAAAAAATAACATTTCCAAACGTAAAACGTGCATGTTTTGTTTGTCATGCATGACTAATGCGAAAAGCTTTTCCTTTGGCGCTACATTCGGTCAAACTGATAAACTGAAGTTCATTGTGGTAAAGGCATAACACTTGCCACAATGGCTGCCTATCTCTTTATCGGTGTCCTGTGTGATTACATTCTCCCTCCATCTTCCACTCACCTATCAATCTTCCTTCCATTCAACACAATGCTCTGCATTCATAGGGGTACACCCTGTGTCTTGAATGTATCAATAAAAAAATATAAGCGTGAAAAAATACAAAAATACAGAGCATAAAAAATTTACTATTTATTATTTTTTTATTACAAAGTTTATTTAATTTACAGTGTACATAACATAAACAGCGATGTCGTTCTCTCAGATATACACATAAGCCTGCATATTTATCTATTAGTTTGCCCGGCACTGCTCCGAGTAGATCTAATGCAGTTTTGCCAATGTGATTTTAATTTAGTACGTCTGTGAAATAATACGAAATTAAAAAAAGGTACGAGAAAACATTAAACATGGAGGCTAATAACACACAAACTTACTAATTGTCTTCTAAAAGACTTTCGGCCACTATCAAATCTTCCAATGGTATCAGGTACTCCATAGAACAGCAACCTTTCACAGGCTTGGGTTCGGTGCGGAAAATATGTCGCTTACGAAATCCTGCTTTAACGTTCTCATGGTAACTCCTCAAGATAACTATGTGATATTTCTGATAAAGTTTTTAAAATAGAAGGCTCTGGTGATCCGAAATAATTATTGTTCTTTTGTATTTAATATTCAGATCTAAAAATTATTAAAAAAAAAAATTGATTTCCTAAATAAATTATAAAAATGCTGCGAAAAAGTGAAAAAACTATTCACATCAACTCATGGAATTCTTTAGAGATAAAAATTAGCTAATTTACCTAAATGTATTTTGTTGTGGCTTAGATCAAATCTGCCGGACCAGTTTCCATAATTTGTGAATACCACTTATGTGTCCTTATCATATTTATAGACTGTTATCCTATACATATTAATGACCATTAACGAATTATTGAGCTTAGCGTGTTAACATTATTTTTATTTTCAATTTCTATTTAGGACCAAGATGATTTACCATTTCGTCGTGGAGAAATTTTAACGATTATTCGTAAGGACGAAGATCAATGGTGGACCGCAAAAAACGTCTTAGGACAAGTTGGCCAAATTCCTGTTCCTTATGTACAAAAGGTATAAAGAAATAATATTCAAGAATTGGATGGCTTGGATCAGAAGTTAATTCAAACGATTTTGAGGAAATTCTGCCTAAAGCAATTTGTGAATTATGTTACATCAGAAGATAACGAAACGATTCAAATTTATTTCACGTGTTCAATGCTACTTTAATACATTTTGCTTCAAGCCAACCAATTACACGGTAAGGCACCATTTTGCTGCAATATTGAGTGATGAATGATTTTTGACAAATTTTTACGGAAAACATTATAGACGTTCAGAACTGAAGTTGATCACATTAAGTTTGATTAAACAAATTTCACTTTTTAAAAATGCGAATAACAGATGAATCTGAAAAAATAACGTAAAATTTCCGTGCCCGAGTAGTTGTTGTTTGAGCTTGTTATATTATTATTAAAATTTCATTAGAAATTAAATGTTAGATATACATAATAAATTATGTTATATTAAACGGAAAGTACATATATCAAATAAAACAGATTTTGCTGTTAAATCCCACCCAAAAGTGAGTACTGTTAACAGGAAGTGTGCTGTTTTTTTACATTCAGCAGTCAGAACAGAATTTTGTTCTTTGAAATTTGGCAGTGAATGAAAATTGTCAAATGGACTAAAATTCGGTACTTGGTATAAAAAAATTATTATTGTCAAAAATCGTATTTATGTGATTTTCTACATTTTAACACTTAACATATTTTTTTTGGCGTAGCGGTAGTGCGTTGGACTGTTACGCAGAGTGCCCGGGGTTTGAATCTCTCAAAAAGTAAAAACAAACTATATTTTTTCTACACGGCACCACCTCTTGGCAAGCAATGGCAAACCTCCAAGAGTAAAAATTTAATAGCTTTTCAGTTCGGATTCGGCATAAAACTGTAAGTCCATTCCATTCATGTACAAAAATAAGACGCACAACGTGAGTGGATGCGAAAAGCTCGGCCTAGGCCCTCCATGGGCTGTTTTGCCATTAAAAGAAGAAAGAATATTTTTTGAGTTCACATAGGATAGATACATTTTGTATCGAAATACTCAGTTTTTCTCTAAAAATCATTTGCGGTCAAAAAAATTAGCTATGAAATCTAAACCAAAAAAATTAATTATTCTCCCACTAAAAGTATAACACCCAATTTCTTACTTTACCGTACAACAACCAATGATCGCGCTTGACAACTCAATCAACATTAAAAGTTTTTAACATATCGATGGTTAAGCTCACAGATGTATGGTATTAAGTGAAAATAAATAATTTTACAGGAACGTATTTGGCGTATAATATGAAGATGTCATCTGCTAAATTTTGAAACACTTGTTACTGATTTCAACCGTACTTTAGTCTACTTTTATTGGGTAGTAACATGCAGCAACTGCGCTTTAGATAGAATATTTGCGTAGGTCTAAAAAAACAGTAGTACACTTCCACTGTGAGCTTAGCCATCGATAATTTTGACTTATGACTTATTTTAAAGTAAATAACACAATTTTATATATTTATGTTTTTATTTTTTACAAAATACTTCAAAAAAGTGCTATGCGTGCGCTGGCGCCAGTTGGTAAGGCCAAGTGCAAGCAGTTCTCCCTGTACCTGGTCTTTCCGCCAGAGATTAGGACATCCTCTTCTGGCTGTTTCTCCACCGTAGCTCGAATAAAACACCTTTCTAGACTTGTTCCATTCGCTCAACAGGGACCACGGTATATCTTCCTCTTGAACGCTGTCATCATTGGTGTTTAAATACCACGTCTCAGCAACATACATTAGGACAGAAAGATTGAGTGACTAATAGAGCGTTATTTTCGTGGGTCGAGAGAAGGCTCTGCTTCTCAATTGCTTACTGAGCCCGTAGTACCACCTGTTGGCAAGATTTAATCTCCGCTTGATCTCAAGGTGTTAATGCTGCATCCTAGCTAAACGAAATCCTTAACGACTTCATAAGTACAGGGTGCGCCATCTTTTATGTCGGTATGTGAATATTGAATAACTTAAAAAATCAACCGATTTCCATATACAGTAGTTTCAACAAGAAAGCAATCGGCTTAAGTCATTGAAAAAGTTAAGGTATCTTAAAAAGAAAGTCCACAGCATCGTCGCAGATAATGACCCAAAACATCGCAGTCCACAGCATCTTGAAATGATTAATTATTCATTGCGCAAATATATTAATATGGCGTCCAGTCGCCACCATTCTTTGTTATTTCATTACAACGGAAATGCATGCTATCGACTAATTTTTCAGCATATGACCGTGTTAAACTTCGCCATATTACCCTAAGAAGCCGTTTTAAATGATTTGGTGAACGTATCTTTTTTCCACGTAGTTTTAACTTCATAAGAGCCCAAATATTTTCGATCGGATTCGCATCTGGCGACTGTGACGGCCAATCCAATGAAGTTATATGGTTTTCCTCTTTACAATTGCTACATAAGCGACTGCGATGTTTTGGGTCGTTATCTTCCTGAAGAACCCAATCTCGGCTTCCTGCCCCAAACCACGTATTCGTTGATGGCAGAAGCCCACGACGGTATATCGTGGTCATGAAGTTGGTATCCAAATTCCTCGTGAACATGATTAATTTGCCAAATCCTTGTTTTGTGAAGCATCCCCAAACATGAACCTTTCCTTGCTGTTTCACTGATCGCTGGAGCATCTTACCATCTTTAGTGGACCAAGCACGCTTAATAGTGTTTGTCATCCAAAAGGAGGATTCGCCTGTGAACACCACTTGGCTCCAATCGTCATCCACATGTTCAGTTGCCCACTCTTGGCGGTTTTTTATTTGCTTTGCAGTTAGTAAGGGTTTTATCGTCGTTGCTCGAAATTGGATCTGAAACTCCCCCAAACGGTTTCTTATTGTATTCAGAGAGACATTTATGCCCTTTCGAGCCAATTTTTGTTTAGCTGCTTTCAAGGATATGGCTGGATTAGCTTCGAAAATCCTCTTTATAACCAAGTCCTCCTGTTTCGAGGTAGCTCTGCAAATGCCGCGATTTGGCAAGTCGCCCACATTTTTGTGCACTAAAAAGTGTTGGTTCCATTGCTGGACAAATGCCTTCGACTTTTTTAAGTACTTCGAAGCACTCAAGTGGGACGAATTGGGACCTTTTGGATGGGAACAATGAAAGACTGCTTCAAAACAGTGCAGAACTCATTTCTTAAATATGCTCTTGAGACGAAAGCTTACAACGACTGGACTGTTTATACAATTACATTGCGAAATTTACAATGCAATCAAGTTTTTTGAAAATCAAGGCCTACTTGATATTCAAATTATTTCATGCGAAAAAGCCGATTGCTTTCTTCTTGAAAGTACTGTATGAGGTATTTTTATTTAATTTGGTCCTTTACAATTTATTTGGACTAGTTTTTGAATACAACATCAATCAAGTGACCTCCGTTATTGACCAAAGCAAAATGTGCCCATTTTGCTGTGTTTTCCATCAGTTTTTATAGCATCGCGGGCGGTATAGCGATGATTTCGGCACGAACGTTTGCCTTGAGCTCGTCAATGGTCTGAGGCTTGCTGGCGTACACTTTGCTTTTCAAAGAACCCCACGTCCAGGGAATTTTCGTTGCGGAAATTGCATTGTTTCGCGACGTGAACGGTCGGCAATATTCTTTAAGTCAATTGCACTTTATACGGAAACAAATTCAAATCATCATTAAAAATTCGCCGCAAAGTTGTTCTACTGACGTTAAAATGCTGAGCGCTGTGACGATACGACACATTTGGGTTCTCGGCAACACTCTCTCTTACCGCTTCAACCAGTTCATTGGAACGTCTTGGGTGTTGATGAACGGCTTCGTTTATGATAATTCGACACCAAACGACGAATATGGTTGTCAGACGGTGCATGTTGGCCACGATATTTTTGACGATATGCACGTTAAGTAAACAGAACTGAGCGACTATTTGCAATGTACAGCCTCACTATTTCGGCGCGTTTTTTCGGTGTGAAGCGGTTCATGGTTAAAATTGTACTGAATTGACGTTTCAAAAATTCAATTCAATTCAATCGGTTGATAATGTTAAAATTATGCAATGTTTACATACCGACATAAAAGATGGTGCACCCTGTATAATTGTCAGTGACGCTTTGTTTGTTGACATAACGTATTTAGTTTTATCCTCGTTCAACACTTGACCCGCTCGACAAGACTCCCTTTCCAGATTGGAGAATACTGCAACGACTGCTCGCGCGTTGGTGCTGTCAATATCATCAGCGTATACTAGCAACATGACACTCTTGTAGAAAATAGTGCCAGAGATGTCGATGTTAGCAGCTAGAATTATTTTCTCCAGCATAAGGTTAAAGAAGTTGCACGATAGGGACTCACCTTGTCTAAAACGTCTTTTGGTATCAAATGGAGCGGAGAGGTCTGTCCCAATTTTCACTTTCCACTGCGGTGGTGTGGGTCAATGTGATTATGCAAAGACGTATGAGCTTTGCAGGGATACCAAAATCAAGCATTGCAGCGAACAAGTTATTCCTAATCGTGCTGTTGAAAGCGGTTTTATAACCGACGAATAAATGATGGTTGTCGATTTGTCTTTGTCGATTTATCAGGTCTTTTCCAGGATTTAGCGTAGTGTGAATATCTAGTCGATCAATGAATGACAACAATTGTAGTTGCCAGAATAATACGTCTATTATCTAATAATTTTCACTATACCATAAACCCCTTCTTTCAGCTATCTAGAAATGCAATAAAAATTTGTCAGTTATATTACATTTCAGGGACATGATTCACTTTAGTGCTAGACGTCTTTTATATATACACTTTCATAGTTTTTTAACGCTCAAGATCATGATGGTGAGATGATTAGTCCTTAATTGTTTCACCACCGTGATGGTGATCTTTATTATTTTGAAGTGTGTTCTTTGTGCACTTTCTATGTTCTTTTTTTCTGGGTGCCTTTGGTAAAGTATTTGTACAGAGTAAGTGGCTTCAAACAAAAAGTTCCACATGGACTGCATTTGTACAGAAATTTTTTTTTCAGAAAAGTAGTACGTACAGAGAGAATGAGTGGTTTGTGTAAAAGCCAAAAATGTTTAGCTTTTCATAACGAACAATTATCATATTATTTGGTATACCAATTTCAATCACCTCACCAAAGAGAATTTTATATCCAAGCAAAAATAATGTACGTCCGCCCATTTGTGACTTCGGAGGAATTGACCAGGATAATCAGTCCTCTTTCAAAAATCAAACATTCCTCGTGACGCGAATACAAAATTCTTATAAGAATAAATATGTTTATTTATTTCTCTAATCTGTAGTATGATGAACGCGCCGATGACAATAGCATTGAACGTCCGTCTTCAGATGGCATCAATTCTGTAAGCATTGGAAATAATTTAATATCATCCGACATATTAAGCGGTGGATGTGATACAACCGCTCATGCAGCCCCAACAAATTGGCATCAATTGAGTAACTCCCTTAAAAAATCCGATCTTAATGTAAGTAAGAATCAAACCAGATTAATTCTTGTAAATTTAATGCATATATAATATAATTTTTGCAGAGGAAACTACCGTCGTATGCGCGTGTAAAACAAGCTCGAGTACCAAATGCTTATGATAAAACTGCATTAAAATTGGAGGTGGGTGATATTATAAAAGTTACTAAGACAAATATTAATGGACAATGGGAAGGAGAGCTGAAAGGCAGAAAAGGTCATTTTCCATTTACGCATGTAGAATTTATTGATGATTGTGATTTAGTAAATAACATAAGAGATACGTCAGAACATAATTCTATTCCAAATGCGAGTAATGACTGGGGAGAGTAAGCCTTTAACAGTTGTTGTCATTATTATATATATTAAATATACAAGATATTTATATACACATTATTTATTTATTTAAGTATTAAAATATTGTAGGGTGGTTCGAGTTTTCTTTGTAAATTAAATTCAAATATCTACCAGTTTCGATATTTGAACCATTTTTAAAGCAATAATTGATAAAATGCAAGTGTCTGATGTTCGCGGTCAAACAAAACTTGAGAACCATGAAATTCCTATTTTCTAAAAAAAATGCAACATTTTTAACGGAATTAAGTATTCACCACTTACCGGTTTATTATTCGTATTCGATCAGTGTAGAAATCATTTTTTTAACGGTTGGCAAGATAAAGAGTTTTATACTGTAATTTTAACTTGTATTTTTCGGAGACATGTATCTTCTAAACTATTATACTACTTCTGTTTCAGAAGTAGTAAGTAAAACCCGGCACTCTCCGTTTGAACAAAGGCTATACTATATTTCAATTCAACAAGAGGGCGTGGCACCTACCGTACATACTACATACTTAAAATAACAACTGGAGAACCATAGCAAAGAAGTCAATGAAAAATTGTGTCAAGAGGAGATATTAGTAGTAGTAAGTGGTCACAATTTAGATAAGTGGGTGTGTGGCACCTCACATACAAAAAAAATATTTTAAATTGAGACAGGCGCACAGTGGTTCGTCTAGAACAAGCTTGCTGGGCAAAATTTATATCATGTAATTTGATTAAATGTGTAAAAATAAAATAATTTTAAATTTTTTAAAGATAATTCTAAGAAAATTAAAAAAAATATAATTGTCTTTGATGTAATTTTATTTTAGCTTAAAATAAAAGTCGAAAATGTATTTTACACTCGTGAAAAAATCAGCATGGAGTCGCGCGGAGTACTTTGAAAACAAATCCATTAAGAACCTGTACATTTCTCACGATATGAGCCTCATGTTAGAACCGTAATTGGTTCAAGTTCAATTGGATTTTCTGCAGAGCCGCAGATGGCTAATTCATCAGCCATTTCGTTCCGAGACAAATTCGTCTAAGTTCAACAATGCCCAATAACTATTTTTTTTTGAAAAAAGCACAATTTTGTCAGAACATCCAGTTCACGAGTGAATTTGTAATTGAAAAACGGTTTAAGACACTAGACTCACATGACACAATGTATCAATCACGAAATATAAACCTGTTTTTTTTTCTAGTTTTTTAAGCTTTCGTGCTTATTTCTGCGCTTGTTTTACCTATGTTTACTTTCAAACCTTTTGCGCTTATTTTTGCGAGCTCTATTGATCAGCAAGCATAGCAGAGTCAATGTCCGTCTGTCATATTTAAGAAAATTATAAATCAATTTAAACCAAATTAGGTATACTTAATTGAAATAGGCACTAATAACTGTTGTAAAAATTGTCAACATTGACCATACAAATTAAATATGTAACGCGTAATATCAAAAAAAACAGTGAAGCAAATGGAACTAAATTTGCTACACGTAGTTGAAATAGTTTCAAGAATAACCCATGGGAAAATAATCATTATTATGTGCACAATGGTGCCCATAAAAAAAAAAATTATTTCGTGCAAAAACTGGAATTTGGTTTGGGAATTCGTTAGACACCCTGGAAATTATTTTTTCGACTTATAATGAATGGTTTAAACAAAAAAAAAATTATTAGAAGTAGGTTTAATAATTCAGAATTACTTTGTTTGTTATAACTGGATTAAGATATGTGTGTAAGTATAACAGCGTCCAAATTGCTGGTAAATACAGATTCAAACACAAAGGCTGTGACAGCGTCATTGCATCGTGACAACAAGATGGCATCTACAGTAAACGTTGCCATGTTGTCTGTGACTGGAGCACAATTAACGCGGCAACGACAAAATGACTAATACATTTCACATTTTCCACACATTATTTTATGCCGATAAAATATTGTAGGTACAATAATTTCTATTAGAGCACTTCATTAATTTATTTATTTTCGAAGAAAATAACATAAACAAGCAAATTGTATAGATTCACTGTTGATAATTTGTTCGTTTTTAATTCTAATGCAATTTTTTTTTATTGATACATTCAAAACACAGGGTGTACCCTATGAATTCAGAGCATTGTGTTTAACGGAATGAAGATTGATAAATGAGAGGAAGAAGGAGGGAAATGAGAGTGGGAATGCAATCACACAGGACACCGATAAAGAGATATGCAGCCATTGTGGCAAGTGTTATGCCTTTACCACAATGAACTTCAGTTTATCAGTGTCGACTATGACCGCATGTTGCGCCAAAGGCCAAGCTTTTCGCATCCACTCATGTGCTACGTGTTATATTTTTACCTGAACGGAAGGGACCTACAGTTTTATGCCGAATCCGAACGGCAAAGTGAGAACCTTTTCATGGCCAATATTTACTCTTGTATGTAGGTTTGTCATTGCCTGCCAAGAGGTGGTGCGGTGTAGAAATTTTGATGTTGTTGCTTTTTTTAATTTCGGCACGAACGTTTGCCTTGAGGCTTGCTGGCGTACACTTTGCTTTTCAAATAACTCCACAAAAAGAAGTCCGGAGGGGTAAAATCTGGAGATCTGGGTGGCCAGTCAATTTCGAAATTTTGGACACAACACGTCCAGGGAATTTTTGTTGCAGAAACTGCATTGTTTGATTTGCAGTGTGGCGTGGCGCACCGTCTTGGTGAAACCAGTAACCCTTCAAACTGATACATTTGGGCCAACATCCACGGATCGATTCCCATCGTGCATGCAGTCACTGTTTGATAATGCAATGTTGTTTCATGGATCTTGTGTAGATTCTCCGTTCCCCAAATGTGACCATTATGCTTGGTAACGCCGTCTCGTCGGTCATCAGAATTTCCTTCCAAAAATCAGGTTTAGTGCAACCTGTATACTAAATCCAAGCAACTGTGCTTGTCGGCACGATATTTTCGACGATATGCACTTTGAGTTAACAAAACTGAACGACTATTTGCAATGTGCAGCCTCACTATAAATGCGCGTTATTTCGGTGTGAAACGATTCATGGTTAAAATTGTACTAAATTTACGTTTGAAAAACATGTTTACTCAAGTAATCGGTTGATAAATGTTAAAATTATTGACTGTTTCTATACCGACATAAAAGATGGCACACCCTGTACATATAAATACATATATTGTATTTTTATACTGTGTTTATGGTAATTATATCATTTTGATTTCCTGTAGCTTCTTCTTTATTAGCTACATTATTTCTTTTTGCTTTATATTTTACAAATACATGATGTATATATCATGTACAAATATATGATATATATATATCATGATATATTCTCGTATATCAATTATAATAAAAATTGAAATAAAACTTAAAAATGTGAAAAATATTACTGAGTTTTTTGAATGTTATTACATCATTTTGTTTCAAACTTGTTTCCTTAATATTTTTCGTAATATTGACGTTTGGAGCAAAGTATTGGATAACTGAATTGTTACTTTATTTATAGTTCCATTTTGTTTTTAAATTAAGCAAAATATTCTTAATACAATAATTTTCTCCTTCACTAAATTTATATATTTGATTTTAAATGATGTGTTATTAACAAATACCATATTCTTGGTTAGCTCGATATTCTGTTTGTTAAATATGTTAAATTTGTTAAATTCTCAGTTTTGGAAATGTTTTAATTTCCTGAGGTATGGATAAGAAGTGTTTCCTTTTTTCCAAACGAAAGTTTTAATGTTTTCAGATTGGTCAGTTATTTTACAAAATGTTTCTAAATCCATTAGCTTCGGGTATGATTCTGATTCTGGCTACCTGAAATCCTAATTTTATGTCCTCCACGTGTTCTAGGTATCTTTTTACGCTGTTTAGGAAAACGTCGGCTACTATTTTTTTTATTACATTTTTGTTTCATATATCTAGTAATCAAGCATGTTTGTAAATACAATTTTTATTTTATTCTTGATCCAGTCGTTTATATGCTTCCCCTAATTCTGAAACTAGTTGGTTGCCCTGTTCTGTAATTACATGTCCTTAGCTGTTTTAAATACTGTTCACTTGTGTCGTCGCTGATTGAATGAGATATTTGTATAACTATAGATATTATGAAAGTGATTATTAGTACAGGAATCTGTACACAATCACCTATTGTTGTGTGCGTCTTTCGTTCCTATAAATATTAGTAATATTAATTTCCTTTTTACGCTAGAAATGGGTTTTGTATTTTCTTGAAAGTATGCTCCTGAATTTTACTATATGATGACCTTCACCCACATCTGTTGGCATTACTTGAACTCGCCTAAATGCGTTTGCTGTCTTATCTAATCTCTTTCTGAAGTTTTCTGCGTTTACAAATCTAATGTAAATTTTGAACTCTTTCCTGTTTTTGTTAATGTTTGTCATTCTTCGTTCCTTTTTTGCTTGGGTATTTTTGGAAGTTCTCTATTGAAAAATATATTACACAATGTTTGAACGGATGTTGAGTCAGACGGTTAGTGTCTGATTTTAAGTAAAAAAATTATTATTCGTAATTTATCGTTTGAAATTTTGCGTAACCTTTCAATATCGGCTATTCTGGTTTTTCCTGTTGTGATTTCGATCTCAGAATATCATCTAAGTATAGAACACTGATCCTGTTGATATACTCGCGGAGCACTGAATTCGTTAGACGTTGGAAGGTGGAAGGGGCATTTTTTAGACCAAATGGCATTCGAACATATTCCAAATGTCCTCTGGCTTAACTAAAATTTAAGGGAAACCTTTAGCTTAGTCGAGTATTGTGAACTATTGTGACCAATTTATCTAATATTGCGTTAATATTATGAATTGGGAATTTATCGTCTACTTTAATGTCGTTTAGTTTTCTATAATCAATCACAATGCGCCATTTTGGATGCCCTGAGCTATCTTTTTTCTTATGAACTCCCCACAATGGACTTTTGTATGGAGAATTACTTTCTGTGATAATGCCCTTGTGTAGCATTACATTTGCCTTTCTATTTATATTTCGTGAATTTTTGGATATATGTTTATCTTAGCGTAATTTTGATTATTTCCCTTTGTGATAATTGCATGTTGTATTGCATTAGTATATCTTAACTGATAACTGATCCCCTTCTTTGAAGAATATATCTTCGTATTCTTTAAGTAATTTTGTTATACTTTTTTCCTCTTCGTTGTTCAAAGAGTCCAAGTTCAAGTTTTCAAACAGATTATTCTGTACTGACTCTACCTTTCGTATGCCATGTATATTGAATGGATAATCATTAGCTACGAAACTGATTTTCCTTGCTTCAATTTCTATGTACATGTATTCCAAATCAATTTTTGCTTTTAAAGCCGTTAAAACGTTTTTTCCTATATTATCGCAGTTTCTTTCACCTAAGTTTATTATTTTCCAAGCGATTGTATCATAAGTGATAAATTCCCTTGGGATTGGGGTAACAATTTGTTTTGGTTATTTCATTTATACCGTTTAATGTTGTGTAAAATAGCGGTTGTTTAAGTTGAACTTCCTGAAACTTGAACTTCTTCTTACTTACTTTACTTTTAATGGCACAACAACCCATGGAGGGCCTAGGCCGAGCTTTTCGCATCCACTCATGTTGTGCGTGTTATATTTGTACATGAATGGACCTACAGTTTAATGCCGAATCCGAACGGCGAAATGAAAAGCTTTTCATAGCAATTTTTACTCTTGTAGGTTTGCCATTGCCTGCCAAGAGGTGGTGCCGGGTAGAAAAATTATCTTTTCTACTTTTTGATTTTGCATGTGCCGAGATTCGAACCCCGGACACTCTGCGTAGCAGTCCAAAGCACTACCACTACACCACAGCGAACTTCTTCTTACACTTGCTTGTTTTTTGTGCCTAAAATCTATTGCTCTCGGATCGACAACTATCCCTAATTTAAAATAATAATTTCGACCAGCGTGAAGTTATCGTTTAAGTTCGGTCTAGAATTTCCGTCTATTTTCTCTAACAATATGTCCTTTAAGCCCTTTTCGACGTTTTTATCCGAATAAATTTCGGGCCTATTATCATCACATTCATAAATCTCGTTTATCTGATAACTGCGCTAGTAAATATTTGGAAAGGTCCCTTAAGTTATTTATGTTTAAAGTGGCTAATTATTTTATCTTGGCTTAGTGAAAGCCGCTTTGGTTGCTGCTGTATTTGTTGTTGCTGTACTTGCTGCTGCTGTTGGTTCATTTGTTGTTCTTGACGGAGCAGCTTCTGATCTTCTATAGGATTTGGGACTAATGATGCATTAGGTATATTGCAAAGCTAGCTTCACTGCTTCTATGAATTCAAGAAGGTTATTCTTCTCTTCCTTCGTAGGGTTTTAATGTTTAAAGTGGCTAATGATTTTATCTTGGCTTAGTGGAAGCCGCTGTGGTTGCTGCTGTATTTGTTGTTGCTGTACGCTGTTGCTGTTGGTTCATTTGTTGTTTTTGACAGAGCAGTTTGTGATCTTGCTACAGGATTTGGGACTAATGATGCATTAGGACCGCCTCTAATTCCTTGATCTTCCGCTGAAGCTCTTCCACTTCCATAATTTGTATGTTATTTTCCTTGTTTTTACGTAAGTCATAACTATTTTAAATTTATTTGTAAATTATTTTCTTTGTTTATTTACTTAACAACGTGTTATCAATATTTAGTTTTCTTCACGTATCAATTTAAATCAAATAGTGTGAAAAAAATGTTTTCAATTTATCGTATTCTCATTTCTACTTTAGCTTTTTTCTTTATATTCTCCCGCTCAACTACACCAAATACTTAATAAAGGGCTTATGCCTCTTTAATAAAACACAATAAAAGTTTAACTTAAAGTAAACTTTATTATTTCAAGTGAATCTTAAGACTAAATTATTTTAAACTAAAAATATATTAAAGCTTTATCGGTGTCCTGTGTGATTGCATTCCCTCTCTCATTCTCCCTTCTTCTTCCACCCACCTATCAATCTTCCATCCATTTAACACAATGCTCTGCATTCATAGGGTGTGTCGAATTCATCAATAAAAAGGAAAAAAAAAGAAGCTAAAATTTTACCTACATACAAATATATCTACAAACATTCATACAAGTTATCGCAATTTGTTCCCCTAGAAATAGCAAATAAAACACTCACGCACTGCTTAGCTGTCACCACTGAACCCCAAGTTCTTTATTAAGTTTTTCTTTTAAATACATATCTTACGTGTTGCACTTTAACTTAATTCTAGGAATTATGTTTTCAATAAGTAAAATGTTATTTGCTTATTACGATATTTAATTGTAGACTTAATTTTAGGAATTATGTTTTCATTAAATTCAATATCTGAATTTCCTTTTTATGGTAGTCATGTGCCGATAATGCAATATTGTTGTTGTTGCATTGTCGCAATACCTATAATGTGCTAACTTACATACTCGTATGTATGTAGAATTTTACTTAATGTTACCATAAATCCAAAATATTAAGTAAGGTATATGCATGTATGTAATGCACAGAAGAGTTTTGTTTTTGAGTTTTCACAAAAACTGCTGACGCTATGTCTGGGATTTTTGTGGGAAGCATAAATAATGATATTAGTATTGTATAATATAAATATTGTTTAAGCTCTGGTGGCTTGATGTAAGGAGAGTTCGATCGGGGGAATTCGAGTGAAAAAATTAAAGACCGGGAGATCGATTTTAAGAAATTAACAAATTACTTTATTGAAACTAAATAGGAAAAAATTTAAATAACAATAGATAAGGAGTTAGGATACACCGTAAGGTTATAGGTATTCGTAAGGAATGTTATATATAAAAAGAAAGTAGCGATGGTAGGAGTAGGAAAAGAACGAATAGAAAAAGAAGAGAAGAATAGAAAATAATCCAAAGGGAGAGGGCCATTAGGGTGGCTTAAACATCCCGGCCCCCTTGCATGGGTGCAAAATCAATTGCCTCCTCGAGGCGCTGCAGGTTCCTAACGACGTTGCCGAGTAGCTCCCTCACCCTCTGATACCGGTAGTGGAATATCTCGAGACGGCGGTGGATTGTCCGGGCGGCAGCCATATGAGGAGGCGCAGGCACGGAAGCGGCAGATGCAGGACGGCCAGGAATGATAGCTCTGGCTGGTCATTGCGGTTCTTGAGGCAGGTGGCTGGCTTTCCTTCTCTTTGCTACCGGCCTGGATTCTGGATGGATCAGCGAGTGGGGATCGAGGGAGCACTTCCTACACAGGTTGGCGGACTCGCATGTTGCCGTGGTATGCGTTTGAGCGAGGCAATTCAGGCAATATCCATGGGCCCTAGCCGCTTCCGTTCGCAAGCATAGCTTGCATTGGTGACAATTTCCTTCCTGACCAGGGGGGGGGGGGGGGGAGCCATTAA
Organism: Palloptera scutellata; assembly: GCA_958295655.1. Lineage (NCBI taxonomy): Eukaryota > Metazoa > Arthropoda > Insecta > Diptera > Pallopteridae > Palloptera > Palloptera scutellata. Next base: position 1,671,693 of record OY282453.1, read on the forward strand.
CGTAGCGGGTTGCGATGTGTTGCGTTGGTTTGCGCGGTTTACGGCTTTTGATTTAACCTGTAGAGTACTGGAAAGAAGTACAGATTAGCATGGGTTATACTAGTGGTTATAGAAGGAGACTTCTATATTATCAGTTTTTTACGCAAGAGGTAATTTCACGATAGGACGTGATATTACACCATTTTGGGAGCGTAAATCGACAACGCGAATGTGGTTGTCAGGACCACGGTGTAACTTGACGATACGGCCCAGACGCCATTCATTTGGGGGAAGCAGTTCGTCCTTTACGACTGCGAACTCTCCCTCTTCAGGGTCTTTCTGCGGATGTTTCCATTTATACCGCTTTTGAAGATCCCTTAGGATCTTAGGATCCAACGGCGGCTGAATTGGTGATGAAGCACCCTAATCTTTTCCCAACGGTTAACGAGAGCGATATTCCCAGCGTTAGGTTCGGAAGGAGCTAGGAGAGGCGCACCTCTGATGAAATGCCCAGGAGTGATAGCTGTGACATCAGCAGGATTTTAAGAAGTAGGGGAAAAAGGCCGTGAATTTAGAACGGATTCTATTCTTGCCAGTAGAGTGGTGAACTCTTCAAAGGTAAACTTGTGGTTTCCAGCAGTCTTTTTGAGATGAGTTTTGAAACTCTTGACCGCAGATTCCCATAACCCACCCATGTGGGAGCACTTGGAGGAATAAAGTGCCAGGTTATACCTTGAGGATCATATTTCATAAAGATGTCAATGGAGACTTCGTTAAAGAAATTTTAGAAGTCTTTACTTATAGCGCGTTGAGCACCAACGAATGTTGTACCATTGTACTCATAATTTTTTCTGGAAGCCCTCTGGCCCAACGAATCGAGCGAAGTACGCTCGGAACGCATCCGTCGTTAGGTTTGAGCAGAGCTCCAAAAAAATGGCTTTCGTGGAAAAGCATACAAATGCGGCTACGTATCCTTTAAGAAAAGTAGAAGACCGTAAGAGGGACGCCTTTGTCTGAAAGGATCCAGCAAAGTCCACACATGTGGTAGCGAATGGAAGTGATAAACTACAGCGCTCAGGGGGGACAGCAGCCATAATCTGGGTCTGCTTGTATATAGTACAAGCCTTGCATTGGAAAATACACTTTTTTATTTTTAATTTTAGGCGAGAAATTAAATATTCCTGCTTCACCATGCGAAGCATGAGACTGACTTCGGCATGGAGGAGCATTCTAGCCAAAGCTCTTGCAATAACATCTTGACTTGAATCATAATTGGTGAAAGCTATCCTGCCGGGTCAAAAAGTTTCGCGACTGAAGAGAGAATTTGCCGTTTGGTGACACCATTCACTGATGAAATTGGTGTAATGGTATAAGAAAATGAGTCAGAAATTTCATTCCAACGAATCCCGAGAGTCTTAGTAGAGCTTGTACTTTGAAACCGTAGGAAATCGGAATTTAACAGATCCTCTATTGGGATATTTTCTAATATTGCAGGAAGGTTAGCTGTGATTTTTTTCAGAGCAAATCCAGCTGAGCCAAGACAATGAATTACTTGAGACAGTAATTCGACAGCTGTGTCTATATCATGGCCTCCAGAAAGGATGTCATCGACATATGTATTTTCGACTAGAATTTTAGCCGCGAGAGGGCATTGTTCTTGCGTATCTTTTGCCAACTGATGGAGAGTTCTGATGGATACGGTGCTTAATTAACTCCAAATGTTACCGTTTTGAGCTTAAAATCTCGGATAGGAGCATTCATGGAGTCGCGAAAGAGAATTCGCTGGAAATCTTGGTCATCTTTATGTGCAAAATTTGACTGTTCATCTTCTGCACATCTCCACTGAAAACGAATCGGAACATTATTGAAGAATGAGAAGCATTAGGTCTGGTTGAAGAGTGCGACTAGTATAGAGAACATCGTTAAGAGAAATTCCTGATCTAGTGGCTTTTGAAGTATTGAAAACTACACAGAGTTTGGTAGTTACTTTCTCAGGCCGAATCACAGCATGGTGGGGTAAATAAAATGAGAAGTACTTTCCATTGGAAATAACTTCTTGAGAATGATTTATTTCCATATGATCGAGACTGAGATATTCTTGTAGTACTTCGTCATAAACGATTTTCAGGTCAACCTTTTTTTGCAAACTGCGCTCCATTCCAAGAAATTGTTGAAGTGCAGGGGCCCTTGAATGGCTATCGCTATAGCTTTGGGAAAACTTTTTTTAAACGGCAACCTGACAACGTAACAACCATCTGAATTTCGTTTCGTAGTAGAACAGTATAAATCCTCACAAGCTTGATCATCAGGCTAGAGTGTAAGAGCTTGTGAGATTTCTTTTTGCTCCCAGAATTGCTTTAATTGGGAGCTATGCAATACATTGGAGATTGGTTCTACTTGGGTGGAATGTGCAGCTACGTGTTCTCTAACTGAACCACTGATGAGCCAGGCAAATATAGTATTATGTGCCCATAGATTACCACAGATGTTCTTCCGTAGTCCTTTTAGAAAGATTTGGGGCAATAAATAACTTCCGATTACTACATCAATTTGAGTAGGAATATGGCAATTTGGATCAGTAAGATTTAAAGTGGCTAACTGTTGCAAGTTTAACCTTCTGATTGGAAAGCTGGGAAGAAGCTTAGTTAACTGCGAAAGAACTATAGCCCGAGCATATATTCTTTTGTTAGTTTTGGGTGCCACTAACGTGAAAAAAAAAGTCGATTAGAATTTTGAATAATTTTACCTCCCATACCTGAAATTTCGAACAGGGATTGTTCCGTTGGTAAACGAATACGTTTTTGAACTTTTGAGAAAATAAAAGTTCTTTGCGACCCTTGGTCAATCAAAACACGGACTTTGAATAATTCCCCTAAATATTCAATGGAAACCATTGCTGTGGGAAGTTAGACGATGTTGTCATTGTTTGAGTAAGGCGCTTGAACTTGGGCTGTATTTGTAGAACAGGGAAGTTCCATGTTTTGTGGCAACTGAGGAGTTGCAGTTGTAGCATGAGTTGTAGTTGTTTGAGATCTACTAATGGATTTTGGAGTTTGCGTATTTACTGTTATGTGAAGCTGGGAATGATGGTTTCTTTGGCAATAGACACAGGAAAAATTACTCGGACAATACTTTCTCATGTGTGTGAAAGCAAGACAATTTTCACAGAGATTATTATCTCCTACGAAGTTAATTCGTTCGTGTATCGAAAAGTTTTTAAATTTAGCACAACTCTTCATGGCATGAGAGACATTACATAGACGACATGTATACGTCCTTTTGGGTTCAGCCACAAAGGTGTGAATTTGGCTAACAACCTTCTTTTGGGGAGTGTTTTGACTAAAAACATTTAGCTTTTGCTTATTTGGATGAATTCTGTTGAGTCGTTCTACTACTTCGTATCTACTCGTCAGGAAATCATCTAGCTGTGACCAAAGAGGAAGGTCTCTTCGGGACTTTAGGTTCCCACAGCGATAATATTTCGTGTAGTAGCTTCGTAGAACATATATATACTAGGATAGGATCCCAGTTTTCTATGGTTACGCCTTGAGAAGCTAAGACTTACAGACTGTTATTAATTGTCATTTGAAGTTTTTGTATCTCTTCACTATTCTCGGAATAAGTGCAAAATCCAGTAACGTTTGTACTTGATTATCAACTTATAAGCGTTTGTTCTCATAACGAGCTATGCTAGAGAGAAATTTTCGTCGCTTAACGGATATTGTTTGACGATAGCTCCAGCTTTACCTTGTGTTTTATACCTGAGATGGTATAACTTTTGAGCGGTAGTGAGTTTTGGATGGTTAATGTAAACGACATGTCTCGGAAAGACGGCCATTCTTCATAACCACCAGAAAAAATGTCTGTATCGCAAGGTGGAACTTGTAAGCATGGCATGATACTTGCCTGCTCTTTGAGTTGTTCTTTAGGGACTTCTCTTGAAAGCGCTTGAGGTTGAAGTAATTTCAACTGATCTTCAATTCTAGCCATTGTGTTTTCGTATGTTTCTTGACAGCTACAGTATTTACCACTAGCCTGTGCTTTGCAATTTTCGGGCAAGTCACTGTCGTCTGTCTCAAACACCACATCATAGACTCTTTGGAGTCGAGTCCAACCGTTCTCTAGACTACTTCGCTTCACAATTGAATTTATCGCAATATTGCACAAGATTGTCACTTTCGGCAATGAATTTCTGCATGGGAATACTATAAGTTCGCCTTTTTTTGGGACTTAGCGAGTTATTTTTTTTCTCTTTTTGTTGCTCGCGTTGTTTTTTAGCATTCTCTTCGTCTGAAATTTTTAAAAGTTTTTTTTTATTTATCTCAACAGAATCGCTTTGCCTGGGAGGAGTTCTATCAACAGGCATTGAGTTATTCTAAGAAATTTAGGATTACTTTGAACAAATGAAATTGCAAATAAGTATCCAAGAAATGGAAAGAAAGAAAAAAAATATATTGGAAATAGTTGTATTTAAATTAGCAACTATATATTTTTCTAGAAACAAGAAATATTTCCTGTAAATAGCTAATTTTTTTTTATTAACCGCAAAAATGCTAAGCGCAACCTTTTGTAGGTAAAAATAATTTCAAATATTCAATGAAAACGAGTATATTTATTTTTGTTTTTGTAAAATATCAACCTGCTTATATATATATATATATATATATATATATATTTCATTTTAATGTGAAATAAAAAAAATAAAAATATATATATTATAATAAAGTACTTTAATTCGTCAAAGTGTACCTAAATTTATTGCAGAAGGTGTAATAATTTCTTACAGGTTTATCGTTTGGAGGTAAATGAATATAGCACAAAAGAAATGAAAGAATTTTCTCCAAAGCAATAAGTGTGTATTTGTTGTTGTACACGGAACTTATTTACTTTATGTACATACAAAAGATATTTTTGTATGTTGGAACCAGTATGTATGTATATGGAAATATATACAATTTATGCTTACTTTACTTTACTTTTAATGGCACAACAGCCCATGGAGGGCCTAGGCCGAGCTTTTCGCATCCACTCATGTTGTGCGTGTTATATTTGTACATGAATGGAAGGGACCTACAGTTTAATGCCGAATCCGAATGGCGAAGTGAAAAGCTTTTCATACCAATTTTTACTCTTGTAGGTTTGCCATTGCCTGCCAAGAGGTGGTGCCGTGTAGAATTTTTTTTTTTTTTTTGATTTTGCCTGTGCCGAGATTCGAACCCCGGACACTCTGCGCAGCAGTCCAACGCACTACCACTACGCCATAGCGACCACATACAATTTATACACAATATTTAAATCATGGGAAAATTTTAAATATTTTGTATGGATGAAGTTCACAAGTAAAATTCAGGAAATAAATAAAAACTTGTACTTACTTTAATACTGGACAAAGGGAGGGAAGTTTTTCCCTGGGGTTTACTTGCTGTGCTGTACTTGTTGGTGAATGTTGCACTTGTTGCACTTTTTTGTTTTGTTTTTATTGTTATAACTTTGTGTTATTTTGTGTTTATTGTTTATGTTTTTAGTGGCTCTGCACTAACCGATTTTAAATTCTTTATCGCCTTTATAGCTCCGCGTGGAATGTCTGACGTCTTTTGATTTGCTCCTTAGGCAAAGTATACATTTGTACTAATTTTTACATGCTTTTGACCTATGTCCACTTTTACCACATCTATAGCATATACCGGTACAATTATCCGTATTTTTGCATTTTTGAGCAATGCGACCATAGTCACGACTATTGTTTGGTTCGAATACGACAGATGACCCATCCTACTAGTAAGCTTTTCAGCTACCTCAAGTGGCATGGTGAACGTAGCATCTGCGTTAAGCCGCAAGCCAGCCTCATAGATTTGATCACCGACGCAGGTAAGTGCAGCTCTTCAATATGCCAACATAGTGATCCGTGAAGTTCATCTCTAGTTGTTACTTCGTCGATATCATTGATTTCAACTGTAATCTCTCAAGACAAAGCTTGTGTTTCAGCGTTTTGTCCAAGCAGCTTCTCAACCGTCTCTAAAAACTTTCCTGTTTGTGAATCATCTGCTTTACTTAGCCCGAAGAGACAGCCGCCTTTCACCCTTTTTCTAATACCTTTCATGCTTTCACTCAACTTTTTAAGCTCTGGCTGAGACTTCACCATCTTTGGTATTTCGGCCTACGATAATTCGCCTTTACTTTTGATTAAGACGGCATCTGGACGCGCTAATTTGCATTAAATTGGAGCGCGTGATTCAACCTCGGTCCATTTTTCTCATTGTAATAAAGAATTTATTTTATTTTCACCATATCCTATTTTGCTAAATTGCTTAGTCTTTGGAGCCACTTTTTTCGTTACCCACTGGATGGTGTTTGTATGGTTACCTGCTGTATCTTATTCGGGGAATGATCCTTTTTCTTTTTTGCAATCAATCTTTCCCTCAATCTTTTGCGTGTTTCTCCGCTTGTTTTGACTGTGGCTTTTATCCACTCGCTGGTTTTGTCGTTTCATTCAAACCTCATGCTGTTTCACGCCGCTGTGCCATTTCGTGCGCTGCCTTCATGAACGTAGTTTTTACATTCGTCACCCTCCGAATTTCATGATGGATGTTACGCCTTCATACAATACTATAAAAAACATGATGTTATTTGTATAGAAACACGTGCATAAACAAATGGAAATGAATAATTTAAATGAACAGTTAATTTTTTCACTGTTTTATTAAATATTTTGTGTTTTTTGAATAATGCGTACTGCCACCTTTTCTTGAAATCACCTCAAAAATTCTATTTGGAAGGGAATCATAAAATTGTTTCAAATAATTTAAGAAAATTTCACTCCCTGCCGTCTTGATTGCGCTAATTAGAGATTCCCGGTCATCGAATTGTCGTCTAGCATCGTATAGTTTGCGGAGCTTCCATCCCCACACATTTTCCATAATGTTTAGGTCCGCTGCATATGGTGGCCATTGTAGCAAGCTTACATTTCCAACTTTCATATTCAACTTTTGATGATCTGATCTTTGCGGTTATCTTGCTGGTACGTCCAAGATATTCTCCAAGTCTGCAAATTTAGGAAAAGCTTCATCCAATATTATTTTGTAGGAATTTGCAGTCATTTTCCACGAAGGACCGCACCCCAAGGAATATTTTTTGTAAGTTTAGCCAGTTTCAAATGTTTTGCACTTTTAACTACGCGTCTTACGGCAGAAAGGCTCGCACTAGTACCACATTTTGCTTTAATTTTTGCTGCAGAGTTGCTAAAATTTGTGGCTAATTTCAGAATAGCTCTTCTGAAATTATTATCTACATATTATATTTTTCCCATAGTTTTCTTTATTTTTCTAAAATGACCATACAACGTAGTGAGAGTCCATTTTCAACGTAAACTTAAATTTTTGCATTCTCCGCAGTTGCAAGTACTTTTACTCGGCCCATTTCTTCTATAATTGAACACATAATACTTATAATTCATTTCTTTATTATCTATTTGCACTGATCTGCAACGTACCTTATCGTACCCTGTGGCTTCTGTTTCTATCCAAGTGATGCGAAAATAACTGCATGTTTTTTATAGGAAATTGAAAAGACACAAAGAAAACACATAAAGGTATTTCTAGTAATCATCTGCATTTCCATTATTTGTCGAAATTAATCCATCTTATTAAAAAAATGGACAAAAAATAAGTACCCGTATTGGGAATGAAGAGGGAAGTTTTTAAAAAAAATTTTTTTCTATTTTTCAACGTAATCTCATTTTAGTACAATACACTTTTCTCAATGTTTCTGCCATTTCTTTAACACTTCCAAAAAATACGATTTGTCAAACTCTTCAAAATACGCTTCTGTCTCGACGATAACCTCCTCGTTTGAGCTGAATTTTCGCAGGGAGCCAAGTACGGAGGGTGCGGCAGCAATTCGTAGTTCAATTCATACAATTTGGCAGCGACAATTCTGTATCCGCTTGTTGTTCACCGTCAACAATCACGGCACCCATCGAGCCGACACCTTTCTCATGCTTAACATATCCTGTAAAATATTAATTACCGTTCCGTACGACACTCCTACGGCCTCTGCTACTTCACGCGATTTTGATATGAAAAACGAAGAACGTGGAAGACCACCGAAAAAGTTTGACGATGCCGAATTGCAAGCTTTACTCGATGAGGATGATGGTCAAACGCAAGAACAACTTGCAAAACAATTAAATGTGACTCAACAACGCATTTCTCAACATTTAAAAGCCTATTCGAGAATCCCAAACGTAAACGATCATATGTTAAGCCTGGTACACCGGGCAAATCGACAGCAAAGCCAAATCGCTTCGGAAAGAAGACAATACTCTGTGTTTTCTGGGATCAGCGAGATGTTATCTGGTTTGACTTTCTGAAACCAGGTGAAACAGTTACTGGTCAACGCAACCAAAAACAATTCGCCAATTTGAACCGTGCTTTGAGCCAAAAACGTCCAGAATATCAAGTTAAGCAACACAAAGTGATTTTTCTTGATGACAATGCACCATCGCATCGAACAAAACAGACTCGGGAATTGGTAGATTCGTACACCTGGGAAGCCCTCCCCCATGCGGCTTGTTCACCAGACTTGGCTCCATCTGACTACCACTTATTTTCATCAATGGGGCACGTACTTGCTGAGCAGTGTTCGCCCCATTCGCACTTCGATTCGAACGAAAATGTGAAAAATGGCTCGATGACTCAAAAAACGAACGAACAGAGAGATGGGAAAAGTGTGTAGCTAGCAATCGCCATTATTTTCAAGATTGAATGTATAACCATTTTTGTTAAATAAACGTGTATTTTGTATATGTATGTAAGACAAATATGGTAATCAATAAATTAAATATGCTTATTATTTTAGTACATTGCATTTTATGTTTTCGCAGTTTCCTGATGCTTATTATTTTAGTTCATTGTACTTTGTATGAAGTTAACATTTCATTTTCATAGAAATGTTTGCTGCTTTGCCTGTTGTATTGATTTAATAAATATGTCAAGTTTATCTGGCTCCAATTCAGCACTTTTATGCATTTGTGTAACTCACTACCTGGTCTTTCCAACGGAGATTAGGACGTCTTCTTCTGCTCTTCCATTGTGGCTTGAATAAAATACCCCTCTAGCCGGAGCACCCCGCTCAACATGACCCAGTGCTTCACTATGTCAGTGTCGGCGAACAGCTCATACAGCTCATCGTTCCATCTCATTCGATACACGTCGTCCACGTATATTGGACCTAACATCTTCTTTTCATTGGGGGTCAATGTCCACGTCTCACCGACATACATTAGGATGAGAAGGATAACCGACTTATAGAGCGTTATTTTTGTCGGTCGAGAGAGGGCTCTGTTTCTCATTTGCCTACTGAGCCCGTAGTAATACCTGTTTGAGTTAATCTCCGCTTAATGTCAAGGCTGACATTAATGTTGGTGTTAATTCTGGATCCTAGGTAAACGAAATCCTTGACGACTTCAAGGGTATAATTGCCAACAGTGACATTTTGTCCAAGACACCGTAACTTTTTTTTTGTTGACACAAAGTATTTCGTTTTGCCCTTGTTCACCAATAGACTCACTCGACGAGACTCCCTTTCCAGATTAGAGAATACTGCACTGGCTTCTCGCGTGTTGGTGCCAATAAATGTCAATATCATCAGCGTATGCTACCTGCATGACACTCTTGTAGAAAATAGTGCCAGAGATGTGGATTTCGCAGCTTGAATTATTTTCTCCAGCATAAAGTTAAAGAAGTCGCACGATAGGGACTCACCTTGTCTGAAACCTCTTTTGGTATGAAATGGCGCGGAGAGGTTTGTCCCAATTTTCACTGCGTTGGTGGTGTCAGTCAGTGTCATTTTGCAAAGACGAATGAGCTTTGCAGGGATACCAGGATACCAAAATCAGACATTGCGGCGTACAAGTGATCCCTAATCGTGCTGTCGAAGACGGATTTTTAATCGACGAATAGATGGTGGTGGTGATCGATCTGTTTTTCTCGGGTCTTTCCCAGGATTTGACGTAGTGTGAATATCTGGACGATGGCGGATTTATCAGGCCTGACGCCACACTAATAAGGTCCAATCAGTTTGTTGACGATGGGCTTCAGTTTTTCGCATAGTACGCTCGATAGAACCTTATATGCAATATTAAGAAGGCTTATCCGACGGTATTTGGCGCAGATCGTGAAATCACCTTTCTTATGGATTGGGCAGAGTACGCTGAGGTTCCAATCACTTGGCATGCTTTCATCCGACCATATTATGCATAGAAGCTCATGCATGATTTTTGTGAGCTCTGCGCATTCAGTCTTAAACAACTCAGCAGACAGACCATCTGCACCCTTCAACACTGTCAGTGACTGGGGTTTCCGGAGCAGATTCCGCTGTGGCGTTATTATTGCCGCCATCGCCATTAAGCAGCTGCGAATAGTGATCCCTCCATAATCTTATTATACCCTGGACATCTGTCACCAGATTTCCGTCTTCATCCTAGCAGGAAGAGACTCCCGTTTTCATACCATCAGTCAGGCGTCTTATTCTTTCGAAGAATTTTCGGACCTCGTTCCTGCCCCGTAACATTTCGATACCATTGAACCAACGTCTTCCGGCATTTCTTTTCTTGCCGCTGAAAATAAGTTTCTCCTCCCTCCTCAACTCTCTCTATCGCTCCTTTGCTGCTGCGTTGTAACGTTGGTGGTATCCCAGCACCTCTTCGGCAGCCGTGCGCATAGAGCGGGAAATGTCCGTCCACTGTGCATATATATCATATGCATATACTACTGTGGGCAAAAAGTAGTAAGACTTTTTAATTTAAATTTCGCGCGGAAACCCATTCATCAAAATATTATTTTTTTAAGGTTGGTATGACTGTCGATGTGGTCGCTGTGGCGTAGTGGTAGTGTGTTGGGCTGCTACGCAGAATGTCCGGGGTTCGAATCTCGGCACAGGCAAAATCAAAAAAAAAAAAAATAAGAAAAAATAATTTTTCTACACGGCACCACCTCTTCGCAGGCAATGGCAAACCTACAAGAGTAAAAATTGCTATGAAAAGCTTTTCACTTCGCCGTTCGGATTCGGCATTAAACTGTAGGTCCCTTCCATTCATGTACAAATATAACACGCACAACACAAGTGGATGCGAAAAAGCTCGGCCTAGGCCCTCCATGGGCTGTTGTGCCATTAAAAGTAAAGTAAAGTAAATGACTGTCGATGACATCAGTGCCAAATGTCACATCAAAATAATCATTAGTGTTTAGTATACGCTTGTCTTTCTGAAGTACAAAAAGTGCATTGGGCGATTTTCACAATGAGTGAAACTATTCAACAAAGAAGTTCCATTAAATTTTGTGTGCGAAATCAAATTTCTGGTGCCGAAACGTTCAGAATGTTGCAAAAGGCCTTCGGTGATAATTGTATGTCGCGAGCAAGTGTTTTTGATTGGTACAAATTGTTCAAAGATGGTCGAGAACGCGTTGACGACGAACCACGTCCAGGACGGCCATCAACATCAACTGATGATCAACACGTCAATAAAATCAAGGAATTGGTGCTCGAGAATCGACGATTGGAATATCGGAAGGATCAGTGAAAACCATTTTAAAACATCATTTGGGCCTAAGAAGAGTGAATGCGCGATTGGTTCCAAAATCACTGCATTGGTTTTACGAGACCATTTTGCCAAAAATTCGACTGATATCGTTCCGCAACCACCCTATTCGCCTGACAGCACCGTGTGACTTTTGGCTATTTTCTAAACTCAAAAAACCGCTTCGTGGACACCGTTTTGAGTCAATTGAAGACATTAAACATGAATCGCTAAGCGCATTGAAGGCTATTCCGGAAATTGACTTTAACAATTGTTTCGAGAATTGGAAAAAACGTTGGCACAAGTGTATTGGGGCCGGGGGGGGGGGGGGGGATTTACTTTGAAGGGGACGAAATAGATTTGGAAGAATAAATAAAAAAATTTGAAATTATGAACAAAGTCTTACTACTTTTTGCCCACAGTAGTACATTCATTGCAATCGATCCCTTATTGGTCATTTACATATTTCTTATTATTGAATGACTTTTGGTGTCTTTGAGTATATCCGCATTACACAAGTGTTATAGCGCAATGCAACGTAATGCGATGTGCTATGCACATGTACGATAAATGTAGGTTATACTTGAAGCACCTTGCATTCATTGCACTGGTAGTGTGTATACACTATACCACAATGCTTTTCTGTAACACTCATGGATCAGTAACTTGAGCACTTGTATCTGCGAAACGCAACAATTCTTACATATTTCTTTTGATCACAAATGTTTTCCCACAACATACTGGTGCAGCCTGAGGGCTTGTCGACAATTACAATAAAAAGGAATTTCTTCTATATAATTAAACTACATGGAAAACCTTAAACATTCTTTTAATGATAAAACATCCGAGTTATTTCCATCTATTCATGTGTGAGTTACGGGTCACTAGAAAAGTTTCTAGCCTAAATATGAAAAAACAGTTATTTTGGTACGATTAATTATTAAAGTACCATTCCGGAAAGTCTGCAAAATATGCCTCTACGGCTGCTATAGCTACTTCATTCGTCGAAAAACGCTTTCCACGAAAGAAATGTTTCATGTTTCGGAACAGCTAGTAGTCGCTGGGAGCCAAATCTGGTGAATACAGTGGATGGTCAAGCTATTCATACGTTAATTCCTGAATTTAGCCATTGTGGAAACACTTGTGTGAGGACGTGCTTTATCTTGATAAAATATGATTTTTTTATTTTTTAAACCGGGTCTTTTTTTTGCGAATTACTGCAACCAGTTTATCCAAAAGATTATAATACTATTCTGAGTTTATTGTTTTACCGTTCTCAAGATAATCAATCAACAAAATCCCTTTTGCATCCCAGGAAACAGTAGTCGAAACCTTTTTTGCCGATCGTTCGTGCTTTGTCTGCTTTGGTGCCGAACATCCTGCTTCAGTCCACTGTAAACGTTGCTGTTTCAATTTAGGATCATGATGGTGTCTCATCCACAGTTGTGAACCGACGCTTAAAATCCGTTTTATTCTGCTTAAAACGTTCCAAATTGTACTGAGAAATTCGTTTTCGATCGAGTTTTTGTTGAATTGTTAACTTATGCGGCGCTACTTTTCCAAGCAGCTTTTTTAATATGTAGTTCTTCATGTAAAATGTGGTTTACTCGTTCCTCTGAGATGCCTATGGTATCAGCTATTTCACACATAGTCACAAACAATAACATGTACTTTTTGAAATGATTTCTGGTGTCGAGGCACTTTTTGGACGTCCAGTGCGTGGTTCATCTTCAATACTTGTACGACCACGTTTAAATTCAGCAATCCAATTTTTTACTGTTGCATATGAAGGACAACATTCACCTAACAAATTTACCATATCCGTATGGATTTCTTGTCTTTTTTAATAAATACTCAGTAATGGCAAGATTTTAAAATTTTTCCATTTTATAAGTAAAACACTGTGACACGTCAACTTCAAGCAGCTGTTAAACAAAAAATGGATTGCCAGATTGATTTCAAACTTTACACGTGTTCATACCGAAGATGAAATCATACATTAAACATAAATTCACTGCTCAACTTGTGCTATCTATGTGTCAGGCTCGAGACTTTTCAAGTGACCATTATATTTGCACGGAACGGGTCTACTATTTAATGCCGAATCCAAAAGTCAGAAAAGGAAATCTTTTGATAGCCAAGTTTTACTCTTGAGGCTTGCTGTTGCTTTTATATTTTATACTTTTTATTTTTTGAAATATTTATACTCAGCATAGTGGTCGAACACTATGATCTATGTACGATCACAAATTTAGCTTAAGGACCTCCAGATTACGCCATGTACGCGCCAGCCGCGACGTTCACATGCCCGAAATCATATTCAAACATTAATGTCAAAAAATTATCTTTAAAATCCAGCAAATTTCATGGAAATTAAAAACATTATTCTGTGCTTTTTTCAGTTTAAAGTTCTCTTCCTCTAAAAAACAACCCGATATAAACAAAAAACTGGCAACCATGGCGAGAAAATAAACGTAATTATTATAAACGCACAAAATTTTACTTTGTGTTGTTAAATAATGTATAATAAATTCTAAATAATATCAAAATGTATTAAATGGAGGGAGGCTATTTTGAGTTAATTCGAGTTTTCTGATGCAGGATAACTGCATCCAGGATAACTGCATCCAGTTTATCCAAAAGATAACCTTGAATTGACACTAAGACTGTTCTCCCAACTGCAATATTTGAAGAAATCGAAAGTAACTGCTTAACGATTTTTTAATCTCACACCGAAACCATCTACCTGTGGACCAGTTGCCTGTAAAATGTTGACTTACCATCCTTTTGCAGTTCCTGCCCGACTTCCGTTCAAGCCTTCGCCACAGTATCCTTTCGTCACTTAACTTGTTGTTGTACAAGCAGTGATTGTTTTCCACTGCAAATCGAATACTTACTGCATTGCCGATGTTATAAGATTAAAATATTATATTTAAAATCTCATTTTCGAATGTATAATATTCGATTTGGTTTGTATGACATGTTATTCGCCCATTATCATAAAAAAAATAAAATTTTTACAAAACTGTAAAAGAAACAAACAAAAAAAAAGAAAAAACGAGGAAAAAGTAGATAATTGAACTTGTGGTCTGTACTTATATATACGAAAAGTTCCAGTAATAAGTATCATTATGCATTATGTCAAATGTAGATCTTGTTATATATATAAGTAAATTGGAATTTCGAATTCCAGCGCTCAACTCTAAGCTTGCGCATATATGTACACATTTCGGGCAATCGAAGTGTAATCAGTTCATACAGTAGTATATTCAGTTTTTACTGAGGTATATTATAGTATAGTATATTCCTTAAAAAGGAATTTCTTCTATATAATTAAACTACATGGAAAATCTTAAACATTCTTTTAATGATAAAACATCCGAGTTATTTCCATCTATTCATGTGTGAGTTACGGGTCACTAGAAAAGTTTCTAGCCTAAATATGAAAAAACAGTTATTTTGGTACGATTAATTATTAAAGTACCATTCCGGAAAGTCTGCAAAATATGCCTCTACGGCTGCTATAGCTACTTCATTCGTCGAAAAACGCTTTCCACGAAAGAAATGTTTCAGGTTTCGGAACAGCTAGTAGTCGCTGGGAGCCAAATCTGGTGAATACAGTGGATGGTCAAGCTATTCATACGTTAATTCCTGAATTTAGCCATTGTGGAAACACTTGTGTGAGGACGTGCTTTATCTTGATAAAATATGATTTTTTTATTTTTTTAACCGGGTCTTTTTTTTGCGAATTACTGCAACCAGTTTATCCAAAAGATTATAATACTATTCTGAGTTTATTGTTTTACCGTTCTCAAGATAATCAGTCAACAAAATCCCTTTTGCATCCCAGGAAACAGTAGTCGAAACCTTTTTTGCCGATCGTTCGTGCTTTGTCTGCTTTGGTGCCGAACATCCTGCTTCAGTCCACTGTAAACGTTGCTGTTTCAATTTAGGATCATGATGGTGTCTCATCCACAGTTGTGAACCGACGCTTAAAATCCGTTTTATTCTGCTTAAAACGTTCCAAATTGTACTGAGAAATTCGTTTTCGATCGAGTTTTTGTTGAATTGTTAACTTATGCGGCGCTACTTTTCCAAGCAGCTTTTTTAATATGTAGTTCTTCATGTAAAATGTGGTTTACTCGTTCCTCTGAGATGCCTATGGTATCAGCTATTTCACACATAGTCACAAACAATAACATGTACTTTTTGAAATGATTTCTGGTGTCGAGGCACTTTTTGGACGTCCAGTGCGTGGTTCATCTTCAATACTTGTACGACCACGTTTAAATTCAGCAATCCAATTTTATACTGTTGCATATGAAGGACAACAT
Organism: Palloptera scutellata; assembly: GCA_958295655.1. Lineage (NCBI taxonomy): Eukaryota > Metazoa > Arthropoda > Insecta > Diptera > Pallopteridae > Palloptera > Palloptera scutellata. The sequence continues at coordinate 1,687,581 of OY282453.1, forward strand.
TCACCTAACAAATTTACCATATCCGTATGGATTTCTTGTCTAGATAAACCTTTTTTAATAAATACTCAGTAATGGCAAGATTTTAAAATTTTTCCATTTTATAAGTAAAACACTGTGACACGTCAACTTCAAGCAGCTGTTAAACAAAAAATGGATTGCCAGATTGATTTCAAACTTTACACGTGTTCATACCGAAGATGAAATCATACATTAAACATAAATTCACTGCTCAACTTGTGCTATCTATGTGTCAGGCTCGAGACTTTTCAAGTGACCATTATATTTGCACGGAACGGGTCTACTATTTAATGCCGAATCCAAAAGTCAGAAAAGGAAATCTTTTGATAGCCAAGTTTTACTCTTGAGGCTTGCTGTTGCTTATTTTATACTTTTTATTTTTTGAAATATTTATACTCAGCATAGTGGTCGAACACTATGATCTATGTACGATCACAAATTTAGCTTAAGGACCTCCAGATTACGCCATGTACGCGCCAGCCGCGACGTTCACATGCCCGAAATCATATTCAAACATTAATGTCAAAAAATTATCTTTAAAATCCAGCCAATTTCATGGAAATTAAAAACATTATTCTGTGCTTTTTTCAGTTTAAAGTTCTCTTCCTCTAAAAAACAACCCGATATAAACAAAAAACTGGCAACCATGGCGAGAAAATAAACGTAATTATTATAAACGCACAAAATTTTACTTTGTGTTGTTAAATAATGTATAATAAATTCTAAATAATATCAAAATGTATTAAATGGAGGGAGGCTATTTTGAGTTAATTCGAGTTTTCTGATGCAGGATAACTGCATCCAGTTTATCCAAAAGATAACCTTGAATTGACACTAAGACTGTTCTCCCAACTGCAATATTTGAAGAAATCGAAAGTAACTGCTTAACGATTTTTTAATCTCACACCGAAACCACAGGTAGATGACCAGTTGCCTGTAAAATGTTGACTTACCATCCTTTTGCAGTTCCTGCCCGACTTCCGTTCAAGCCTTCGCCACAGTATCCTTTCGTCACTTAACTTGTTGTTGTACAAGCAGTGATTGTTTTCCACTGCAAATCGAGTACTTACTGCATTGCCGATGTTATAAGATTGAAATATTATATTTAAAATCTCATTTTCGAATGTATAATATTCGATTTGGCTTGTATGACATGTTATTCGCCCATTATCATAAAAAAAATAAAATTTTTACAAAACTGTAAAAGACAAACAAAAAAAAAAGAAAAAACGAGGAAAAAGTAGATAATTGAACTTGTGGTCTGTACTTATATATACGAAAAGTTCCAGTAATAAGTATCATTATGCATTATGTCAAATGTAGATCTTGTTATATATATAAGTAAATTGGAATTTCGAATTCCAGCGCTCAACTCTAAGCTTGCGCATATATGTACACATTTCGGGCAATCGAAGTGTAATCAGTTCATACAGTAGTATATTCAGTTTTTACTTTTACTCTTAATGGCGCAACAGCGCATGGAGGGCCTAGGCCGAGCTTTTCGCATCCACTCATGTTGTGCGTGTTATGTTTGTACATGAATGGAAGGGACCTACAGTTTAATGCCGAATCCGAACGGCGAAGTGAAAAGCTTTTCATAGCAATTTTTACTCTTGCAGGTGTGCCATTTCCTGCCAAGAGGTGGTGCCGTGTAGAAAAATTATTTTTTTCTACTTTTTGATTTTGCCTGTGCCGAGATTCGAACCCCGGACACTCTGCGTAGCAGTCCAACGCACTACCACTACACCACAGCGACCACATATTCAGTTTTAGAAACTATAAAAATGTAAATATCAACTTGAGTTAGCTGATTTTACATCTCTATATTTAACTTCGGACCCAAATGATCAAGCTCATACCATGAATGACACCATTCTCAAATATTACGATGAGCATATTCCTTACAAACTTAAAGCAAAAGGTAAAAACAATTGGATGAACTCTAAATGTATAGAGGTGGCACGTGAAAAACGAGACTTACAAGCGTACCTTGACGATAAAAATTTAGATCGTTGCCGGACCTTTTGAGTTTATAGTAACAAACTTAAATCTATTATTCATAAACAAAGACAAAAGGCATGCATGTCACTCTTTTCAGACTGAATTCAAAATAAAACGTGGAGAAAACTTAAAAATGTAAGTGTACACTGTAAATAAAATAAACGTGAAATAAATATATCAATAATTATATTAATTGACAATACTACTTTTTATCTGGAGTAGTGCCTTTTCAAATAAAACATATCAGAACGACAAATAATGCGTTTATATTATCGTGAAAAATTATTTATGAAAAAGAAATCATACTCCCATTTGTCATCAAACATTTTTTAATGTTTGTTTTAAAAAATTGAGCAGCAAAAGTCAACTAACATGTTTTGCGTTGACTACCAGGTGTACAAGTATGAAACAAATAATGACATCTCGGTGTCGCTAGGTAAAACTATACGCTCTGTCAAACCAAATCAATTGTCAACAATATTCAGTTCATAAACAATCAAGTTTCATTCAACATATTTTTTTCGCTCGTAAAAACGTCGAATTTTAGTAACAAACTAAAATCTATTATTCATAAACAAAGACAAAAGGCATGCATGTCACTCTTTTCAGACTGAATTCAAAATAAAACGTGGAGAAAACTTAAAAATGTAAGTGTACACTGTAAATAAAATAAACGTGAAATAAATATATCAATAATTATATTAATTGACAATACTACTTTTTATCTGGAGTAGTGCCTTTTCAAATAAAACATATCAGAACGACAAATAATGCGTTTATATTATCGTGAAAAATTATTTATGAAAAAGAAATCATACTCCCATTTGTCATCAAACATTTTTTAATGTTTGTTTTAAAAAATTGAGCAGCAAAAGTCAACTAACATGTTTTGCGTTGACTACCAGGTGTACAAGTATGAAACAAATAATGACATCTCGGTGTCGCTAGGTAAAACTATACGCTCTGTCAAACCAAATCAATTGTCAACAATATTCAGTTCATAAACAATCAAGTTTCATTCAACATATTTTTTTCGCTCGTAAAAACGTCGAATTTTATGCCTATAAACCACGATATGCGGACATCTTTGATTTTCTGTTTCCAATTGAAGAAATCTGCTTTGGAATCTCATCGAATGCTTGTGGAAGCTTACGGCCAGCACGCTCTAGGCAACACACAGTGCAACGAGTGGTTCAATAAGTTTAAAAGTGGCGATTTTGATATGAGAAACGAAGAACGTGGAAGACCACTGAAAAAGTTTAAAGATGTCGAATTGCAAGCTTTACTCGATGAGGATGATGGTCAAACGCAAGAACAACTTGCAGAACAATTTAATGTGACCCAACAACGCATTTCTCAACGTTTAAAAGCCATGGGATTGATTTTGAAGGTGGGAAGATGGGTGCCGCATAAATTGGCTGAAATACAGCAAGAAAATCGAAAAACCACCTGTAAAATGTTGCTCTCCAGGTACAAAAGAAAGTCATATCTTCATCGAATTGTTACTGGTGATGAAAAATGGATCTATTTCGAGAATCCCGAACGATATTTCTCCAGATGTGCTCCTGGAACGCCTAGCTAAATTAAAAGGAGGACTGAATACCGCTAGCTGGTGATTCCTAGGAGTAGAGAAGGAATCCATTCGATTCGGAGGCGAAACAATCACGGTTTCTGTGGATGAAAGTTAAAAAAAAACAAGATCTACGCTCATGCGTGGAAACTGTACTTGAACTTTACCCAAATTACCTTCAGAATTATGGGTGAAAATTCCACAAGCCACAGAAGATCAATAACAGTAACGCTAGGGCAAGTGAATCAAATCGACAGGCTGTAACAGACCAACTGGATCGTCCCTCTGGTAGAAATGCAGTCCCTGCCAAGAATGCAACGAAGCCCCGAACCACTATGCCACAGGCCGTAGGTGCAACGGGTGATGCGACATTTAAATCATTGCATTACCACACCTCACAACACGGGACCAAATTGCCCAAGTGGATGAAAAAGAAGTAGAAATTAATTATAAAAAAAAAAAAATAAATGTATTCAAATTAAGCTACATACAACATGCTAAGGCAGCATTTGCTGTCCTAGCGCGATCATTTTGACATCGCCCTCATCCAAGAGCCGTACATCTGTAACAATCAGGTTAAATGTCTTCCAGGTAAGGTATTATATGACCACGTGAACGAGGGTCAACCTAGAGCTTGCATTATGGTTAAATTGCGTTAATGCTTTTATTATTCCACAGCACACAAATAAGGATCAAGTTGCAGGTCAAATTGAGTGAAAACACCCACAGGGAAGGCAGAACTTATAATCTGCTCATCTTACCTGTCTGGCGACTCAACTTTCCGCCGTTGAAGAGTCTTGTGGATTACAGTAACAGATCGTCATTGGTTGTGCTGCTAACGCACACCACACGATCTGGGGAAGTACAGACGTTAATGTTCGAGGTGAGTAGCTTTTGGAATTTATTACCAGCAACAATCTGCAAATGTTGGTCGCTGTGGCGTAGTGGTAATGCGTTGGACTGCTACGCGGAGTGAACAGGCAAAATCAAAAAAAGAGTAGAAAAAATAATTTGTCTACACGGCACCACCTCTTGGCAGGCAATGGCAAACCTACAAGAGTAAAAATTGCTATGAAAAGCTTTTCACTTCGCCGTTCGGATTCGGCATAAAACTGTAGGTCCCTTCCATTCATGTACAAATATAACACGCACAACATGAGTGGATGCGAAAAAGCTCGGCCTAGACCCTCCATGGGCTGTTGTGCCATTAAAAGTAAAGTAAAGTAAGTAAAATAATTAAGATAACTAAAAGAAAAATATTACATCAAAGAAAGAAGAAAAAAAATGAAAAAGAAAATAATTTGGAAAATTTTTGTATAAGCTTAAAAATTTAAATTAAGTAAGCATGCTAACAAACAAAAGTGATTAAAATTAAGTGTATTAAAATATAGTGCTAAGTGTAAAAAGTAATTTTGTAAATGCAGCAATATTGATTGCGCATGCATTGTGATGGACAAGCACATGTACATATCTGGGAAATGAATATTTTTTTTGTAATTTTTTTTACTAACTAATTTTTCTCCCGTTACTACTGGGTTCATGGAATAACTGTGAGTTGAAGTTTTATTATTTATTAATTTTTATTTATTCACCTTTAAAATTTGAGAGAGATACGCTACATATAAAGAATATAAAATTATCTCAGGCGATATATACTTGTGTCCGTAAAGTAAAATTTTTTTTTCGTTATTGTTTTGTATCATCAGTTAAGATTAAATCTAATCAGAAAGCGAAGTTAGGGCGCGGCCCAACTCTCTATATTCTACACCCCCCTGAAATAAAACATATTTTTGCATTCAAAGGTAGACAAAATGTTGATGGTTTTTTCATAATAATTTTTTTTTTTTTCACTTTTATGGTGTGAATCACACCCCCATTTTTACACATTTCAGAACTTCACCTCTTCCTGACAATGAAGTTTGGTTAAGATTGCTTAGGTTTTACTCGAATTCTCATGTGACGGATAAACGGGCGACGTATTTAGAAAAACATTTTAGTATGACAAACATTATCTAATTTGGGTTAAAATTTTTAAATGTGTTAAAATTAATTTAAAAAAAAGAAAATCTTTATTTCATATGTCTTTATTTCTTTCTTCTTTCTTTTAATGGCACAACAGCCCATGGATGGCCTAGGCCGAGATTTTCGTATATACTCATGTTGTGCGTGTTATATTTGTACATGAATGGAAGGGACCGAATCGGAACGGCGGAGTGAAAAGCTTTTCATACGCAATTTTTACTCTTGTAGGTTTGCCATTGCCTGCCAGGTAGTTAGGTAGTTTTAAAATGCGTTTTCTACTGCTTTCTACTACTATTTTTACTGCTTTTTATATCCTTTTCTAAAACGATAATTTCGCTTTTATTTAGATTAACCTGCATGCCCCAAGTTATACAATAATTTTCCAATTTATTGATCATCCTGTGCATTGTTCTACATATTATCATCAGACAATAAGAGTACGTATGTCGTCAGACATATAGGGTGATCCATCTAAAATTTGGAATTTGAACTGTTATTTTGATCGTGTTTAAATTTATTACCTCGATGGTCTTTTCCACCCGGTAATCTTTAACGCACTTGTGTGGTTTGAATGGATTTTATTAGTATACCAAATTATTCACTCTACTGTTGCAATGCGGGCATTGTTGAATTAAAAACAAAACTATATTTTATGATTGAACCGATATTATCTGGCGCACTTATAACAACTGTATTTTTTTATTGAACCGAACTTATCTGGCGCACTTAAACAACTGTATTTTCTTATTGAACCGAACTTATCTGGCGCACTTAAATAACTGACTAGTATGAACAAATTAAAAAAATTATTATCAAAACTCAACTTGAATCTATGCTGTTATCAGCAAATTAATATGAACAAACTAAAAAATAAGTATTACCAAAACTCAAATTGAATTTATGCTGCTGTCAGCAAATTAGTGCAGTATGCGAATACGAAACATTCAAGCCAAGTGCGAACTGCAGAGTCAGCATATTTACACACAATTTTAGTTGGCGATAATACAAATATCAGTTTCATGTTCGCATGCTGCACTGTACAAAATTTTGATGAAAATATAACTTAAATATAATGTACAGGTGTATATTATCTATACTCCCCGCGTTGAACTTTGTGAGCTCAAGACAATATTTATTCATCAATGTTGAAGGTGGAATCAGCATCGGGAGGTGCCGCATGCATTCTGGACATTGGTACAGGAGCCTTCGTTCTTCTGGACTTTACTTTGGCAAAGATTAAAGCAGCTGCAACAATAACGCCGATCAAAAGGCACAATAGTCAATCGTATATTGGTGAACATCGTGTGAACTTAGATGTTTAGGTTCGGCTTTCTGTAATTGTATACTTCGAATTTGTTCCTGAATTCGTTCTATATCGTCGCTTGCAATTTTATGGATTTCAGGCTTAAGCTGCTGTTGGGACTCGTTAATTTTTGCTTCGTTGACCAATTTGATTATGTCGACTGTTGATGTGATCGACGTCCGCAGCTGTGTCGGGTGCATATTATGTGAAGTTAATGTCAGCGTGTCCTGTTTTATCATACAGTCCTTAATGATTTTGAGCAGACCCATGCCATGTAGTGTAGCTATCGTAAGTTCTTCTTGAAACACGATATTGATAGTGGTATTTTTATTCACGGAAAATATCCAATGATTTGGGTTGGATAGTTGAAACCATTCTGCAGCCTGGTTTGATTTTTGAATGGTGCATGATGGTTGGATTGCTTGATGATTTCTTAATGTCATCTCACATTGACTCACTTTTGAATTTCTGTTGTAGGTCGGTTGTCATTGTGTGCACACTAGCGTGTTCGATGTCATCTTGATGCATGCCATTGATTCTGATTCGCTCATAGGACAAAACAGGTCTCTGTGTTAACTGGCAATTAAGTATTGAGATGAAGGCTTAATTTTTAGGTATCTTGTCCGACTTTAACTGGTATTGGGATCATTCGAAAGGTTTCAAACTGATTTTTTGATGCTGCTGTATCCTGATGGAAGCTGTATCCTGAAAATGATATGATCTGTCGACATTTGGCCTTGCACATGAAGCAAACTTTGGCTTTTCGGAGTTCTGCATAACAAACTCTTTTCTTGGATGTATGTTGTCGCTGATGTGTCTAATATCTTGATTCGATACCTGATCATCTTCGATTGGCGCTAAGTGTATCGTTTTCGTCGTAAAGCAACAGAAAACAGCAATATAAGATTTTTGTGGTCGTTTGCCTCTTATCTTAAAATGTGTCCGTATCGGATCGGCAAAATCAACACCGGTGTTCAGGAAAGGCCGACTATAGGTATATTGTACTCTTGGAGCCGGTAGGTTACCCATTAACTGACCCATTGGTAATGGCTTTGCTCTAAAGCATTGAATACATTTCCGTACGGTTTTGTTGGCAATCCACTTTCCATTCAATTCGGCCACCAACTCTCAAGCTACCATTTAAATCTATAAATGGCGTGAGCGAAGATAACCGATGTTTTTTGTCCAATTCACCAGTCTTCACAAGATCTTTGATTTCATTTTGGAAATGTAATTCTTGAAGAGATTATATAATCAGAGTAAATGCCGTATGTATTTCAGATATTAAAAGCCTTTCTTGGAATGTTGTCTGATAATTTTATATAAAATGCATAATGTACGCCGTAATTCTAATAAGGAATGAAAGTAAATTTTTGTGGTTTATTCGAAAAATGAAACTTTCGATAGTCCTTGATGCGACCAACACCTATTTAACACATTTTCTCTCATCAATAATATGTTCCTGCATCTTAAATTCTCCAGGCCATTGTGACACTGGTTTCTTTAAAAACTTAGGACCATGAAACCATTATTCGGTGTTCTGCAGACATTCTGGGCTGATTCCTCGCGATATGTGATCTGCTGGATTTTCAGCCGAACTAACATGCCTCCAACGCGATTGAGTACAATGTCGTTGAATGTACGATATTCGGTTTGCAACAAATGTTTTGAATGATGAAGATTCCGAATTTATCCAGTGCAATACTATTTGTGAATCAGTCCAATAATGTGTATCTGAGTCATTGTATTGTATCGTGCCTTTTACACGTTGACAAAGTTCTGCAGCTAGTTTCGCTGCTTGAAGTTCCAATCTTGGAATGGTCACTATCTTTGCTGGCGCAACTCTTGACTTGGAACATAAAAGTTCAACGTGAACATTATTGTGTTCATCCGTAGACCGTATGTATATCGCGGCGCCAAACGCACGTTGCGAAGCATCTGAGAACACATGCATCTGAGGTTTAATGCATCAGTTCGACATACGTGCTCTCCTTGAAATGGTGACGTTATCAAGGTGTTTCAGACTCTGTCTATATTGCACCCATTTTGTATGTAGATGAATTGGCAGTGCAGCATCCCAATCGTATCGTTGCTTCCATAACTCTTGAATGAATATTTTCGCTACAATGACTACTGTACTAAGCAAACCGATTGGATCAAAGATGTGAGATACGTCTGACAGTATAGTTCGCTTAGTTACTCTTTTCTGCTCATTCCACGAACTCTTGATTGCGATTATGTCTGCACTTGGGTCCCATGTTATACCAAGTGTTTTTATTTCTTAGTTTTCTTTAGTTATGTCCAGCGTACGTTCGATATCCGCTGGTGAAATTTTTTTCAACAACAGTTTGTGATTTGTGCACGGTTTTCGAAGTTTAAAACCTGCAGAATTCAACAACTCAATAAATTCTTATTGCATGTTTACAGCTTGCCTCAAATCATCGCTTCCTGACATCAAATCAACAACATAAAAATCACTTATTTATCATTTGCGCAGCCAGTGGATATTTTGATTCCGCCCTCAACCCTACAGATTGAAGGCATTTGATGGCTGTTTATGGAGCTGATGTTGTTCCGTATGTAACGGTGTTGAGCCGGTAAATATTAAGTTTTTGTTGAGGATCATTTCGCCAAATATTAATTGGAGGCCAGTATCCTGATGGTTCATTCTGATCTGTCTATACATCTTCTCTATGTTCTTGTAAAGACATATCTGTATTGGCGGAATCGAATTAGGACATCGAACAGATCTTGTTGTATTTTGGGTCCTTTATGTAAAATCTGATTGAGTGACACGTTTGAAGACGTTTTGCATGACGCGTAAAATACTACTCTGAGTTTCGTTGTGGTACTACTTGGTTTTAACACACAGTGATGGGGAATAAAGTAGTTTGGCTCTTTGATGTACTTTTCGTCTACCTGTTTCTTCTGACCAAGGGTTTCGTACTCATTCATAAATTTTACATACTCATAATGCAATTGTTTGTTTTTTGATAATTTTCGTTCAAGTGCCAGAAATCTTCTTTTTGCAATTTCTTTGGTTGAACTGAGACGCGAGTCATCTTCTTTAAATGGTAGTCGAACTACAAACTGGCCGGACTCGTCCCAAACAGTAGTCTCTTCAAAGAAACGTTCGCATTCCTTGTCCATGGGCGACATTGTAGTTTCTGTGTTTGGCATTTCATCCATTTCCCAGAATCACTGAAGTTGCTCGTCCAGAGAATTTATACCGCAGAATTGTGAGGACGTCGATACATTCTTTGTTTTCCAAGCACTACCCATCCAAATACTGTATTCTGCAATGTTGGAGCGTCCTTTTCCGGAGAAATTTGGCCAACCATCATCAATTCACTATAAAACTCTGCTCCAAACAACATATCGATTCGTTGTTTTTGACAGAATTTATGGTCTGCCAGCTGAATGTTTTGCGGAATATCAAAGTTTCGTGGATTAATGTGATCATTTGGTTGATCGTTGATGATATTGTCCAAAATGAATACCTCTAACATTCTCGAGTACTCTGACGTTTTGGATTTAATGTTGATTGTTGTGCGTTTTTGAATAGATTGTTTCGACCCTCCAATACCAGTCATTTTTAATTCACTGTCGGCAAACCGTAAACCAAGCTTCTTACTTAAATTCTTAGTTATTAAATTCACCTGAGATCCTGAATCCAACAATGCACGGCATTTGATGGAACACCCGTGGACATCAATTGCTTCGGCCAATGCTGTTGCTAGGAATACGTGGCACTTCTTCTGCATTCCAAATCCGATTGCCTTGTCGCTTATTTGACTGTTGCTTGATGTGGGATTATGGACAGATGATGACCCTGATTGTTGACTCCCAGATGCTTGTAAACTGCCTGATGACTTTGCCCATTGATGAGTAGGTCCTTTGTCGAAAGCTCCATGTACCAACGTGCTATGCTTTATGTCGCACTTACTTCAACTACGTAATGTGCAGTCTGGCGAAAAATCCTTCCTTCAAACAATTGATGCATAGCTTCGATTCCTTCAGCTTCTTTAACCGATTTTGCGGTGACATCTGAAGAAGCACTTGGCAATAAAATAAAGGATGACTCTGTTGACACAATTTACAATTGGATTCTCCGGTTGATGCTGTAAAAGAAAATTTTTAATTAGTATTCTTTTTAAGTTTTATATTCATGGTTTTATCCGGTTGTTGCCGCCCTTTGTACACCACAGCGTCCAATGACTGAAATCTGAGTTCCAGGAAGTCCAGAATGTCTGTTAACTTTTGTGGTTCGCTCAGTTGCTTCAGAGATTGTTCGTACAAACTATGTGTAGTTTTATCCAATTTATTGACGAGTAAATGCAGCAATATGGCATCCCGAGATGCGATGTCGATGCTCAGTGTCTCCAATCCCATAATACAATCAGTTGCTACATCATGTAGCGACGTCATTGCTGATGCCGATTCAATCTGAGAATGGGGTTGCGAAAGCAGCTTGGTGAGTAACGCCGTAATTAAAATGGGTTTGTTGTTGTATCGATTTGTTAGAATTTTCCATGCTGATGCATAGTTGGCGCTTGATATTGGTAAATATTGAACCAATGATTTGCCCTCACCGGTTAGGTTACTATTTTGTCATATTTTAGGTAACATTTTGTCAGAGTCTGATATGCCTGTGTTATGAATCATTTGGGTGTAGATGTCATAAAACTGTTGCAATTTTAAATAATCTCCTTCGAACATTGATATTGTTATCGTCGGCAATTTTATTTGTGATTGCTGAATATTGTTACCCACTGCAGATGCTAGATGCTCAGACAATTTCAGAAACGTTTCATGGACCAGTTCTTCCATATCGTAATATTCATCCATCGAATATCCCGCTGATTCTGCGTCTGGTCCGATGAGTTCCCAGATTGAGCAAATTGTCTCTGCGATCGATGACCAATAGCTATTAATGTTTTTTATTTGTAATTCATAACATAGCTTTGAATGTCTTTCCGATGATTTTGCTTGTGTTTGCTTAATGAGATTGTTACAATTATAAAGAAATGAAAGAACCACACATGTGCTACTTATCTTAATTTCACAAATTTATTTTAAATGTACTTAATATTACAATAACCACGACTTACTTGTTTGCTTGCCAAAAATCAAGAGCAATATGATAGAGAAAAATATGTAGCAGTAAGTAGAAAGTTCAGAATTCATAGAGTGAAAGCTTTTAATATTCATATGTATTGTCAGCAAATCAAGCAAATGCATAACAAATGCAATTGAGTGGAAATTAGCTAATTACCGTTACTTATAAGCTAGACTTATGATTAGTGAGTAGCAGTAAATGAATAGCGTTAGAATTATAGCTTTATAACACTAGTAAACATAATATATTTTCCAACATTCTCCCCCCTAAGAACAACTGTTCTTAACCCAGGAAATGGTGAAAGGGACGGCCTATCGTTGGAAAAATTTTAGTCGAGTCGGCTTCGGACTCCGCTATGCTTCGACTCACAGCGCATTTCTGTTGTAGGCTCCATCCCTGGTTCATTAATTTCCATTGAGCTAGTCATACGAGGATTTTCGGTGACGTCATGAGATGGAGGTTCTTCTAGAGGGAGAAAACAGATTTTAGTTATTGGTCGTTTGATAATTTTTTGTTTTATATATATAGAAACCACTCGAACTCGCCCATCGGCACCAGGGTGAACTTGTTGAATTCTACCTAAGGGCCATTGACCTGGTGGATACCTTTCATCCACCACAATGACTAAATCACCCACTTTAGCATCTGGTTTTGGTGTAAGCCATTTGGGACGTGTCTGTAAGCGATTGAGATATTCTGCATACCAGCGGTTCCAAAAATGTTGCTTAATTTTCTCTACCGTTTTCCAACGTGTAAGTTTATCGATGTTGCGATCCAACAGACTCTCCTCTTGAATACAGTTTGTAGGTTCACCTATTAGAAAATGTGCGGGAGTTAAAGCATTTACGTCTCTAGGATCAGTGGTTAATGGACAGAGAGGTCTAGAATTGAGACAACTTTCTATCTGGCACAATAATGTAGTGAGTTCTTCGAAGTTCAATAAGCGATCATTCATAATGCGCTTTAGGTGATATTTTACAGATTTCCCTGCTTCCCATAGTCCTCCAAAATTGGGAGAGGCAGGTGGTATAAAATGCCAATCGGTGCCAGTAAATGTGGGAGAGTCAAGCAATTCTTTTGGTAAAGATGATTTGCCTTTATCAAAAAGTATTTTTAATTCTTTGGCAGCACCGACAAAGTTAGTGCCACAATCTGAATATAATTCTGTGCAACCCCCTCTTCTGGACACAAAACGACGAAATGCTGCTAAAAATGAGTTGGTGGTCATGTCAGACACAGCCTCTAAGTGTATTGCTTTAGTTACCATACACACGAATAAACAAATATAGCCTTTGCATACAACGGCTGATTTTAATAGAATCGGGCCAGCATAATCTACACCACTATGTTTAAATGCCCTGGTAACGTTGAGTCGTACGCTTGGCAGATTACCCATCAGTTGAAGTGCACTTTTCGCGTTTTGCTTAAAATCTCTTCCTGTTCCCAGAAAGAACGTAGAATGGTTTCTAAATTAAAATTATGAACCACGATGCTATTTGCTACACGACTTTGGGTCGGTCCATATAGTACCCAACCGAAATGTGTGTTTTGGAAGAAGAGTTCTTCATGCAAAAATGATTGTGTGGGTATAGCAATTTTACAAAAAATATCAGATCCAAGAATCATATCAATTGGATCTGAGTTACTATAATTTGGATCTGCCAAGCAGTCTACACCAACCGAGTGAAGCCAAATGTTAAAAGATGGTGCAGACTTAGGAACATAGGGAGATAAACGCGGTAGTACTAAGGCATTGCATTTTAGTACTGGCTTATTATAAATTGACCACAAGTCAAGTTGAACACTGCTGCGACAGAGCTTAGTATTGGTATCTCCTATACCGGATACATTGCAATAAACTTTTTGTTTACCGAGTTTGAGCAACTGCACAGCATTCTCCGTTATAAGGGTAGCTTGAGAACCCTGATCGAGCAATGCTCTAAAACAGTGCTGACCATTTGGAGAATTAATGACTACCCGTAATGTAGCGAGCAGTACATGTGGATGTGCTTGTGCACTATGTGTTGTAACGTTAGTTAATAACCTATTAGGGAATCCTTGGTCATGATTATGACTATGGGGATGAACAGTAAAGGTAACATTTGAGTTAATAGTATGTGCATTAAATGATCTCTCGTATGAAGATGCATCATTATCACTATGCAAACTAGCATGATGCAACTTTTTGCAAATTTTGCAACGATATAGAGATTTGCAATCATTGTGATTATGACCTACCGTAAGGCAATTGCGACATATACGTTTAGTTAAGAGAAAATCATTTTTTAATTTAATTTTTTGAAGATAAAGTTATGAATTTGTAGCATCTGGAAAGCATGTGTGGCTTCTCACAAAATGTACATTGTTGCTGTTGTGATACATGATTAGAGTGGAACTGGTTCCTTTTTTCGTCTAGATACGAATTCTTTAGAATGTTTGTTTGTGCTGCTTGAAGGTGAATGTTCCTCCTGAATAGATTCGAGAGTGCGAAATGTTGCCTCAAGAAATGCGAACATGTCGCTGATAGCAGGCACATCAGACGATGATTTTAAAGATTGTTCCCAATCTTTTCGAGTTTGTAGATCCAATTTTTGAGAAATTAAATGAATTAAAAGCGGATCCCAATTATCAATTTTAATTTCTAAGTTTTTCAGAGATAAGACACCACACTCTTGTGTGGTGTCTAGCAGGTACTTTATGCCTTGGAAAGTACCCTCAGATTTAGGAATATTTAACAGCCTTTTCGTTAAGTTGTTAACCGTTTATTATGGTATCTACTTGTTAGTATGGACCATGCGGAATCATAATTAGCTTCCGTCACCGAGAGAGTTTTAACCAAATTTGCGGCTTCTCCAATTAGAGATCCCTTTAAGTAGTAGAATTTTTGAAAGCATTTTGTTGTTATGCACAAGCGACAGATAAATGTCTTGGAATGGAATCCATTCCATGTAGTCGCCGGAGAATTTAGGCAACGAAATCTTTGGCAAGCCTGAGTCAACGCAATGGCGCAATGAAGTCGAAGGTGGACCACTCGGAGTGGAAAATGTGCTATTGTACACTGCATGATAATCTGGAGGTAAGTCTGGCATAGAGTCCAATACGTCACCTTTGAAGATGAAGTATAAATCAGAAAACTCATAAAAGCAGTCATCGTTTATGTAAGCACATCGTTAGTATTTATAGAACTTGCGCGAATCACCGTGGAAATTTCCTCGTGGTTTGCTTTAAATTCCACATGTAAGTTGTCAATTTCTTGCAGCACACTAAACACGTTTTTTCGGACACGGTTTTCTTGAGATAGCGATCACGCAATTTCTTAAGATACTATACGTAATCACGCTGATGTTCAATATGCTTATCAATATTATTCATCGCGATCAAGTTAACTGTAATTCTTCTTTTTTTTCTTATTTTATATAAAGTTCAGTTATGTTTATTTTTAAAAAAGTTTAGGTAAATTTAACAAAAAATAGATTAAATCAAATTTTTAGAATGTAAAAAACTTAGGCAAATTAAAGCAAATATTTTAAATTTAATTACTTGAAAAACTTGCACTTCCCGGGTTTCGGCACCAAAAAATGTTACAATTATAAAGAAATGAAAGAACCACACATGTGCTACTTATCTTAATTTCACAAATTTATTTTAAATGTACTTAATATTACAATAACCACGACTTACTTGTTTGCTTGCCAAAAATCAAGAGCAATATGATAGAGAAAAATATGTAGCAGTAAGTAGAAAGTTAAGAATTCATAGAGTGAAAGCTTTTAATATTCATATGTATTGTCAGCAAATCAAGCAAATGCATAACAAATGCAATTGAGTGGAAATTAGCTAATTACCGTTACTTATAAGCTAGACTTATGATTAGTGAGCAGCAGTAAATGAATAGCGTTAGAATTATAGCTTTATAACACTAGTAAACATAATATATTTTCCAACAGAGATGCTTAAGAACTCGGATGATATCACTTTGTTTGTTTATCAGTCCACGAAGCTCATGATTTGAAACTGGATTAGCTGCGAATTTTCAGATGTCCGATGCATCTCCAACACTGTCCTCCGACAATTTTTTCTGCAATTATGTTAATGATTTCAATTTTCCAATATTCTCGACAATACTGGCGGATAAAGTATCAATCCTTTTTTCACTTGGCCATAATAACCTGATGTATTAATATTTTACTTTTACTTTTCCAGTAATCTTTAACGCACTTGTGTGGTTTGAATGGATTTTATTAGTACAGCAAATTATTCACTCTACTCTTGCAATGCGGGCATTGCTGTTGAATTTAAAATATATTACAAAACTGTATTTTATGATTGATCCGAACTTATCTGGCGTACTTATAACAACTGTATTTTCTTATTGAACCGAACTGATCTGGCGCACTTACACATCTGACTACTTAGTATAAACAAATTAAAATAATTATTACAAAAAGTCAACTTGAATTTATGCTGTTATCAGCAAATTAATATGAAATAATTCAAAAATAATTATTACCAAAACTCAAATTAAATTTATGCTTTTGTCAGCAAATTAGTGCAGTATGCGAATACAAAACATTCAAGCCAAGTCAGCATATTCACACACAATTTTAGTAGGCGATAATACAAATAACATTCAACCCAAGTGCGAACTGCAGCGTCAGCATATTTATACACAATTTTTGTAGGCGATAATGCAAATATCGGTTTCATATTCACATGCTGTACTGTACAAAATTTTGATGATCCACTGGCAGATGAACTTTTTTACACACTCAAGATGGATCACGAGGGGGCCTCTCTAAACGCAGCATAATTAGTGAGGTGGCCAGGCTATTCGTTCCTACGCGTTTATTGGCACTGGTGGTCGTTACAGGTAAAATATTTCTACAAAGGCTGTGGGCTGCTGGAATACGCTGTTACCTAGTGAGTTGAATGAATTTTGCTCAAAGTTCAGAGAGGAACTGCCAGCGCTTAATCGTCTTCGGCTCCACGGTTTCTGCGATGTTAGTAACCGAGCCTATGCAGCTGTGATATATGTCAAAACCACAGATGTAACTGAAAATTCTCAAATTGTTTTACTGACAGCACGTACCACTTTCGCGCCAGTTAAAGTTTCCAGAATTCCTTGATTAGAGGTCTATGCAGCTCAGCTGCTGGAGAAGACGCTATGTAACATTCAGATCTCCCTAGGGCTTATGGACGTACAATTTTATTTTTGGTCTGATTCGCGGGTTGTTCTGTTCTGGCTTCGAAAACAACTAACCACACTTAAGCCCTATGTGTCCAATCGTATTCGACAGATTCAAGAGTTGACCCCTCCTGAGCAGATAATCCAGCTGTCTGCGCCAGTCGCGAACTAACAGCTACTGAATTGGTACGACACTCTTTATGGAGGGAAAGTCCGGCCTGGTTAAAAAATATTATAGTTTCTGACCCAGATTTCTCCATGTAACAACGAGATGTTAATGCTTCGCTCTGAGCAACGGATCGCATCATTAACCATTCGAGCAAATCCTGGTTTATCATTAACAACGCGCCATCCAGACGGCACCAGTATTGCACTCACGGCTTGCTTAAGATCCATTGTTCGCCTTCTGCGCACTGTTGCGTGCGTCTTACGGTGGCTACCTGGAAAACCTTACCGCCGCAATCGGCTTTTCAACTCTCTAGAACTAGGCAAAGCGCTTGAAACGTTGCTTCTTATAGAACAAGGTAATGTATTTGCTACTGATCTGGCTTATTTTTCCAATGATTCTAGACAACCGAGCACTAGTAGGTTGCATTCGTTGAATCCCTATGTGGATGAACGGGTAATTCTAAGAGTTGGGAGCCGCATAAGCAAAGCTGATTCTTTACATGACTTCCGATTTCCCGATATTCTTCCAAAGGATAGGCACCTGACCCATATGTTAGTCCAACAGGCCCATCATGCAACTTTGCATGGAGGACATCAACTGATCCACGGCAACTTTCCTGAATATTTGCACAACAACATTAAGTACAACAATGAAATTCATTCTATAAATACTAGAAAACAATACAATTTTAATTCTTTTTAAAAAGGATTCGGACCAAAACAGCTATATAAAGGACTCAAAAGTTATAACGATCTATCTGATGGTTTAAAAGTTGTAATAAGTATACAACGTTTAAAATAAAACTATTTGAATATTACAAAACCATATATAAACTTATATGGTATTAAATGAATATGTACTTGGATGTATTTTTTAAGAGTACTTCTTCAGGATCATTTTATATTACGAAGGAAACTGCCCTCTATCAATCAAGTATGAAAAAATGAGGATGCATAATGATGGCAGCACATCTACATCCATTATACGCCCTCTATAAGTCGATTGAGGAGCCCTTTATCTATTATATGATAGGGGGCACTGATTAGCGTATGATTAATACTCGATTGATACAGGGCGCTAATTCGCGTATGATTAATACTCGATTGATAGACGGAGCTACCCATAAGTTTCCAGTAAAATTTTACATTTCAAACAAAAATCTTTAGAAATTCCTATAGCTGAAAGAATGAGCGAGTATAGACTAAAAAAAAAAAACGCGAAGCACAAACAAATGGCGATTGTGTTACGATAAAATCTTCAGCAAAAACTGCGGCTGATAGACAGCGAGAACGTAAGTTTCGTCGAAAAATGGAGGCCAACAAAATTCGGATTCTGCTATTGTGGAAAAACCCAAAAACCAGCACCGAAAGATCGCGAGTGTGTAGACTTCGCAAGCAATTTGATGCACAACAGAATTCGAATTTCATTGAAAAACAACTCGCAAAGACTAATGTGCAGAGACAGCATGAACGGAAAATGAGTTCATTAGAGCAATAATTGCATCAACATTCATATCATTGAGTCACGACGAAGGTTCTATTATACAGCACCAGAGAGTCATTGGCTGAATTCCCAGCTTCTCATCGAAAGAGAAAGGCAAAAGATTTATTTGCAAATTTGTATGAAAATCTTTCCTCCGTGGAAAGAAAATAACTCGCATCAGCACAACAAAACATAGACGAGGTTTGCAAAGTTTCAAGTCAACCTCATAACATTCGCTAGTTCTCAGACCGGCAATGGCAAATTTTACACAGGTTGAGATCATGCAACCTGAATATTTTGATGATGATTATTATAATGATTAATGATGATGATGATATAAGATTATAATTGTAATGATGTAGTAAATAGATTCGTATGCTTTGAGTATGACTATTTTGATGGAGATGATGATTTTCCGTTGCATGCATTGGAAATGCAGACGATCAAAATTAAGTTAATCCAGATAATACACCTGGGATTAGAAAATCATCAAACTGAACTATACAATCTGGTTTTTAAAAGATTACTAAACCTTGCCTGAAAACTTAAAACGCAAATGTTCTGAATAAGTTACCTTCTGTAGAGCGTCCTACTGATACATACAATTGTTTTTATCATTATCTTTGTTTATTCAATTAACTTTTTTGTTTTGCTTAGTAAGCTGTAATAAACAAAAAAAATGTACTGAATAATTGGTTTGATCTTATGGGTTAATGCAAGGCCAGTCGAGGAAGCCATTTGAATGAAATAGTGTTCCACAATTAGCCGCAAGGATTTTACTTTCACATAATAAAAACCATAATGAAAAAAATTATTCGTTTCTCATTTACATTAAAATCAAATTATAAATGGTCCACCCTGTATGTAGTAATAATCTTACATTCAATTCCGCCTATCGTAGGCCGCTCCTAGATGTTCATGTAAATCATTTACTTAGATACATTGCAAAATGTAATGGTGACAAGAGATACCCTTGCTTAACTCCTGAAAGTAATTCGAAAGGATCAGATAGCTAATTTCCAGTCCATATCATTGGTATTTGGATATACATTACTTAATCAATTCATTATTTTCAAGGATACCATCTTCAGCAACTTGTACATTTGATTTTTTTAGGGATCCTGTCAAATGTCGCTTTAAAATCCACCAACTCTAGCTTATCCAATAAAAAAATTATTAATAATGTTTTTCAGTGACAGGAAGTGGACGTACAAGTTTGCGAAGCTGCTCATAACAGTACGTTTGGAAGACGGAGCAGATTTTTGCGGAAAAAAGAAGAAAAAGTCTGTGTTGTGGGAAAGGGTGCCGCGTTGATATTACACAAAATTTTTTAAACATAATGGTAACGTATGGACGTATCAAGCGGAATAACACATCAAAGGAAGCTGCTACAACGTGGGAATATTTTATTTTGTTTGACGAAGTGTTTGGTACACGGGCTGACATTACTGTGCCCGAAAATCGGCTCGACGCATCTTTAACCGGCAGTATTTTCGACGACGAGATAGCAGTGGAGAATACAGCGCCTCCAAAAAAAAAACGAAACGCAATTTGCCAGAAATCCTTTCACAAGAGTGCAACGCCGACAAGAATTTCATGGATAAGTTTTTGGAATTGGAAAAAGAAAGAATAAAAGTGGAAAGAGAAAAAGTTGAGGAAATGAAGAAGTTAAGAGAAGCGTTGTTGAATGTAGGCAATCGGCTGTAAAGTTTACATCTTGGTACTTGCCAAATGTTAACGTTATATTCCTGATACCATATGTGTTCCTTAAATGCTAATAAAGTACAAAGAGAATTTCTCGTTAAATTGGTTTTTTATTTAAAAATCAGGCTGATAATAAATTTTCAAGTTGGTCGCGTTTAATTCCTGCTTCATTTCTTTCAGTTGTCATTGATGCAGAGGAAATGAAGAAGTTAAGAGAAGCGTTGTTGAATGTAGGCAATCTTCTGTAAAGTTTACATCTGGGTACTTGCCAAATGTTAACGTTATATTCCTGATACCATATGTGTTCCTTAAATGCTAATAAAGTACAAAGAGAATTTCTCGTTAAATTGGTTTTTTATTTAAAAATCAGGCTGGTAATAAATTTGCAAGTTGGTCGCGTTTAATTCCTGCTTCACTTTTTTCAGTTGTCATTAATTCAGTTACGCTCTCGTCATTAGTGCCTTCAGCATGGTCTATGTTCACAATAGTAGCACCTTCATTGTTTAAAATAACGTTATGGAGAACTATGCACGATATTATTATAAGCCTAACAAATTCAATATTGCGAATTTCAATTAGGTTTAACATTCTGAACTTCTTTTTTGAAATTCTACGTTTGTTCAACACATACTCGCGTAGAGCTCAAAATGCTATTGCATCTGCCTTTTTCCGTGCTTAAAAACCCATTTTCTTTGTAGGGAATCATTAGAAAGGTTTCTAATGGGTAGGCAGAATCTCCGACCAGGTGGTAAAGAGCAAATAAGTTTGTTTGTAATTGCTCTATCTATGCAAAGGACTACTTTCCAAATGGAAGCGTCATGACACCTGCCCGGATAGCCCACAAACACATCAATGAAGCGCATGTCGCCGTTAACCACAGCCTGTAAAGAAGTTATTTGAAATGTGGCATTAGTTTATGGTGTCGAAAAAGTCTCTGCATCTTTCGGGTAAGTCTCTGCAACTTTAGGAAATTTTGTTCCACTGAAGCTAATAGGCCGCGATTAAACGTTTTCGCCTCTTGTTTCTTAGTTTTATAACATATTTCGCGTTACTGGAAATTGATTCGTTCGCTAGTTCCAAAAATGACTTGAATATGTAGTTCTTTATGACCTCCATTTCGTGAAAACAATTTGCGCATCTAATGCGTTCCTAAACTGAAATCGCAGTAGCATTCAGAAAATGTTTCACTGCGGCAGTAGTGATGCAGCACTGCTTTGCATAAGTACGTTTAGGTATACAGCCTAATACTGAAAGTCTTAAAACTGTAAATACAAGTTTTCTAAAGAGTATAAAAATTTTTGTTTTTAAGGTCAATGTATCCTCAAAATATCTGCCGCACCCTGTATTTTTATTTTATTATAAACTCATCTGTTCCATTAGTATAAAATTCGTATGGGATTCTATCAACTTCAGCTGCTTTATTTGGCATTATTTCGAAACCATATGTACATCTCACTTCATCTGCTGTATGCACTTAATGGATCGGTCTATATCTTCGTCTGTATTAAACATCGTTGACCGGATTTAACAGCAGATTGAAATAACTTCTAAAGTCTTGAGTTCTACATACATTTTTATATACCATATATGTTTATTTTTGGAAAATTGGAATCCTTGGGCATTTAATTATTTCAGTGAAATATAAAGGAACCATTGATATCGTAGATTGTTTTTGTTATTTTACCTTTCAAAAACGGTGATCCAATGAAGCATTTTTTTAGATACACTCACGTTCATAGGTACTTACTTACTTACTTACTTTAATGGCACAACAGCCCTTGGAGGGCCTAGGCAGAGCTTTTCGCATCCACTCATGTTGTGCGTGTTATATTTGCACATGAATGGAAGGGACCTACAGTTTAATGTCGAATCCGAACGGCGAAGTGAAAAGCTTTTCATAGCAATTTTCACTCTTGTAGGTTTGCCATTGCCTGCCAAGAGGTGGTGCCGTGTAGAAAAATTATTTTCTCTACTTTTTGATTTTGGCTGTGCCGAGATTCGAACCTCGGACACTCTGCGTGGCAGTCCAACGCACTACCACTACACCACAGCGACCAGTTCATAGGTACATTATCGGTAAATAAGGTACAAAGCATTTTGGAAAATATGAATAAAAGGTCTTTGAAACATATAAACAAACAAATTTAAAATTGGAGTTTCTTAAACACCGCAGTGCGAACACAAGTCAGCTGTACATAAGCATAAAACCTTTAAGTCGAGTTTATGGCGCAATGAGAACATACTATAACATCAATATTTAATGCGAAGGAAATTAACAAATTTGTATATTTAACAAACAAGGGAAATTCATGCATTCAGAAAATAATTTATTTGTAATTTTTAATTTATAAAGAGTTAATTTATTTATAAAATTGTCAAATTATTTCCACACATTACTAGTACCTCTTCTTCTCGATCTTTCTTAAAATCACCACTCTTACTTTTTTCTAAAATTTTAATTTTTAAACAATGACAACACACACACATTAAATTAAATGATATTTTCTACGAAAATTTAATTTTACAGTGAATAGAACGCAACAAACGATTACTAACAAGTAAAACGATGCAACGATACTGAAATTACAGTTATGTACTGGCTTTACATCTATAGCTGCCTCTAAACTGCCCGAACGAACGAAAGAATCTTCATTCGTTCGGCTGGCGTAAATGGCCATAAAATTTTCAGGAAAAATTAAAATTTATTACCTACAATGTCTTAGGTCGTGGTTACGTACAGATTTTGCTCGGCGAACACCATGAAATTGTTGCACCGAGCACGAAAAAAAAGCTTTTACTCACTCTCAAAACGAACACGATATGCTGGGTGAAATGTACACCGAACACGCCGAGCCTTCAGGGTGACAATGAGTTATTCTACAAAAAAGGATCAAAAATGTATGCAAAATAGTACGAAAACATGCAAACCTGTACACCATTATTTCCATTTGCAGAAAATCGAAGTTGCGTATTTTTTTACTGTTTGAAAATGGATATTAAATATATTATTTATAAAACTATTGAAGTATGAAAAGTATTTATAAAACATATTAGCTGTATTCACGATGTGATGCAAATGAGGTTGATACGACTCCACTACCCCAATCGCTTTTCTATAATCAGCCGGTCGTTGTCGGTCCAAAAAATTACATTATTTGCATAATTTATTGCACATTCAATTATATTATTAATTTCACTCTCAATATTGATAAAATCGTTTAAAGTTTTTTGGTATACGTTGCGCTCAAAATAGTATTAAAAAAAACCTGAAATTCGACCATAAAAAATAGTTACAACTCTGTAACGAACTCGAATGTAACCACCACTTCGAGCAGTAGAGAAAAATATGATGTGTTCGCCGAACAGCGAAAACCAGCATAACCTAGGCCTTAGCGAAAGAATCTTCATTCGTTCGGGCGGTCTAAACGCAGCGTGGCAATTATTTATTGATTCTCTTTTTATGTACTCGCGCCAGTCTCTAGTATCTACCGACATATGAATAAATGTTTATGTACAGTATACATATGTATATTATATATCTTATATATACATACATGCATACTGTACAATGTACATACATTCGTAGGTAGGTAAATGCATGTTCAAATTATATAGAGGCCTATTAATTCCAAAGGGACAACGAAGAAAAATTTGTATTATTTTTCCGAAGTGGCCACTAAATTGTTCCGTAAAATTCGAAATTTGTTTTTTTGAGTTTTTTGCGATAATTTTGTACGAATGAATGCTCGGTTGAGTCGAGAGCAGGTAAAAAATATATTAATTTATTATTATCCTTACGGCTTCAAGCTTCTTCTTCTTTCTTTTCAGACTCAGCCCATGTAGGGCTTAGGCCGAGCTCTTCGCTTAAATGATTGCCAAGGATATAAACATAAAACAGATGATCAGCTGGCAACTTTGATTCAAACTTAGTTCAGATAGTTGGTAATTTTAACTATGAAACGTCGGAATAGATGATACTATTTTTCCTACATTCGTGACGTATAATCGATTCACGACAAGAGTCTGTTCGTAAGAAATGATAGGCCTACTATAAATGACATATCATATTGTATTTACACTGTTCATATAATAATTAGTAAAAAATTAATAGTAAGCAAATCCGTAATGTCACAATTGATTTAAGAACACATCAATTGTATGCTACGAATCAAAGTAAATATTATTTCTATTAGCATTACTATTATCGTTAGTACTAGTATTACTACTATTATTAGTGTTAGCATTAATTTTATTGTTATTACGTTGGTATTGGCTTGTTTGGTTTGTTGGCGATTTAGCTTTGTTCGATGCACTACTTCGGAGATGGTATATCGGTGATAATCGCGATGTATTTGGTGATGTTGTTGCTGCCGTTGTTGTGGTATTAGAATGAAGAATGGTACTCCTGCCACTACCATCACCACCACCACAATTGGTAGAAAGTTGCAAATCACTGGCAATTATTTGATGTGCTGCCAAATTCATTTCTTCAGGTGTCATATCAAATGCTTCCCGCATTTCACGCGTTGCATAGCCAACAAATTCGGAATCACAATATTTGCCAAGTCCCTGAGCAACAAGTACCTGAGAACAAGAAAAAAAAAAACCAACAAATTCGAGTTTAAATATTTCTTTTTTTTCCTAAAAAAAAGTTAACGGTCCCAAAGTAAGCTGCTAATGGTCGCGTCCGCAAACACAATCAAGGCGCAACTGTGAGTAATTGTGAGTTTACGATCAGCACAAGTGTTAGCATTTCGACACCATTTTCTCTCTGGGACAACATGATCAACAGATCTTTGACAACATATAGAAGAGACCCGAGCCATTTATTTTTATTTATCGGCGGTTTGGTAGCTGGTAGCTGATATATATATATTTTTTTGTTTCAACGGCTGATATGAAAATACTTGAATATAACATTTTAAACAATCCTATTATGTATAATCAAAATTTTCTTTTTAACAATATTCATTTCATATTATGTACTGTGTCGTTCATTTGTACCGTTTGTACAGCTTAGCCGATAAATTATTGGGGAAAGCAAGTAAAAAAAGACGTAAGACAAAAACTTGACGGATTAAGCCATTCAGAAGACGTAAAATATGTATACGTAAGAATAGTGAGTTGACACGCAACACGTCTTCTGAATACAACTAATGTTAAAAATTTTACTAGCCCTATATGCCAATGAAATTTTATTCACCTCACAACTATCAAAAGTTGAATACCAGCTTACTTTGCTACCGTTTCACATACATTCTATATATGTATGTATATTCAAGGTATTAGTTTACATACCCCGCCTACAAGAGTTTCAGCTAAGCAATTTACTTCAGATGAAGTTGATGTACGGATCTGATGACATGGACTAGCTGGAGTTGATTGAATCATCCGATCTTGGCCAAGAATACCTTTTGATATGTTCACTATAATTTAGAAAGATAAATTTTATTTACGATATTATTATGCATACAATGGTATGCATAACAAACTTTCAGAGTTAAGGATCAAAAATTCTGAAATAGTAAAAATGAAAAATTATAAAATAACAATGCGAAACTGTGGATTGTGCCAGATCCAAGAACAAAAGCAGTCGATTTTATAGATATGTGTGTACATATAATGTGAAAATTAGCTATGTTCGTTCATTAGAGAAATTTCTATCTAACTAGTTCATCATTACCATAGATTGAAAAGTTTTAAAATGTTATCCAAATATTTCTAAGCCATTAATGGTATTAGTACCCACAGTGAAAGAATATTTAAAGTCGAATCTAATTTTGAGAAATACAAAATGTTATTTGCTTTATTGGCACAGTGCAGAGTTCAGAATGTGACTTTTTACACAGTCTTCACAAAAAAATAGGTTCTGCAAATGGTTTTTGTCATTTTTTCCATGGTATGGTACCATGGCTGCATGGTACATTTTGAGAATTTGTTTCAACCCCAAGAGGGTTCCCCGAGAATGTCATATATTTATTTTTTCTTTTTAGAGAGTTAAAAAAATTATCTAATTAAATAGTTTCTAGAACATACATAATTTTTATTTAATTTTGTTCAAAGTACTTAGAACATTAAATCTCACCTTTTTTCTGCAGTTCCAACATTTGTCTCAAATATTTCCAAAACAAATTTGTAATAAGTGGTAAAACACAAAACCACCGTTACTCTACAGAAAAAAGTAGTCCTTCACTAATAGGAAAATAAAAATAAAAAAATTTTAAAATATATACACAAATTTTCGGAAATGTTTGGCCCCACAGATGCCAAACATACGAAAACTGCGTTTTAATTTATTCTAAAACCAAAAGATTACATTCTACAGCCGAAACGAGAAGAGATGAGACAAGTGTACTTAGGGTAATGGGGGGTCGCTGAGTTTGAATCGGTGGTCCGTTTTGCTTCGTTACGTTACGTTATGTTTTTTTCAATGTGATCAAGTTCAACATATGAACCTAGAGATCTGGCAAGCCTTTCAGGATCCGGTCACAGAAACCCAAATGATTTACAATCAACCACTACGAAGGGTACAGAAGATGTGGTACTTAAAGCCGAACGTTACAGCTGAGGCCGGAAATCTCATCCAACACTTCATTAACGGAACAAAACTACGAAACCGCTTGGAACCTTTTACAGGAACGGCACAACAACAAGAGAGTTCCGGCTCTAAGGACCATGTTTAATTCAGAAGTGAATTAATGGGATATTAAAACTCAAGAAATTTTTATTTAAATTTAAGAACATTAATTTAATAAAATGAAAAATTGTAATTTTTAGAATTACCCAACCGACCGGTGATAAAGTGTTCTAGAGAAGAACTTAGAGAAAACAATAGCAAGAAAAGAAATAGAACGAAAAGAAACAAGGATAGAGAAAATGAATAGGAAAGAAAAGGGTCATTAGGGTGGCTTAAACATCCTGGCCCCCTTGCACGAGTGCAAAATTAAATGCCTCCTTCAGACGCTGCAGGGTCCTTATACCGTCACCGAACAACCCCTTGACCCTGTGTCCTCGGAAGTGGGTCGTCTCGAGACTGCGGATGGTACAGATGGCGGCATAAGCAGACTGTGCCGGATGGCATTGGCTTGTCTTTGACCGGGAACAACGATCACCACTGCGGAGCGAGTCATGTTGAGCTGTGTTGCACAACATTCGTCTGCGGACTGGAACTGTGGAGTACTGGAAAGATGCACAGATTAGTAGGGAAACAATCAATGGTAAATTACAGCGCTCAAGAGGGAGAGCAGCCATAATTTGGGTCCGCCTTGCCTGCTTGCAGGTAGTACAAGCTTTGCGAGGAATGAAATATTCCTGCCTCACCATGTGAAGCATGAGACTGAGAAATTCCAAATATAAAATACAATAGCGAAAATTCTCGGGAATGATGATAGGATGTCGTTCGTTGTAGCTAAGAGCGGCGTGAGCGAGACTACCATTCAGTCTGAGAATATTCTCCTTGTCTAGAAAAGGATTTAACACGAGAAGAGCGCTTTTCTTTTCTATTGATTTTGCATCGAGTAATGATGCCTTTTCTCGTAAATAATTTGTCCCAGGGAGGGAGGAACAGAAGGCCACAAAGTCGTGTCTTGATAACTTGAATTCCGGTATGAGGGATGGAGCTTGAAGTATGAAACTGCTGAGAAGAGTGTTAACTTCGAAAGGCTTATTGGTTGCATGAGGGCACTTAACCTTTTATCGCCAAGAGATGTAAGGAACGGAATTGTCTTCTCTCAGGTGCGAACACAAAGGCAAGCTCGATAAGCTTTTTCGAAGGAGACTTATAATCGCGAAAGGCTTATTGCTTGCAGGAGGGCTGCTAACCCTTTGCCACCAGGAGACGAGGATCGGAGTTGTCCTTCTCCTGAGTGTGAGAACAAAAGGCAAGCACAATAAGCTTTTCCTACGCAGAGTTGTAACCGCAGAAGGCTTATTGTTAGCCACCTTAACCTTTTGCCATCAAGAGATAAGGATCGGAATTGTCCTTCTCTTGACTGAAACCGAAAGGCAAGCACAGTAAGATTCTACAAGTAACAAAGTTCGGGAAGTTGAAATTGATTACTCTGCGAGGACTGCCTCTACTGAGGGATTTCGCTGTTGTCTATGGTGGAAAGTTTCTCTAAGAAGCTGTTTCTTGTATGGATGGAATACTTCATGTACTAGTCTCAATCCGTGCCTGCTAATCAAAGCTGATGGTGTGAGATTTTCGCTCGTTTCATAACAGGCGATAGCCACCCTGCCGGGTTAAAACCACCCTAATGCACCTTTTCTTTCCTATTCATTTTCTCTATCCTTGTTTCTTTTCGTTCTATTTCTTTTCTTGCTATTGCTTTCTCTAAGTTCTTCTCTAGAACACTTTCACACCGGTCGGATGGTCTCTTCAATATATTTATTGTACAACATTTTTCCTTCCAATAAATTTGTTAATGTTAATGTTCTCTATCCTTTTCCTTCGTTCCTTTTCGTTCTATTTAATTTCTTCCTATTGCTTTCTGTTAGTTCTTCTCTAGAACACTTTCACAGGTCGGTTGGGCTCTTCAATATAGTTATTGTACAATTGTTCTTTCCAATAAATTTGTTTGTTCCAATATCTTGTTTAATTAAAAATACAAATTCCTTGTGTTTTGATATATATATAAGTCACTTCTGAATTAAACACCCTTATTGACAAATTTTGAGACTACCGGTCATTCTGCCATCAGAATATTTTGATACAGAAATTAGACACATGTTGTATGAGCAGTCACTATTACAACCTAAGGATCTTCAGACGATAGACCAATTTCAAAAATCAGTTTGGACAAAATATCGTTATACGGAATTATTAGTTGATGCTTTGCGTCAAACGATAAGGTTGATGCCTCTAAACGTCCTCCGACTCTCATGAGCCCATGTTCATCCAGAAACGGTGACAAATTTGCTAGTGATCTGTTATTTTTTAGTTCTCCATGTTTTCTAAGGTCGTTGAATTCCATCTGAAACTCAGCTTGTTGCATGGCTAGTACTATGATGATTAATGTGTCATTCAATTCCCTTGGAGTTAATGTCAGCTGCTAAGATTTATGTGTTCGTTGCCTCCAAGTATGGAATATGAAACAGTACATATATCCCACTGTACGCTGTAGTCTCTCGAAGGAATTGTGGTGATTTATGGAGTATACTAGTTCTGACAAATAATTTCGGGTTGTAATGGTCAAAACTGAGATAGTAGAGTTGCTTCTTTTTTCAGGATCAGAAGCTGGGCTTATAGACAAATCTGATGAAAAGTGTGGAGGCCATTTTGCATCGTCTCCATGTAGAAATAACGGACCATAGAACCAAAGGGTGCATTTGTTCGGGGGACAGGATGTCATCAGGATTATCTTTTGAGTTTACGTATCTCTATTGGGAACTGACTGTACATTCTTGTATAGTAACAATCCGATTTGCGACAAATGTATGAAAGTCAGACGATGGTGTATGAATCCACGAACGATCTGTGAATCAGTCCAGAAAAAAGATTGGTAATTTTTAAGTTGCAGATCCCTTTTGAGTCTTTCGGCTAGTTCCGCCCCAATAACTGCAGCACAAAGTTCCGATCGTGGAAGTGTAAGTTTCTTGAAGGGTCCACCCCGTGATTTCAAGCATAAAATTGGTCGCTCCTCCAGATAATAATTTGGTATTTTTGATCATCAGGATGTATCAGTATTTGTACGGAGAAGTATCGATAACATGTCGCCTTGTACTGTTGGACCCATATGCATTAACTCATTTAAAGAGCATCCTGACGATGTTTTTGCGGAGGCATCGAATACTGCTCTCAGTTTCGTTGTAGAATTGTCTGGTTTTAGGACAAAGTGGTGGGGAATGACGTGATACGGTGCGATCGTTGATTCCATATCTATTTCTGTCATGTGTCCTAATGTCTCATATTCTTTCATAAAATTCACATATTGCGCCTTCAGCTTGCTGTCTGTGGAAAGCCTGCGTTCTAATGCAAAAAAGCGATTAAGTGCCATTTGCCTGGAATCTCCTAATCTGTCGGTGTGGTCCAAGAATGGTAATCGTACCACATAATGACCCTTCTCGTTTCGCTGCGATGTTTGATTAAAGTATTCCTTCGCAATGTTTATCTGGTTTTGATAAAATCTTGACCTTGGTGTCCACTTCCTCAATTTTCCATAGATGTTCAATTGCATTCCTTAGACCGTCCTGTGTGAAAACGCCGCATGTCAGTGTTGAAGAATTTGGTTGATTAAGTTTACCAGCTACCAGCCACCCTAGTAACGTATTTTGCAAAATTGGCAAATCCTCTGATAACTTGATTTGTCCTGTTTTAAGTAGTTGGTAATAAAACTCGAAACCCAATAGTAAGTCGATCTTGTCAGATTTGTTGAACGTGGGGTCGGCTAATTCAATGTTTTCTGGTATTTCCTAACTTGAGATCTTCATGTTGTGAGTGGGTTGGTTGGATACAATTTGTGGCAGCACGTAAGCCTCAACCAGTGTTTGGAATCCATTGAGTCTTGATTGAATTGTTAACGTTACGCGACGATGAGTGTCCCTTTTACCTCTTCCAATGCCTTCAATGAAAAGCGTTGACGGCCCTGTTTGGAGTCGTAGTTGTTTCACCACACGTTCGGAAATAATGTTTACTTGAGAGCCTGAATCCAATATTGACCTGCATTCCATTGTTTTTCCGTTGACGCCAGAGACAAGTAAGCGTGCGGTTCCTAGTAACACGTTTGGAAGACGCCTGGACCCGGTTCAATAGAGCGGACAGCAAACTACGGCTTGCTGATGACGCAGATATGGACGTACATATTTCAAGCATAATTACCATGGAGAAATCGAATCCTTGGTTATTGAATACCGACAGACGTTCCGAGATGGTATTTTGGCAATTAGTAGTGATACATCTGATGCAGAGCCTAATCCAGATGGAGCAGCTGACGTCGAAAATTCTAACGTTGGCAGTGAAGATCAACAAAGAATTCGCGGCCTAATACGAAAATGCTCAGTGCTAATGGAAGCACTAGACAAGCATTTATCCACGATTGATGACTACCACGGCGAACAATTGCAAGGGTATATTGAGGTAAAAACAAGTACAATCCAAGCACTGTGGGAACAAGTTCAACATAAGAACCTTGAGGTCTGGCAAGCCTTTCAGGATCCGGTCACAGAAACCCACGATATGAACAAATACATTGATTTAGAGGAAAGAATGCAAGACACCATGATCAAGTTGCGGCAGAAAATTCCTAGAAACACATCGGAAATTCATTCACAATCATGGAACATAAATGGAGAGCTGCCCCTTCCCAAGGTGGTGTTGCCACAGTTCGACGGTGATTATTTGAAATGGCATCAGTTTTACGATATGTTTGCTCAAATGATTCACAATCAACCACTACCAAGGGTACAGAAAATGTGGTACTTAAAGGCGAACGTTACAGCTGAGGCCGGAAATCACATCCAACACTAATCATTAACGGAAGAAAACTACGAAAACGCTTGGAACCTTTTACCTTTTACAGGAACGGTACAACAACAAGAGAGTTCTGATCAATACCCTTATTGACACACAAACAAACTATCCACGCAGGTCCTCGAGCGCTGTTATATCAAGTCAAATAAAAGTTTTGGCCCATTAAAGGAAAATCAATGGCCAGGTCGATAGTTCAACATTGTATAACATGCACAAGGGCTAAGCCAAAACTACTTAATCAGATTATGGGAAATCTGCCTTCAATGAGAGTAACTGCGACACGTCCATTTATTAACTCAGGTGTGGACTTTTGTGGACCATTTTGTGTTCATTACAAACTTCGAGGAAAAAGGCCTCACGACTAATCGACGTGCTAGCCGACACGCATTATGGTAAAACCAACACTTTATTATTGTCAGTAAACCAACTAAAAGCCGTCATTTTTGACGTTACCGGTAGATGATGATGATTTCCTACATCTCTACAAGCAGTAGAGATGACAGTCAAGAGAGGTCTTAGTCAAAATCATGCCATATTCGAAATAACACTACCGCTTATATTACCAGAGACTAAATATGTTTAAATTAGTTCCAATTCCAAGAGTCATGAATGACACCCTGGTGATGATTCAACCGTGCCCCATAGCGATAGCAATAGGAAACCATATAGATATGTACGTCCCACTAAAACAAACCGACCTACAGCATTGTGTTCCAACCACTCCCAAGAGATATCTATGTTTTAACATTCAAGCAAGGCACCACAAGGGTTCGAGCCAGTGTTCATGTGAATTAAGCCTTTTTAAAAATTAAACACAACCAACCTGCAAATTGGAAAAAATTACGACAGAGTCCTACTGGGCACAACTGGAAGAAAAAAACCAATGAATATTTGTGTTAAAACATCCCACACGTTTTTCCACAGTGTGTGGTAGAGATCTATCGTAGCTAACACTAGAAGGAGCTGGAGTGATAACCCTTGCGCCAGAATGTACCACCAATGGGGACTTGCTGAGCATCTTCAGACACCAAACGTTGTCGAATTCATTAAGAGCTACATTTGCGAGCTTCGGCAATATGTCACAAAGTGCCACACCAAGTCATGTGAAACAACTGCTCACTAATGTTAACGTAAATGACTACGAAGAACAGCTCTACAAGTTAACAAGTCTTCAAACGCAGTTGGAACAAATCAACTTGTCAACTCTTCCCCATCATCTTGAGACTCGGAAAAGCATCAGCATTTCCCTGTCAGGTATAGCCTCTGTGTGCTCAATGGTTCTGCTGCTTCTTGGAATTCTACACTGGCAGTCTCGGCCTAAAATAACAACAAGGAAATCCGAACCGGCCCCAATGCGAAATACAACAGAATTCACCGTCCATATTTAGTTGAACAACCGTTCAACGGGGGCGAGAATGTTGATTAAGACATTTCTTATTTGTTTTTATATTTGGTAACATATTAATTATCAGCAGTCAATGGTCAATAACCATTAAAATGCAATCTAAGCTGTATGTGTACCTGCTGCAATAAATGTGCAGCAGGTAAGCATAAATATATACTGCTACCAACATTGCAATTTGAGCTGGCAATGACCATGAATATTCTGAGGGCAATAACTACCAAATTGCAATGTTGCGTTTTTTAAGTTTGTGGAAAGACGCTGATAACTAATATGTTGCAAAGTATTTACCTGTAAGCACTGATTGTAAAAGAAAAATATTTGATCAATAAAATTCAGTCTTGAACAAATCATCAGACTAACAAGTTCAATACTACTCCATGTAAACTCAGTTTCAAGTGCTATTGCTTACAATTGTATGCCTTAGTGTTCAACTAACGGCATCGTTTAGTATTGCATTTTACATGTACTATTTTTTGTAAAATGTATTGATTATTCTGAAACCTTAAATCAGTACGCAAATTTACTGATTTTTTAGGTTATGTACTTTTTTTTACTGATTCTTTTACGACAGTGAAGTGGAAAATGTCCATTTTTTCACTTTCAAACAAAAATGGATATAAGGGCATCATGTATTCACAAGCGCATTTTGAGCTGTTTCATGCACCTATTTATTTTATTTATTTTTCCCCCAAATACAAATTTGCATGGCACAATATTATTACTTCATTTCTGAATCTGACATTTCTTTTGCCGATTTCTTGAAAACGTTTGCATCTGCGCTTGATTTTGCACACAGTGTAATGCAATTATACAAAAAAAATTAGAAAAAGTATTGATAAGCGTTGTATTGTAATTTATTTTCTATTCAAAATATTCATGACTATTTGACGAATTTGTTAATTTAAAAACTTTGTCTATATAAGTACAAAAAGAAAAACCAGCAAATGAAAAGAGGAGAGAATTCATAAATATTCGAGTATTTCCTAATATTGAAAAATTAGCTAATTACATTTTTTCTATACCGCATTAGAATGGTTCTACGGAAGAAATATTAAGTTTGATGTCTTCCTCATCCCTGGCACTATTTTCTACAAGAGTGTCATGCTGGTAGCAAACGCTGATGATATTGACATAATTAGCACCAACGCGTGAACAATCATTGCAGCCAGGAAAGGGAGTCATTCTCCAACCAGGAAAGGGAGTCTCGTCGAGTGGGTCTAGTGGTGAACGAGGACAAAATGAAATACCTTGTGTCAACAAACAAAGAGTCACAAAGAGTCACAAAATGTTGCCGCATGTAGCGCCAAAGGCCTATTTTTATTTTATTGATTCAACACACAGGGTGTACCCCTATGAACGCAGAGCATTTTGTTGAATGGAATGAAGGTTGATAGGTGGGAGGAAGAAGGAGGGAGAATGTGAGAGGGAATGCAATCACACAGGACACCGACAAAGAGACAGACAGCCATTGTGGCAAGTGTTATGTCTTTACCACAATGAACTTCAGTTTATCAGTGTCGACTATGACCGCATTGCCAAAGGCCTAGTTTTTCGCATCCACTCATGTTGTGCGTATTATATTTGTACATGCCTTTTGAAGTCGTCAAGGATTTCGTTTACCTACGATCCATCATTAATACCAGCAATAATGTTAGCATTGAGATCAAGCGGAGATTAACTCTTCCCAACAGGTGCTACTACGGCCTCAGTAGGCAATTGAGAAGCAGAGCCCATGACGTAAATAACGCTCTATAAGCCGATCCTTCCCGACCTAATATATGTTGCAGAGACGTGGACATTGACCATCAATGATGAGAGGCTGCTAGGAGCGTTCGAGAGGAAAATACTCCGTAAGAAGGGTGTTTTATTCGAGCCACGGTGGAGGAACACGCAGAAGAGGACGTCCTAATTTCCGTTGGAAAGGGCAGGTACAGGAGGACCTGACTAGACTTGGCATTACCAACTGCCGCCAGCGCGCACATAGCAGAGGCGACTGACGAAGCTTTATAGAGGCTGCCAAGACTGATCATTGGTTGCCGTGCCAGGTAAGTAAGTAAGTAAGTCCTCCTGTTGCAGGAAATAGTTGTACGCATTTTCTAAAGTAAAAACGTTCCCAATCCAATACCTGACTGCTGATCACATATCACAAAAAGCATCACTGCAGTAGTGATGTTCTGTTAAATGCGTCATAAGCAAACGGATATTGCATTTTAAACGCTTTTGCTTTAGCGAGTGCTGCAGTACTGCGTTGACGAACAAGGCCTCTTTTTGTAGATACTGTAGGAGCAAAATTACGAAATGAGTTATTTGTTTGATCTCAAATATTGATTAAATACAACATCAACAATTATTTGTAACATAAAGATTTAATATCAAAATTATAAAGTATATTCAGGAGAATAGTTCCCACAACGCCCTCGAAAACGAAGTTCTTATAAAAACCAATTTCGCACTTATTTGCTGTAAGATTTCTCTTAACATAAATAAGGCTTCGGGACCCGATGGCATTCCAGCCCACGTATTGCGAGCTTGTGCGACAACGCTGACGCGACCGTTGCGCAATCTTTTCAACATTTCATACACAACTGGTGTATTGTTGGAAGGCTGCCAATGTCCAACCAGTTCCTAAAATGGGCAAGACTACAGACCCTGCGAACTATCGCCCCATCGCAATCTTTTCTACACTATTCAAAGTCATTTCTACTTGGTCAAATATCTTGAACAAAATGAATTGCCTAGTGACCGCCAATATGGTTTCCGTCGAAGTCGCTCTACGGGCGATCTCATGGCGGTCCTCACCGCGAACTGGTATCACAGTGTCCATGGCTTCGGTGAGAGCAAGGTGGTTGGCCTGGATATTACAAAGGCGTTTGACAGATTGTGGCATAAATCACTGGTGTCAAAACTAATTGCGCATGGGATCGGGAGTAACTTCACACGAAGGATCACGAACTTTCTAAGCGGTCGCTCTATCCGTGTTGTGATAGACGGCATTGTTTCAGAATATCGTGCTATTAATGCTGGAGTGCCGTAGGGTTCGGTTCTCTCCCCTACACTTTTCCTTATTTTCATTAATGATCTTCTGTCATTAACGAAGAATCCCATTTACTCGTTTGCAGATGACAGCACCATTTCTCATTGATATGCATGTTCAAAACGCTCTAACTCTTTGGAGATTGAGAGGAAAAGGTACTCACTCAATTAAGAACTCCAGTCAATTTCCGAGTGGGGTCTCACGAAAAGAGTTGACTTCAATGCGCGTAAGACCCAATGTTGTCTATTAAAACGAGTTTCCCAACTCCCCGTTAACCCGCTAGTTACGGGTGGAGTAGGTATTGCGGAGACAGCGACTCTTGATGTTCTTGGCATGTCCATCCAATGTGATGTTCGTTGGAATAAACACATTTTTGACGTGCCAAGTATCTCCGCTTTCTAAGGCGGTGTAAAAAATAGCTAATGCCGCCAGTTCGGTTGTTCATCAGAACTGCATGATCAGCAAACGGAACTCACGCTTTCCGCGGTGTTCCACCGCACTACGCATTACAGAAAAAGTTTTTTTTATCTGTCGTACCGCGCGTATTTGGAATAAGGTCCCTGCAAAAATTTGTCCCAATTATTATGGCCCTTGAAAGTTTAAAGCAAACGCTCATAACTACTTCTCCCTCCTTCTTCCTCCCACCTATCAATCTTCCTTGTAATCAACACAATGCTCTGCATTTATAGGGGTACCCCCTGTGTGTTGATTTTAGAATTAATAGAAATTAAACATTAATTCGTTAAACAGACAAAAATAATGTATAACTTAATGGTTTTTGATATGACGAATTCATTTCTGGCATTTATTTTATTCGTTTCTTAACAAAAAATTCACTATCATCTGTAGTTAGTACATAGACACTCACAGGAATCATTTTGTAAATGTAGCATATTGGATAAAAAAAATATCACTAGAAAATTTAGGATTTGGGCACTTTTCGTCCACGGGGTTTGGGAGCCACCGATCACATATATATCTTTTGTTCTATATTCATCTATTTCTCAATTGAACTCATGTGCAAAACTGTTCCAAATACATATGTATTTTACGAAACATTGGTAAATAGGCATTTTGGCGCAAAGTTTACAGTATATATGTTTCATATGGTATTTTCGGCACGATAATTCCAAAAATTAGTTTTGTTCCATCAAATCTGGTTTTGAAATATGACGAAACAACTTTTTTTTTTTTGCAAATATGCGAAAATTATTATTGTTATTTTGGATACGAAAATTTTATCAAGAACGTTTTCACGTACATTTTTATCGAGGAAATTGAAAAAACTCACGTTTGAACAAAAAGAAACATGGTTTTTCCTCTAAAATTAGTCATTGTGAGATCTTTAAATATTGCTGCTTTAAAAATGTTCACTGAATTTTAACATTAACATGGCGTAGTTGGTAGTGCGTTGGCTTGCTACGCAGAGCGTCCGGGGTTGAAATCTCGGCACAGGCAAAATCAAAAAGTAGAAAAAACAATAATAATAAATAAAAACCAATAAGTAAACTTTATTGATGCAAAATTAAACTATAAAATAGTAATTTACATATTTATATCGATTTGTACAACGGGTCTTGGCATTACATTGCTACGCCAGCATATTTGCCCGGCATGCGTTCTTAGTTAAAAACAAAAGGATCATATTTCAATAAAAGCAAGGTGCAAATGATGTATGATTTATGTAGTTGTGGCATTGGATTCGCACTTTGCCATCAAAACACGACCAATAACAAACAGTTTTTTCGCAATATCCGAAACCAGACTTGAGGAAACAAAAGTAAGGTCATTTTTGGAATCAGCGTGCCCCAAATACTAGAACACATACTCTAAACTTTGCACTAAAAAAAATGGTTCAGACATATGGGAAGTGGGTTTATTTTCCCCCAATTTGTTAAAAACTGACCAATGCACCTGTTTCTACCTCTGTTTCTGCCCTGCCTTGGCTATCTGTATAAATATTTTTTTCAATCAGTTGATAAATGGTTTGAGTTATCAAGTTTTTATCTGTGTTGAATAATGGTAATACTAATGGAAATACTCAAAAATGGAATTTTGGAGCGTATTATCAACCAATGTTCTTACGGTATCCTGTTAAAAATGTTTTCCTGTCACTAATATTTAATTTTAACTTAATTTTTTAAGTGTTCTTATTTGCAAGCAAAAATTATCATAAGCAGATTTTGTTTTCTGTATTGCTTTTGTTTTTTGGTTATTGAGTACCCAAAAATAACGTTATTACCGGAACGGGATTATTACAATACCGGTAACTGAACTTTTTTTATGTAGAAAAATTAACATTACTGTTTTTTCCCGAAATTTAAACGTGTACAATTGAATTGATGAGAAATATTCGCCCTAAGCCCGCAATTTCCTTTAAATGAAATTTGAGAAATATCGTATACAAATTTCAAATGTTCATGGGTGAATGGGAGCTGCATGTATAAAATTTTTCACCCAATTCGTACTATGAAATCACAAAATTATACAATGTATTAGGCACTAAAATCTGGGTTCTGCAGTGAAGATGTAGGAGGGCACTGTCTCTTATTCTTTAGTTTCTTTATAGCTAGGTCTAACTGTATTATAGGATAGTTAAAACTAGGAAAATTAAGCTGCGTTTTATTCGCCAAGTAGTTAACCATATGAGAATAAAACGAACAAGTTGTTAAATCTCATCTACGTTGTATTGCCATTCACAATGAAACTGCTCAATAGCGCTGATATGTGCTTCCAGTTCATAACGATAAGCATTTATCTTCTTTATTGTCGTTCTTGTAAACAACATAACACATAACATTTTAAACTAATGTTTAGCTCATTACTTTTCTTCTTCGTTTCGACTGCCCTAACGAACGAAAGATTCTTCATAATTCGTTCGGCCAGTGTGTTGGCTACAAAACGTTCAGGGACAATGTTCAGGCCTTGTGAACGGTTACATACTCTTAACGAATGAAAAAATCTTCGTTTGGGATGATAGAACTGAGTTCTTTTTAAGATATTTTTTGGCTAATTCAATGTTGGTGTTTTTGTGTAATTGTGAAAATGAAGTAAAAAAGGGGAAAACAACTTGAAAAGAAGTAAAAACGTAGTTGACGTATAGTGTAATGCAATTTTGACAACAAAAATATATTTTAGGAATATGGCAATTTGGATCAGTAAGATTTAAAGTGGCTAACTGTTGCAAGTTTAACCTTCTGATTGGAAAGCTGGGAAGAAGCTTAGTTAACTGCGAAAGAACTATAGCCCGAGCATATATTCTTTTGTTAGTTTTGGGTGCCACTAACGTGAAAAAAAAAGTCGATTAGAATTTTGAATAATTTTACCTCCCATACCTGAAATTTCGAACAGGGATTGTTCCGTTGGTAAACGAATACGTTTTTGAACTTTTGAGAAAATAAAAGTTCTTTGCGACCCTTGGTCAATCAAAACACGGACTTTGAATAATTCCCCTAAATATTCAATGGAAACCATTGCTGTGGGAAGTTAGACGATGTTGTCATTGTTTGAGTAAGGCGCTTGAACTTGCGCTGTATTTGTAGAACAGGGAAGTTCCATGTTTTGTGGCAACTGAGGAGTTGCAGTTGTAGCATGAGTTGTAGTTGTTTGAGATCTACTAATGGATTTTGGAGTTTGCGTATTTACTGTTATGTGAAGCTGGGAATGATGGTTTCTTTGGCAATAGACACAGGAAAAATTACTCGGACAATACTTTCTCATGTGTGTGAAAGCAAGACAATTTTCACAGAGATTATTATCTCCTACGAAGTTAATTCGTTCGTGTATCGAAAAGTTTTTAAATTTAGCACAACTCTTCATGGCATGAGAGACATTACATACACGACATGTATACGTCCTTTTGGGTTCAGCCACAAAGGTGTGAATTTGGCTAACAACCTTCTTTTGGGGAGTGTTTTGACTAAAAACATTTAGCTTTTGCTTATTTGGATGAATTCTGTTGAGTCGTTCTACTACTTCGTATCTACTCGTCAGGAAATCATCTAGCTGTGACCAAAGAGGAAGGTCTCTTCGGGACTTTAGGTTCCCACAGCGATAATATTTCGTGTAGTAGCTTCGTAGAACATATATATACTAGGATAGGATCCCAGTTTTCTATGGTTACGCCTTGAGAAGCTAAGACTTACAGACTGTTATTAATTGTCATTTGAAGTTTTTGTATCTCTTCACTATTCTCGGAATAAGTGCAAAATCCAGTAACGTTTGTACTTGATTATCAACTTATAAGCGTTTGTTCTCATAACGAGCTATGCTAGAGAGAAATTTTCGTCGCTTAACGGATATTGTTTGACGATAGCTCCAGCTTTACCTTGTGTTTTATACCTGAGATGGTATAACTTTTGAGCGGTAGTGAGTTTTGGATGGTTAATGTAAACGACATGTCTCGGAAAGACGGCCATTCTTCATAACCACCAGAAAAAATGTCTGTATCGCAAGGTGGAACTTGTAAGCATGGCATGATACTTGCCTGCTCTTTGAGTTGTTCTTTAGGGACTTCTCTTGAAAGCGCTTGAGGTTGAAGTAATTTCAACTGATCTTCAATTCTAGCCATTGTGTTTTCGTATGTTTCTTGACAGCTACAGTATTTACCACTAGCCTGTGCTTTGCAATTTTCGGGCAAGTCACTGTCGTCTGTCTCAAACACCACATCATAGACTCTTTGGAGTCGAGTCCAACCGTTCTCTAGACTACTTCGCTTCACAATTGAATTTATCGCAATATTGCACAAGATTGTCACTTTCGGCAATGAATTTCTGCATGGGAATACTATAAGTTCGCCTTTTTTTGGGACTTAGCGAGTTATTTTTTTTCTCTTTTTGTTGCTCGCGTTGTTTTTTAGCATTCTCTTCGTCTGAAATTTTTAAAAGTTTTTTTTTATTTATCTCAACAGAATCGCTTTGCCTGGGAGGAGTTCTATCAACAGGCATTGAGTTATTCTAAGAAATTTAGGATTACTTTGAACAAATGAAATTGCAAATAAGTATCCAAGAAATGGAAAGAAAGAAAAAAAATATATTGGAAATAGTTGTATTTAAATTAGCAACTATATATTTTTCTAGAAACAAGAAATATTTCCTGTAAATAGCTAATTTTTTTTTATTAACCGCAAAAATGCTAAGCGCAACCTTTTGTAGGTAAAAATAATTTCAAATATTCAATGAAAACGAGTATATTTATTTTTGTTTTTGTAAAATATCAACCTGCTTATATATATATATATATATATATATATATATTTCATTTTAATGTGAAATAAAAAAAATAAAAATATATATATTATAATAAAGTACTTTAATTCGTCAAAGTGTACCTAAATTTATTGCAGAAGGTGTAATAATTTCTTACAGGTTTATCGTTTGGAGGTAAATGAATATAGCACAAAAGAAATGAAAGAATTTTCTCCAAAGCAATAAGTGTGTATTTGTTGTTGTACACGGAACTTATTTACTTTATGTACATACAAAAGATATTTTTGTATGTTGGAACCAGTATGTATGTATATGGAAATATATACAATTTATGCTTACTTTACTTTACTTTTAATGGCACAACAGCCCATGGAGGGCCTAGGCCGAGCTTTTCGCATCCACTCATGTTGTGCGTGTTATATTTGTACATGAATGGAAGGGACCTACAGTTTAATGCCGAATCCGAATGGCGAAGTGAAAAGCTTTTCATACCAATTTTTACTCTTGTAGGTTTGCCATTGCCTGCCAAGAGGTGGTGCCGTGTAGAATTTTTTTTTTTTTTTTGATTTTGCCTGTGCCGAGATTCGAACCCCGGACACTCTGCGCAGCAGTCCAACGCACTACCACTACGCCATAGCGACCACATACAATTTATACACAATATTTAAATCATGGGAAAATTTTAAATATTTTGTATGGATGAAGTTCACAAGTAAAATTCAGGAAATAAATAAAAACTTGTACTTACTTTAATACTGGACAAAGGGAGGGAAGTTTTTCCCTGGGGTTTACTTGCTGTGCTGTACTTGTTGGTGAATGTTGCACTTGTTGCACTTTTTTGTTTTGTTTTTATTGTTATAACTTTGTGTTATTTTGTGTTTATTGTTTATGTTTTTAGTGGCTCTGCACTAACCGATTTTAAATTCTTTATCGCCTTTATAGCTCCGCGTGGAATGTCTGACGTCTTTTGATTTGCTCCTTAGGCAAAGTATACATTTGTACTAATTTTTACATGCTTTTGACCTATGTCCACTTTTACCACATCTATAGCATATACCGGTACAATTATCCGTATTTTTGCATTTTTGAGCAATGCGACCATAGT
Source organism: Palloptera scutellata (assembly GCA_958295655.1). Lineage (NCBI taxonomy): Eukaryota > Metazoa > Arthropoda > Insecta > Diptera > Pallopteridae > Palloptera > Palloptera scutellata. The sequence continues at coordinate 1,730,372 of OY282453.1, forward strand.
CACGACTATTGTTTGGTTCGAATACGACAGATGACCCATCCTACTAGTAAGCTTTTCAGCTACCTCAAGTGGCATGGTGAACGTAGCATCTGCGTTAAGCCGCAAGCCAGCCTCATAGATTTGATCACCGACGCAGGTAAGTGCAGCTCTTCAATATGCCAACATAGTGATCCGTGAAGTTCATCTCTAGTTGTTACTTCGTCGATATCATTGATTTCAACTGTAATCTCTCAAGACAAAGCTTGTGTTTCAGCGTTTTGTCCAAGCAGCTTCTCAACCGTCTCTAAAAACTTTCCTGTTTGTGAATCATCTGCTTTACTTAGCCCGAAGAGACAGCCGCCTTTCACCCTTTTTCTAATACCTTTCATGCTTTCACTCAACTTTTTAAGCTCTGGCTGAGACTTCACCATCTTTGGTATTTCGGCCTACGATAATTCGCCTTTACTTTTGATTAAGACGGCATCTGGACGCGCTAATTTGCATTAAATTGGAGCGCGTGATTCAACCTCGGTCCATTTTTCTCATTGTAATAAAGAATTTATTTTATTTTCACCATATCCTATTTTGCTAAGTTGCTTAGTCTTTGGAGCCACTTTTTTCGTTACCCACTGGATGGTGTTTGTATGGTTACCTGCTGTATCTTATTCGGGGAATGATCCTTTTTCTTTTTTGCAATCAATCTTTCCCTCAATCTTTTGCGTGTTTCTCCGCTTGTTTTGACTGTGGCTTTTATCCACTCGCTGGTTTTGTCGTTTCATTCAAACCTCATGCTGTTTCACGCCGCTGTGCCATTTCGTGCGCTGCCTTCATGAACGTAGTTTTTACATTCGTCACCCTCCGAATTTCATGATGGATGTTACGCCTTCATACAATACTATAAAAAACATGATGTTATTTGTATAGAAACACGTGCATAAACAAATGGAAATGAATAATTTAAATGAACAGTTAATTTTTTCACTGTTTTATTAAATATTTTGTGTTTTTTGAATAATGCGTACTGCCACCTTTTCTTGAAATCACCTCAAAAATTCTATTTGGAAGGGAATCATAAAATTGTTTCAAATAATTTAAGAAAATTTCACTCCCTGCCGTCTTGATTGCGCTAATTAGAGATTCCCGGTCATCGAATTGTCGTCTAGCATCGTATAGTTTGCGGAGCTTCCATCCCCACACATTTTCCATAATGTTTAGGTCCGCTGCATATGGTGGCCATTGTAGCAAGCTTACATTTCCAACTTTCATATTCAACTTTTGATGATCTGATCTTTGCGGTTATCTTGCTGGTACGTCCAAGATATTCTCCAAGTCTGCAAATTTAGGAAAAGCTTCATCCAATATTATTTTGTAGGAATTTGCAGTCATTTTCCACGAAGGACCGCACCCCAAGGAATATTTTTTGTAAGTTTAGCCAGTTTCAAATGTTTTGCACTTTTAACTACGCGTCTTACGGCAGAAAGGCTCGCACTAGTACCACATTTTGCTTTAATTTTTGCTGCAGAGTTGCTAAAATTTGTGGCTAATTTCAGAATAGCTCTTCTGAAATTATTATCTACATATTATATTTTTCCCATAGTTTTCTTTATTTTTCTAAAATGACCATACAACGTAGTGAGAGTCCATTTTCAACGTAAACTTAAATTTTTGCATTCTCCGCAGTTGCAAGTACTTTTACTCGGCCCATTTCTTCTATAATTGAACACATAATACTTATAATTCATTTCTTTATTATCTATTTGCACTGATCTGCAACGTACCTTATCGTACCCTGTGGCTTCTGTTTCTATCCAAGTGATGCGAAAATAACTGCATGTTTTTTATAGGAAATTGAAAAGACACAAAGAAAACACATAAAGGTATTTCTAGTAATCATCTGCATTTCCATTATTTGTCGAAATTAATCCATCTTATTAAAAAAATGGACAAAAAATAAGTACCCGTATTGGGAATGAAGAGGGAAGTTTTTAAAAAAAATTTTTTTTTCTTTTTTTCAACGTAATCTCATTTTAGTACAATACACTTTTCTCAATGTTTCTGCCATTTCTTTAACACTTCCAAAAAATACGATTTGTCAAACTCTTCAAAATACGCTTCTGTTTCGACGATAACCTCCTCGTTTGAGCTGAATTTTCGCAGGGAGCCAAGTACGGAGGGTGTGGCAGCAATTCGTAGTTCAATTCATACAATTTGGCAGCGACAATTCCGTATCCGCTTGTTGTTCACCGTCAACAATCACGGCACCCATCGAGCCGACACCTTTCTCATGCTTAACATATCCTGTAAAATATTAATTACCGTTCCGTACGACACTCCTACGGCCTCTGCTACTTCACGCGATTTTGATATGAAAAACGAAGAACGTGGAAGACCACCGAAAAAGTTTGACGATGCCGAATTGCAAGCTTTACTCGATGAGGATGATGGTCAAACGCAAGAACAACTTGCAAAACAATTAAATGTGACTCAACAACGCATTTCTCAACATTTAAAAGCCTATTCGAGAATCCCAAACGTAAACGATCATATGTTAAGCCTGGTACACCGGGCAAATCGACAGCAAAGCCAAATCGCTTCGGAAAGAAGACAATGCTCTGTGTTTTCTAGGATCAGCGAGATGTTATCTGGTTTGACTTTCTGAAACCAGGTGAAACAGTTACTGGTCAACGCAACCAAAAACAATTGGCCAATTTGAACCGTGCTTTGAGCCAAAAACGTCCAGAATATCAAGTTAAGCAACACAAAGTGATTTTTCTTGATGACAATGCACCATCGCATCGAACAAAACAGACTCGGGAATTGGTAGATTCGTACACCTGGGAAGCCCTCCCCCATGCGGCTTGTTCACCAGACTTGGCTCCATCTGACTACCACTTATTTTCATCAATGGGGCACGCACTTGCTGAGCAGTGTTCGCCCCATTCGCACTTCGATTCGAACGAAAATGTGAAAAATGGCTCGATGACTCAAAAAACGAACGAACAGAGAGATGGGAAAAGTGTGTAGCTAGCAATCGCCATTATTTTCAAGATTGAATGTATAACCATTTTTGTTAAATAAACGTGTATTTTGTATATGTATGTAAGACAAATATGGTAATCAATAAATTAAATATGCTTATTATTTTAGTACATTGCATTTTATGTTTTCGCAGTTTCCTGATGCTTATTATTTTAGTTCATTGTACTTTGTATGAAGTTAACATTTCATTTTCATAGAAATGTTTGCTGCTTTGCCTGTTGTATTGATTTAATAAATATGTCAAGTTTATCTGGCTCCAATTCAGCACTTTTATGCATTTGTGTAACTCACTACCTGGTCTTTCCAACGGAGATTAGGACGTCTTCTTCTGCTCTTCCATTGTGGCTTGAATAAAATACCCCACTAGTCGGAGCACTCCGCTCAACATGACCCAGTGCTTCACTATGTCAGTGTCGGCGAACAGCTCATACAGCTCATCGTTCCATCTCATTCGATACACGTCGTCCACGTATATTGGACCTAACATCTTCTTTTCATTGGAGGTCAATGTCCACGTCTCACCGACATACATTAGGATGAGAAGGATAACCGACTTATAGAGCGTTATTTTTGTCGGTCGAGAGAGGGCTCTGTTTCTCATTTGCCTACTGAGCCCGTAGTAATACCTGTTTGAGTTAATCTCCGCTTAATGTCAAGGCTGACATTAATGTTGGTGTTAATTCTGGATCCTAGGTAAACGAAATCCTTGACGACTTCAAGGGTATAATTGCCAACAGTGACATTTTGTCCAAGACACCGTAACTTTTTTTTTGTTGACACAAAGTATTTCGTTTTGCCCTTGTTCACCAATAGACTCACTCGACGAGACTCCCTTTCCAGATTAGAGAATACTGCACTGGCTTCTCGCGTGTTGGTGCCAATAAATGTCAATATCATCAGCGTATGCTACCTGCATGACACTCTTGTAGAAAATAGTGCCAGAGATGTCGATGTTCGCAGCTTGAATTATTTTCTCCAGCATAAAGTTAAAGAAGTCGCACGATAGGGACTCACCTTGTCTGAAACCTCTTTTGGTATGAAATGGCGCGGAGAGGTTTGTCCCAATTTTCACTGCGTTGGTGGTGTCAGTCAGTGTCATTTTGCAAAGACGAATGAGCTTTGCAGGGATACCAGGATACCAAAATCAGACATTGCGGCGTACAAGTGATCCCTAATCGTGCTGTCGAAGACGGATTTTTAATCGACGAATAGATGGTGGTGGTGATCGATCTGTTTTTCTCGGGTCTTTCCCAGGATTTGACGTAGTGTGAATATCTGGACGATGGCGGATTTATCAGGCCTGACGCCACACTAATAAGGTCCAATCAGTTTGTTGACGATGGGCTTCAGTTTTTCGCATAGTACGCTCGATAGAACCTTATATGCAATATTAAGAAGGCTTATCCGACGGTATTTGGCGCAGATCGTGAAATCACCTTTCTTATGGATTGGGCAGAGTACGCTGAGGTTCCAATCACTTGGCATGCTTTCATCCGACCATATTATGCATAGAAGCTCATGCATGATTTTTGTGAGCTCTGCGCATTCAGTCTTAAACAACTCAGCAGACAGACCATCTGCACCCTTCAACACTGTCAGTGACTGGGGTTTCCGGAGCAGATTCCGCTGTGGCGTTATTATTGCCGCCATCGCCATTAAGCAGCTGCGAATAGTGATCCCTCCATAATCTTATTATACCCTGGACATCTGTCACCAGATTTCCGTCTTCATCCTAGCAGGAAGAGACTCCCGTTTTCATACCATCAGTCAGGCGTCTTATTCTTTCGAAGAATTTTCGGACCTCGTTCCTGTCCCGTAACATTTCGATACCATTGAACCAACGTCTTCCGGCATTTCTTTTCTTGCCGCTGAAAATAAGTTTCTCCTCCCTCCTCAACTCTCTCTATCGCTCCTTTGCTGCTGCGTTGTAACGTTGGTGGTATCCCAGCACCTCTTCGGCAGCCGTGCGCATAGAGCGGGAAATGTCCGTCCACTGTGCATATATATCATATGCATATACTACTGTGGGCAAAAAGTAGTAAGACTTTTTAATTTAAATTTCGCGCGGAAACCCATTCATCAAAATATTATTTTTTTAAGGTTGGTATGACTGTCGATGACATCAGTGCCAAATGTCACATCAAAATAATCATTAGTGTTTAGTATACGCTTGTCTTTCTGAAGTACAAAAAGTGCATTGGGCGATTTTCACAATGAGTGAAACTATTCAACAAAGAAGTTCCATTAAATTTTGTGTGCGAAATCAAATTTCTGGTGCCGAAACGTTCAGAATGTTGCAAAAGGCCTTCGGTGATAATTGTATGTCGCGAGCAAGTGTTTTTGATTGGTACAAATTGTTCAAAGATGGTCGAGAACGCGTTGACGACGAACCACGTCCAGGACGGCCATCAACATCAACTGATGATCAACACGTCAATAAAATCAAGGAATTGGTGCTCGAGAATCGACGATTGGAATATCGGAAGGATCAGTGAAAACCATTTTAAAACATCATTTGGGCCTAAGAAGAGTGAATGCGCGATTGGTTCCAAAATCACTGCATTGGTTTTACGAGACCATTTTGCCAAAAATTCGACTGATATCGTTCCGCAACCACCCTATTCGCCTGACAGCACCGTGTGACTTTTGGCTATTTTCTAAACTCAAAAAACCGCTTCGTGGACACCGTTTTGAGTCAATTGAAGACATTAAACATGAATCGCTAAGCGCATTGAAGGCTATTCCGGAAATTGACTTTAACAATTGTTTCGAGAATTGGAAAAAACGTTGGCACAAGTGTATTGGGGCCGGGGGGGGGGGGATTACTTTGAAGGGGACGAAATAGATTTGGAAGAATGAATAAAAAAATTTGAAATTATGAACAAAGTCTTACTACTTTTTGCCCACAGTAGTACATTCATTGCAATCGATCCCTTATTGGTCATTTACATATTTCTTATTATTGAATGACTTTTGGTGTCTTTGAGTATATCCGCATTACACAAGTGTTATAGCGCAATGCAACGTAATGCGATGTGCTATGCACATGTACGATAAATGTAGGTTATACTTGAAGCACCTTGCATTCATTGCACTGGTAGTGTGTATACACTATACCACAATGCTTTTCTGTAACACTCATGGATCAGTAACTTGAGCACTTGTATCTGCGAAACGCAACAATTCTTACATATTTCTTTTGATCACAAATGTTTTCCCACAACATACTGGTGCAGCCTGAGGGCTTGTCGACAATTACAATAAAAAGGAATTTCTTCTATATAATTAAACTACATGGAAAACCTTAAACATTCTTTTAATGATAAAACATCCGAGTTATTTCCATCTATTCATGTGTGAGTTACGGGTCACTAGAAAAGTTTCTAGCCTAAATATGTAAAAACAGTTATTTTGGTACGATTAATTATTAAAGTACCATTCCGGAAAGTCTGCAAAATATGCCTCTACGGCTGCTATAGCTACTTCATTCGTCGAAAAACGCTTTCCACGAAAGAAATGTTTCAGGTTTCGGAACAGCTAGTAGTCGCTGGGAGCCAAATCTGGTGAATACAGTGGATGGTCAAGCTATTCATACGTTAATTCCTGAATTTAGCCATTGTGGAAACACTTGTGTGAGGACGTGCTTTATCTTGATAAAATATGATTTTTTTATTTTTTAAACCGGGTCTTTTTTTTGCGAATTACTGCAACCAGTTTATCCAAAAGATTATAATACTATTCTGAGTTTATTGTTTTACCGTTCTCAAGATAATCAATCAACAAAATCCCTTTTGCATCCCAGGAAACAGTAGTCGAAACCTTTTTTGCCGATCGTTCGTGCTTTGTCTGCTTTGGTGCCGAACATCCTGCTTCAGTCCACTGTAAACGTTGCTGTTTCAATTTAGGATCATGATGGTGTCTCATCCACAGTTGTGAACCGACGCTTAAAATCCGTTTTATTCTGCTTAAAACGTTCCAAATTGTACTGAGAAATTCGTTTTCGATCGAGTTTTTGTTGAATTGTTAACTTATGCGGCGCTACTTTTCCAAGCAGCTTTTTTAATATGTAGTTCTTCATGTAAAATGTGGTTTACTCGTTCCTCTGAGATGCCTATGGTATCAGCTATTTCACACATAGTCACAAACAATAACATGTACTTTTTGAAATGATTTCTGGTGTCGAGGCACTTTTTGGACGTCCAGTGCGTGGTTCATCTTCAATACTTGTACGACCACGTTTAAATTCAGCAATCCAATTTTTTACTGTTGCATATGAAGGACAACATTCACCTAACAAATTTACCATATCCGTATGGATTTCTTGTCTAGATAAACCTTTTTTAATAAATACTCAGTAATGGCAAGATTTTAAAATTTTTCCATTTTATAAGTAAAACACTGTGACACGTCAACTTCAAGCAGCTGTTAAACAAAAAATGGATTGCCAGATTGATTTCAAACTTTACACGTGTTCATACCGAAGATGAAATCATACATTAAACATAAATTCACTGCTCCACTTGTGCTATCTATGTGTCAGGCTCGAGACTTTTCAAGTGACCATTATATTTGCACGGAACGGGTCTACTATTTAATGCCGAATCCAAAAGTCAGAAAAGGAAATCTTTTGATAGCCAAGTTTTACTCTTGAGGCTTGCTGTTGCTTATTTTATACTTTTTATTTTTTGAAATATTTATACTCAGCATAGTGGTCGAACACTATGATCTATGTACGATCACAAATTTAGCTTAAGGACCTCCAGATTACGCCATGTACGCGCCAGCCGCGACGTTCACATGCCCGAAATCATATTCAAACATTAATGTCAAAAAATTATCTTTAAAATCCAGCCAATTTCATGGAAATTAAAAACATTATTCTGTGCTTTTTTCAGTTTAAAGTTCTCTTCCTCTAAAAAACAACCCGATATAAACAAAAAACTGGCAACCATGGCGAGAAAATAAACGTAATTATTATAAACGCACAAAATTTTACTTTGTGTTGTTAAATAATGTATAATAAATTCTAAATAATATCAAAATGTATTAAATGGAGGGAGGGTATTTTGAGTTAATTCGAGTTTTCTGATGCAGGATAACTGCATCCAGGATAACTGCATCCAGTTTATCCAAAAGATAACCTTGAATTGACACTAAGACTGTTCTCCCAACTGCAATATTTGAAGAAATCGAAAGTAACTGCTTAACGATTTTTTAATCTCACACCGAAACCATCTACCTGTGGACCAGTTGCCTGTAAAATGTTGACTTACCATCCTTTTGCAGTTCCTGCCCGACTTCCGTTCAAGCCTTCGCCACAGTATCCTTTCGTCACTTAACTTGTTGTTGTACAAGCAGTGATTGTTTTCCACTGCAAATCGAATACTTACTGCATTGCCGATGTTATAAGATTAAAATATTATATTTAAAATCTCATTTTCGAATGTATAATATTCGATTTGGTTTGTATGACATGTTATTCGCCCATTATCATAAAAAAAATAAAATTTTTACAAAACTGTAAAAGAAACAAACAAAAAAAAAGAAAAAACGAGGAAAAAGTAGATAATTGAACTTGTGGTCTGTACTTATATATACGAAAAGTTCCAGTAATAAGTATCATTATGCATTATGTCAAATGTAGATCTTGTTATATATATAAGTAAATTGGAATTTCGAATTCCAGCGCTCAACTCTAAGCTTGCGCATATATGTACACATTTCGGGCAATCGAAGTGTAATCAGTTCATACAGTAGTATATTCAGTTTTTACTGAGGTATATTATAGTATAGTATATTCCTTAAAAAGGAATTTCTTCTATATAATTAAACTACATGGAAAACCTTAAACATTCTTTTAATGATAAAACATCCGAGTTATTTCCATCTATTCATGTGTGAGTTACGGGTCACTAGAAAAGTTTCTAGCCTAAATATGAAAAAACAGTTATTTTGGTACGATTAATTATTAAAGTACCATTCCGGAAAGTCTGCAAAATATGCCTCTACGGCTGCTATAGCTACTTCATTCGTCGAAAAACGCTTTCCACGAAAGAAATGTTTCAGGTTTCGGAACAGCTAGTAGTCGCTGGGAGCCAAATCTGGTGAATACAGTGGATGGTCAAGCTATTCATACGTTAATTCCTGAATTTAGCCATTGTGGAAACACTTGTGTGAGGACGTGCTTTATCTTGATAAAATATGATTTTTTTATTTTTTAAACCGGGTCTTTTTTTTGCGAATTACTGCAACCAGTTTATCCAAAAGATTATAATACTATTCTGAGTTTATTGTTTTACCGTTCTCAAGATAATCAATCAACAAAATCCCTTTTGCATCCCAGGAAACAGTAGTCGTAACCTTTTTTGCCGATCGTTCGTGCTTTGTCTGCTTTGGTGCCGAACATCCTGCTTCAGTCCACTGTAAACGTTGCTGTTTCAATTTAGGATCATGATGGTGTCTCATCCACAGTTGTGAACCGACGCTTAAAATCCGTTTTATTCTGCTTAAAACGTTCCAAATTGTACTGAGAAATTCGTTTTCGATCGAGTTTTTGTTGAATTGTTAACTTATGCGGCGCTACTTTTCCAAGCAGCTTTTTTAATATGTAGTTCTTCATGTAAAATGTGGTTTACTCGTTCCTCTGAGATGCCTATGGTATCAGCTATTTCACACATAGTCACAAACAATAACATGTACTTTTTGAAATGATTTCTGGTGTCGAGGCACTTTTTGGACGTCCAGTGCGTGGTTCATCTTCAATACTTGTACGACCACGTTTAAATTCAGCAATCCAATTTTTTACTGTTGCATATGAAGGACAACATTCACCTAACAAATTTACCATATCCGTATGGATTTCTTGTCTAGATAAACCTTTTTTAATAAATACTCAGTAATGGCAAGATTTTAAAATTTTTCCATTTTATAAGTAAAACACTGTGACACGTCAACTTCAAGCAGCTGTTAAACAAAAACTGGATTGCCAGATTGATTTCAAACTTTACACGTGTTCATACCGAAGATGAAATCATACATTAAACATAAATTCACTGCTCCACTTGTGCTATCTATGTGTCAGGCTCGAGACTTTTCAAGTGACCATTATATTTGCACGGAACGGGTCTACTATTTAATGCCGAATCCAAAAGTCAGAAAAGGAAATCTTTTGATAGCCAAGTTTTACTCTTGAGGCTTGCTGTTGCTTTATACTTTTTATTTTTTGAAATATTTATACTCAGTACTTATACTTTTACTCTTAATGGCGCAACAGCGCATGGAGGGCCTAGGCCGAGCTTTTCGCATCCACTCATGTTGTGCGTGTTATATTTGTACATGAATGGAAGGGACCTACAGTTTAATGCCGAATCCGAACGGCGAAGTGAAAAGCTTTTCATAGCAATTTTTACTCTTGCAGGTGTGCCATTTCCTGCCAAGAGGTGGTGCCGTGTAGAAAAATTATTTTTTTCTACTTTTTGATTTTGCCTGTGCCGAGATTCGAACCCCGGACACTCTGCGTAGCAGTCCAACGCACTACCACTACACCACAGCGACCACATATTCAGTTTTAGAAACTATAAAAATGTAAATATCAACTTGAGTTAGCTGATTTTACATCTCTATATTTAACTTCGGACCCAAATGATCAAGCTCATACCATGAATGACACCATTCTCAAATATTACGATGAGCATATTCCTTACAAACTTAAAGCAAAAGGTAAAAACAATTGGATGAACTCTAAATGTATAGAGGTGGCACGTGAAAAACGAGACTTACAAGCGTACCTTGACGATAAAAATTTAGATCGTTGCCGGACCTTTTGAGTTTATAGTAACAAACTTAAATCTATTATTCATAAACAAAGACAAAAGGCATGCATGTCACTCTTTTCAGACTGAATTCAAAATAAAACGTGGAGAAAACTTAAAAATGTAAGTGTACACTGTAAATAAAATAAACGTGAAATAAATATATCAATAATTATATTAATTGACAATACTACTTTTTATCTGGAGTAGTGCCTTTTCAAATAAAACATATCAGAACGACAAATAATGCGTTTATATTATCGTGAAAAATTATTTATGAAAAAGAAATCATACTCCCATTTGTCATCAAACATTTTTTAATGTTTGTTTTAAAAAATTGAGCAGCAAAAGTCAACTAACATGTTTTGCGTTGACTACCAGGTGTACAAGTATGAAACAAATAATGACATCTCGGTGTCGCTAGGTAAAACTATACGCTCTGTCAAACCAAATCAATTGTCAACAATATTCAGTTCATAAACAATCAAGTTTCATTCAACATATTTTTTTCGCTCGTAAAAACGTCGAATTTTAGTAACAAACTAAAATCTATTATTCATAAACAAAGACAAAAGGCATGCATGTCACTCTTTTCAGACTGAATTCAAAATAAAACGTGGAGAAAACTTAAAAATGTAAGTGTACACTGTAAATAAAATAAACGTGAAATAAATATATCAATAATTATATTAATTGACAATACTACTTTTTATCTGGAGTAGTGCCTTTTCAAATAAAACATATCAGAACGACAAATAATGCGTTTATATTATCGTGAAAAATTATTTATGAAAAAGAAATCATACTCCCATTTGTCATCAAACATTTTTTAATGTTTGTTTTAAAAAATTGAGCAGCAAAAGTCAACTAACATGTTTTGCGTTGACTACCAGGTGTACAAGTATGAAACAAATAATGACATCTCGGTGTCGCTAGGTAAAACTATACGCTCTGTCAAACCAAATCAATTGTCAACAATATTCAGTTCATAAACAATCAAGTTTCATTCAACATATTTTTTTCGCTCGTAAAAACGTCGAATTTTATGCCTATAACCCACGATATGCGGACATCTTTGATTTTCTGTTTCCAATTGAAGAAATCTGCTTTGGAATCTCATCGAATGCTTGTGGAAGCTTACGGCCAGCACGCTCTAGGCAACACACAGTGCAACGAGTGGTTCATTAAGTTTAAAAGTGGCGATTTTGATATGAGAAACGAAGAACGTGGAAGACCACCGAAAAAGTTTGACGATGTCGAATTGCAAGCTTTACTCGATGAGGATGATGGTCAAACGCAAGAACAACTTGCAGAACAATTTAATGTGACCCAACAACGCATTTCTCAACGTTTAAAAGCCATGGGATTGATTTTGCAGGTGGGAAGATGGGTGCCGCATAAATTGGCTGAAATACAGCAAGAAAATCGAAAAACCACCTGTAAAATGTTGCTCTCCAGGTACAAAAGAAAGTCATATCTTCATCGAATTGTTACTGGTGATGAAAAATGGATCTATTTCGAGAATCCCAAACGTAAACGATCATATGTTAAGCCTGGTACACCGGGCAAATCGACAGCAAAGCCAAATCGCTTCGGAAAGAAGACAATGCTCTGTGTTTTCTAGGATCAGCGAGATGTTATCTGGTTTGACTTTCTGAAACCAGGTGAAACAGTTACTGGTCAACGCAACCAAAAACAATTGGCCAATTTGAACCGTGCTTTGAGCCAAAAACGTCCAGAATATCAAGTTAAGCAACACAAAGTGATTTTTCTTGATGACAAGGCACCATCACATCGAACAAAACAGACTCGGGAATTGGTAGATTCGTACACCTGGGAAGCCCTCCCCCATGCGGCTTGTTCACCAGACTTGGCTCCATCTGACTACCACTTATTTTCATCAATGGGGCACGCACTTGCTGAGCAGCACTTCGATCTGTACGAAAATGTGAAAAAATGGCTCGATGACTGGTTTGACTCAAAACACAGTTTTTTTGGCGAGGCATTCACAAATTGCCAGAGAGATTTGAAAAATGAGTAGCTAGCAATGACCAATACTTTGAAGATTGAATGAATAATAATTTTTTTTAAATAAACGAGTATTTTCCTTAAAAAAATTACCGGTTTTATATTTGTACACCTGGTAAATTGCTCTCAAACTTTTCCCGAATTCTATTGTTCGTCAATAGTTCGTAAGTTACACGAAGAAGTTTATAGTGTATGTGTGACAGCATTGCGTCGACAGAGAATGTGTGGCTATTCACGTGTGAATAGGAAAATCAAAAGTGCCCGATACTGAGTTAGAACTATTTAGTAGAAACTCGGTTTTACCAGAACCTTTTCAACTCCTAAGTCCATCATCTCTTTTTGATGCTATATATAAACATGATATTTTAAGTGCAATCATGCATATGAAGTCCAACGCAGTTGATGTTGATGGCATTTCATTAAAATTCCTCAAAAAAACTTACCTAGTTATTGTTCCTCACTTAATTTATCCACAAGTGTGGATAATTTATAGAATTGTGCCTATGCCAAAAACTAAAAATTCACAAACTATATTAGATTACCTATTGGCATTCTACCAGTGTGTGTTAAAATGGTAAAGGACAAATAAATTTTTGCACATTTAACTTCAAAGAAACTCACATTTCTATTTGCTGTCGATTTGGCCGGTTTACCGGGCTTATCGTTTACGTTTGGGATTCTCGAAATAGATCCATTTTTCATCACCAGTAACAATTCGATGAAGATATGACTTTCTTTTGTATCTGGCGAGCAACATTTCACAGGTGGTTTTTCGATTTTCTTGCTGTATTTCAGCCAATTTATGCGGCACCCATTTTCCCACCTTCAAAATCAATCCCATGGCTTTTAAACGTTGAGAATTGCATTGTTGGGTCACATTAAATTGTTCTGCAAGTTTTTCTTGCGTTTGACCAACATCCTCATCGAGTAAAGCTTGCTATTCGACATCTTTAAACTTTTTCAGTGGTCTTCCACGTTCTTCGTTTCTCATATCAAAATCACCACTTTTAAACTTATTGAACCACTCGTTGCACTGTGTGTTGCCTAGAGCGTGCTGGCCGTAAGCTTCCAGAAGCATTCGATGAGATTCCAAAGCAGATTTCTTCAATTGGAAACAGAAAATCAAAGATGTCGGCATATCGTAGTTTATAGGCACAATATTCGACATTTTTACGAGCGAAAAAAAATATGTTGTTGTATGTAACTTGATTATTTATGAACTGAATTTTGTTTGACAGATCGTATAGTTTTACCTAGCGACACAGAAATGACATTACCGGTTTTATACTTGTACAACTGGTATATCAAAGGTACTAACATGCCCAGACTGTACGTTTATATCGCCTACATTCCGCCCAAGAACGATATTTCTCCAGATGTGCTCCTGGAACGCCTAGCTAAATTAAAAGGAGGACTGAATACCGCTAGCTGGTGATTCCTAGGAGTAGAGAAGGAATCCATTCGATTCGGAGGCGAAACAATCACGGTTTCTGTGGATGAAAGTTAAAAAAAAACAAGATCTACGCTCATGCGTGGAAACTGTACTTGAACTTTACCCAAATTACCTTCAGAATTATGGGTGAAAATTCCACAAGCCACAGAAGATCAATAACAGTAACGCTAGGGCAAGTGAATCAAATCGACAGGCTGTAACAGACCAACTGGATCGTCCCTCTGGTAGAAATGCAGTCCCTGCCAAGAATGCAACGAAGCCCCGAACCACTATGCCACAGGCCGTAGGTGATGCGACATTTAAATCATTGCCTTACCACACCTCACAACACGGGACCAAATTGCCCAAGTGGATGAAAAAGAAGTAGAAATTAATTATAAAAAAAAAAAATTAAATGTATTCAAATTAAGCTACATACAACATGCTAAGGCAGCATTTGCTGTCCTAGCGCGATCATTTTGACATCGCCCTCATCCAAGACCCGTACATCTGTAACAATCAGGTTAAATGTCTTCCAGGTAAGGTATTATATGACCACGTGAACGAGGGTCAACCTAGAGCTTGCATTATGGTTAAATTGCGTTAATGCTTTTATTATTCCACAGCACACAAATAAGGATCAAGTTGCAGGTCAAATTGAGTGAAAACACCCACAGGGAAGGCAGAACTTATAATCTGCTCATCTTACCTGTCTGGCGACTCAACTTTCCGCCGTTGAAGAGTCTTGTGGATTACAGTAACAGATCGTCATTGGTTGTGCTGCTAACGCACACCACACGATCTGGGGAAGTACAGACGTTAATGTTCGAGGTGAGTAGCTTTTGGAATTTATTACCAGCAACAATCTGCAAATGTTGGTCGCTGTGGCGTAGTGGTAATGCGTTGGACTGCTACGCGGAGTGAACAGGCAAAATCAAAAAAAGAGTAGAAAAAATAATTTTTCTACACGGCACCACCTCTTGGCAGGCAATGGCAAACCTACAAGAGTAAAAATTGCTATGAAAAGCTTTTCACTTCGCCGTTCGGATTCGGCATAAAACTGTAGGTCCCTTCCATTCATGTACAAATATAACACGCACAACATGAGTGGATGCGAAAAAGCTCGGCCTAGACCCTCCATGGGCTGTTGTGCCATTAAAAGTAAAGTAAAGTAAGTAAAATAATTAAGATAACTAAAAGAAAAATATTACATCAAAGAAAGAAGAAAAAAAATGAAAAAGAAAATAATTTGGAAAATTTTTGTATAAGCTTAAAAATTTAAATTAAGTAAGCATGCTAACAAACAAAAGTGATTAAAATTAAGTGTATTAAAATATAGTACTAAGTGTGAAAAGTAATTTTGTAAATGCAGCAATATTGATTGCGCATGCATTGTGATGGACAAGCACATGTACATATCTGGGAAATGAATATTTTTTTTGTAATTTTTTTTACTAACTAATTTTTCTCCCGTTACTACTGGGTTCATGGAATAACTGTGAGTTGAAGTTTTATTATTTATTAATTTTTATTTATTCACCTTTAAAATTTGAGAGAGATACGCTACATATAAAGAATATAAAATTATCTCAGGCGATATATACTTGTGTCCGTAAAGTAAAATTTTTTTTTCGTTATTGTTTTGTATCTTCAGTTAAGATTAAATCTAATCAGAAAGCGAAGTTAGGGCGCGGCCCAACTCTCTATATTCTACACCCCCCTGAAATAAAACATATTTTTGCATTCAAAGGTAGACAAAATGTTGATGGTTTTTTCATAATAATTTTTTTTTTTTCACTTTTATGGTGTGAATCGCACCCCCATTTTTACACATTTCAGAACTTCACCTCTTCCTGACAATGAAGTTTGGTTAAGATTGCTTAGGTTTTACTCGAATTCTCATGTGACGGATAAACGGGCGACGTATTTAGAAAAACATTTTAGTATGACAAACATTATCTAATTTGGGTTAAAATTTTTAAATGTGTTAAAATTAATTTAAAAAAAAGAAAATCTTTATTTCATATGTCTTTATTTCTTTCTTCTTTCTTTTAATGGCACAACAGCCCATGGATGGCCTAGGCCGAGATTTTCGTATATACTCATGTTGTGCGTGTTATATTTGTACATGAATGGAAGGGACCGAATCGGAACGGCGGAGTGAAAAGCTTTTCATACGCAATTTTTACTCTTGTAGGTTTGCCATTGCCTGCCAAGAGGTGGTGCCTTGTAGAAAAACTGTGTTTTATACTTTTTTGAATTTGCATGTGTGAGATTTGAACCAAAGCACTACCAACTACGCCACTGCGACTAAAATTAATTTAGAACTTAAAAAATGTCGACCACATGCATTATAATCAGCCCATTCTTTTCTACATATTTGATAGTTTCTTTTATAATTTAAACCTATCACCTGAGATGTACTGTGTGTAAAAACTTTAAAATCGAGTTTAAAAAAAATTTTGACGTGCAGTATACATATATTTTTTAAACAATATTTTCAGTAATTTCTGGAAGTTTGGATGGATGCAACAAAAAGTTTGATTTTGTCGGATTTTGTTATGGACAGCTTTCTCTGTATGTCATCACCGTAATCAAAACTTGTTTTAGCAACATAGCGCCTATGTCGCTTTAAGATGTATACATATATGAACTTCCTCGTTTCCACTTTCAAAGGCTAACAGGTAGTTTTAAAATGCGTTTTCTACTGCTTTCTACTACTATTTTTACTGCTTTTTATATCCTTTTCTAAAACGATAATTTCGCTTTTATTTAGATTAACCTGCATGCCCCAAGTTGTACAATAATTTTACAATTTATTGATCATCCTGTGCATTGTTCTACATATTATCATCAGACAATAAGAGTACGTATGTCGTCAGACATAAAGGGTGATCCATCTAAAATTTGGAATTTGAACTGTTATTTTGATCGTGTTTAAATTTATTACCTCGATGGTCTTTTCCACCCGGTAATCTTTAACGCACTTGTGTGGTTTGAATGGATTTTATTAGTATACCAAATTATTCACTCTACTGTTGCAATGCGGGCATTGTTGAATTAAAAACAAAACTATATTTTATGATTGAACCGATATTATCTGGCGCACTTATAACAACTGTATTTTTTTATTGAACCGAACTTATCTGGCGCACTTAAACAACTGTATTTTCTTATTGAACCGAACTTATCTGGCGCACTTAAATAACTGACTAGTATGAACAAATTAAAAAAATTATTATCAAAACTCAACTTGAATCTATGCTGTTATCAGCAAATTAATATGAACAAACTAAAAAATAAGTATTACCAAAACTCAAATTGAATTTATGCTGCTGTCAGCAAATTAGTGCAGTATGCGAATACGAAACATTCAAGCCAAGTGCGAACTGCAGAGTCAGCATATTTACACACAATTTTAGTTGGCGATAATACAAATATCAGTTTCATGTTCGCATGCTGCACTGTACAAAATTTTGATGAAAATATAACTTAAATATAATGTACAGGTGTATATTATCTATACTCCCCGCGTTGAACTTTGTGAGCTCAAGACAATATTTATTCATCAATGTTGAAGGTGGAATCAGCATCGGGAGGTGCCGCATGCATTCTGGACATTGGTACAGGAGCCTTCGTTCTTCTGGACTTTACTTTGGCAAAGATTAAAGCAGCTGCAACAATAACGCCGATCAAAAGGCACAATAGTCAATCGTATATTGGTGAACATCGTGTGAACTTAGATGTTTAGGTTCGGCTTTCTGTAATTGTATACTTCGAATTTGTTCCTGAATTCGTTCTATATCGTCGCTTGCAATTTTATGGATTTCAGGCTTAAGCTGCTGTTGGGACTCGTTAATTTTTGCTTCGTTGACCAATTTGATTATGTCGACTGTTGATGTGATCGACGTCCGCAGCTGTGTCGGGTGCATATTATGTGAAGTTAATGTCAGCGTGTCCTGTTTTATCATACAGTCCTTAATGATTTTGAGCAGACCCATGCCATGTAGTGTAGCTATCGTAAGTTCTTCTTGAAACACGATATTGATAGTGGTATTTTTATTCACGGAAAATATCCAATGATTTGGGTTGGATAGTTGAAACCATTCTGCAGCCTGGTTTGATTTTTGAATGGTGCATGATGGTTGGATTGCTTGATGATTTCACAATGTCATCTCACATTGACTCACTTTTGAATTTCTGTTGTAGGTCGGTTGTCATTGTGTGCACACTAGCGTGTTCGATGTCATCTTGATGCATGCCATTGATTCTGATTCGCTCATAGGACAAAACAGGTCTCTGTGTTAACTGGCAATTAAGTATTGAGATGAAGGCTTAATTTTTAGGTATCTTGTCCGACTTTAACTGGTATTGGGATCATTCGAAAGGTTTCAAACTGATTTTTTGATGCTGCTGTATCCTGATGGAAGCTGTATCCTGAAAATGATATGATCTGTCGACATTTGGCCTTGCACATGAAGCAAACTTTGGCTTTTCGGAGTTCTGCATAACAAACTCTTTTCTTGGATGTATGTTGTCGCTGATGTGTCTAATATCTTGATTCGATACCTGATCATCTTCGATTGGCGCTAAGTGTATCGTTTTCGTCGTAAAGCAACAGAAAACAGCAATATAAGATTTTTGTGGTCGTTTGCCTCTTATCTTAAAATGTGTCCGTATCGGATCGGCAAAATCAACACCGGTGTTCAGGAAAGGCCGACTATAGGTATATTGTACTCTTGCAGCCGGTAGGTTACCCATTAACTGACCCATTGGTAATGGCTTTGCTCTAAAGCATTGAATACATTTCCGTACGGTTTTGTTGGCAATCCACTTTCCATTCAATTCGGCCACCAACTCTCAAGCAACCATTTAAATCTATAAATGGCGTGAGCGAAGATAACCGATGTTTTTTGTTCAATTCACCAGTCTTCACAAGATCTTTGATTTCATTTTGGAAATGTAATTCTTGAAGAGATTATATAATCAGAGTAAATGCCGTATGTATTTCAGATATTAAAAGCCTTTCTTGGAATGTTGTCTGATAATTTTATATAAAATGCATAATGTACGCCGTAATTCTAATAAGGAATGAAAGTAAATTTTTGTGGTTTATTCGAAAAATGAAACTTTCGATAGTCCTTGATGCGACCAACACCTATTTAACACATTTTCTCTCATCAATAATATGTTCCTGCATCTTAAATTCTCCAGGCCATTGTGACACTGGTTTCTTTAAAAACTTAGGACCATGAAACCATTATTCGGTGTTCTGCAGACATTCTGGGCTGATTCCTCGCGATATGTGATCTGCTGGATTTTCAGCCGAACTAACATGCCCCCAACGCGATTGAGTACAATGTCGTTGAATGTACGATATTCGGTTTGCAACAAATGTTTTGAATGATGAAGATTCCGAATTTATCCAGTGCAATACTATTTGTGAATCAGTCCAATAATGTGTATCTGAGTCATTGTATTGTATCGTGCCTTTTACACGTTGACAAAGTTCTGCAGCTAGTTTCGCTGCTTGAAGTTCCAATCTTGGAATGGTCACTATCTTTGCTGGCGCAACTCTTGACTTGGAACATAAAAGTTCAACGTGAACATTATTGTGTTCATCCGTAGACCGTATGTATATCGCGGCGCCAAACGCACGTTGCGAAGCATCTGAGAACACATGCATCTGAGGTTTAATGCATCAGTTCGACATACGTGCTCTCCTTGAAATGGTGACGTTATCAAGGTGTTTCAGACTCTGTCTATATTGCACCCATTTTGTATGTAGATGAATTGGCAGTGCAGCATCCCAATCGTATCGTTGCTTCCATAACTCTTGAATGAATATTTTCGCTACAATGACTACTGTACTAACCAAACCGATTGGATCAAAGATGTGAGATACGTCTGACAGTATAGTTCGCTTAGTTACTCTTTTCTGCTCATTCCACGAACTCTTGATTGCGATTATGTCTGCACTTGGGTCCCATGTTATACCAAGTGTTTTTATTTCTTAGTTTTCTTTAGTTATGTCCAGCGTACGTTCGATATCCGCTGGTGAAATTTTTTTCAACAACAGTTTGTGATTTGTGCACGGTTTTCGAAGTTTAAAACCTGCAGAATTCAACAACTCAATAAATTCTTATTGCATGTTTACTTACTTTACTTTACTTTTGATGGCACAACAGCCCATGGAGGGCCTAGGCCGAGCTTTTTCGCATCCACTCATGTTGTGCGTGTTATATTTGTACATGAATGGAAGGGACCTACAGTTTAAAGCCGAATCCGAACGGCGAAGGAAAAGCTTTTCATAGCAATTTTTACTCTTGTAGGTTTGCCATTGCCTGCCAAGAGGTGGTGCCGTGTAGAAAAATTATAATTTTTTTTTTATTTTGCCTGTGCCGAGATTCGAACCCCGGACACTCTGCGTAGCAGTCCAACGCACTACCACTACGCCACAGCGACCATGTTTACAGCTTGCCTCAAATCATCGCTTCCTGACATCAAATCAACAACATAAAAATCACTTATTTATCATTTGCGCAGCCAGTGGATATTTTGATTCCGCCCTCAACCCTACAGATTGAAGGCATTTGATGGCTGTTTATGGAGCTGATGTTGTTCCGTATGTAACGGTGTTGAGCCGGTAAATATTAAGTTTTTGTTGAGGATCATTTCGCCAAATATTAATTGGAGGCCAGTATCCTGATGGTTCATTCTGATCTGTCTATACATCTTCTCTATGTTCTTGTAAAGACATATCTGTATTGGCGGAATCGAATTAGGACATCGAACAGATCTTGTTGTATTTTGGGTCCTTTATGTAAAATCTGATTGAGTGACACGTTTGAAGACGTTTTGCATGACGCGTAAAATACTACTCTGAGTTTCGTTGTGGTACTACTTGGTTTTAACACACAGTGATGGGGAATAAAGTAGTTTGGCTCTTTGATGTACTTTTCGTCTACCTGTTTCTTCTGACCAAGGGTTTCGTACTCATTCATAAATTTTACATACTCATAATGCAATTGTTTGTTTTTTGATAATTTTCGTTCAAGTGCCAGAAATCTTCTTTTTGCAATTTCTTTGGTTGAACTGAGACGCGAGTCATCTTCTTTAAATGGTAGTCGAACTACAAACTGGCCGGACTCGTCCCAAACAGTAGTCTCTTCAAAGAAACGTTCGCATTCCTTGTCCATGGGCGACATTGTAGTTTCTGTGTTTGGCATTTCATCCATTTCTTAGAATCACTGAAGTTGCTCGTCCAGAGAATTTATACCGCAGAATTGTGAGGACGTCGATACATTCTTTGTTTTCCAAGCACTACCCATCCAAATACTGTATTCTGCAATGTTGGAGCGTCCTTTTCCGGAGAAATTTGGCCAACCATCATCAATTCACTATAAAACTCTGCTCCAAACAACATATCGATTCGTTGTTTTTGACAGAATTTATGGTCTGCCAGCTGAATGTTTTGCGGAATATCAAAGTTTCGTGGATTAATGTGATCATTTGGTTGATCGTTGATGATATTGTCCAAAATGAATACCTCTAACATTCTCGAGTACTCTGACGTTTTGGATTTAATGTTGATTGTTGTGCGTTTTTGAATAGATTGTTTCGACCCTCCAATACCAGTCATTTTTAATTCACTGTCGGCAAACCGTAAACCAAGCTTCTTACTTAAATTCTTAGTTATTAAATTCACCTGAGATCCTGAATCCAACAATGCACGGCATTTGATGGAACGCCCGTGGACATCAATTGCTTCGGCCAATGCTGTTGCTAGGAATACGTGGCACTTCTTCTGCATTCCAAATCCGATTGCCTTGTCGCTTATTTGACTGTTGCTTGATGTGGGATTATGGCCAGATGATGACCCTGATTGTTGACTCCCAGATGCTTGTAAACTGCCTGATGACTTTGCCCATTGATGAGTAGGTCCTTTGTCGAAAGCTCCATGTACCAACGTGCTATGCTTTATGTCGCACTTACTTCAACTACGTAATGTGCAGTCTGGCGAAAAATCCTTCCTTCAAACAATTGATGCATAGCTTCGATTCCTTCAGCTTCTTTAACCGATTTTGCGGTGACATCTGAAGAAGCACTTGGCAATAAAATAAAGGATGACTCTGTTGACACAATTTACAATTGGATTCTCCGGTTGATGCTGTAAAAGAAAATTTTTAATTAGTATTCTTTTTAAGTTTTATATTCATGGTTTTATCCGGTTGTTGCCGCCCTTTGTACACCACAGCGTCCAATGACTGAAATCTGAGTTCCAGGAAGTCCAGAATGTCTGTTAACTTTTGTGGTTCGCTCAGTTGCTTCAGAGATTGTTCGTACAAACTATGTGTAGTTTTATCCAATTTATTGACGAGTAAATACAGCAATATGGCATCCCGAGATGCGATGTCGATGCTCAGTGTCTCCAATCCCATAATACAATCAGTTGCTACATCATGTAGCGACGTCATTGCTGATGCCGATTCAATCTGAGAATGGGGTTGCGAAAGCAGCTTGGTGAGTAACGCCGTAATTAAAATGGGTTTGTTGTTGTATCGATTTGTTAGAATTTTCCATGCTGATGCATAGTTGGCGCTTGATATTGGTAAATATTGAACCAATGATTTGCCCTCACCGGTTAGGTTACTATTCAAGTAAAACATTTTGTCAGAGTCTGATATGCCTGTGTTATGAATCATTTGGGTGTAGATGTCATAAAACTGTTGCAATTTTAAATAATCTCCTTCGAACATTGATATTGTTATCGTCGGCAATTTTATTTGTGATTGCTGAATATTGTTACCCACTGCAGATGCTAGATGCTCAGACAATTTCAGAAACGTTTCATGGACCAGTTCTTCCATATCGTAATATTCATCCATCGAATATCCCGCTGATTCTGCGTCTGGTCCGATGAGTTCCCAGATTGAGCAAGTTGTCTCTGCGATCGATGACCAATAGCTATTAATGTTTTTTATTTGTAATTCATAACATAGCTTTGAATGTCTTTCTGATGATTTTGCTTGTGTTTGCTTAATGAGATTGTTACAATTATAAAGAAATGAAAGAACCACACATGTGCTACTTATCTTAATTTCACAAATTTATTTTAAATGTACTTAATATTACAATAACCACGACTTACTTGTTTGCTTGCCAAAAATCAAGAGCAATATGATAGAGAAAAATATGTAGCAGTAAGTAGAAAGTTCAGAATTCATAGAGTGAAAGCTTTTAATATTCATATGTATTGTCAGCAAATCAAGCAAATGCATAACAAATGCAATTGAGTGGAAATTAGCTAATTACCGTTACTTATAAGCTAGACTTATGATTAGTGAGTAGCAGTAAATGAATAGCGTTAGAATTATAGCTTTATAACACTAGTAAACATAATATATTTTCCAACATTCTCCCCCCTAAGAACAACTGTTCTTAACCCAGGAAATGGTGAAAGGGACGGCCTATCGTTGGAAAAATTTTAGTCGAGTCGGCTTCGGACTCCGCTATGCTTCGACTCACAGCGCATTTCTGTTGTAGGCTCCATCCCTGGTTCATTAATTTCCATTGAGCTAGTCATACGAGGATTTTCGGTGACGTCATGAGATGGAGGTTCTTCTAGAGGGAGAAAACAGATTTTAGTTATTGGTCGTTTGATAATTTTTTGTTTTATATATATAGAAACCACTCGAACTCGCCCATCGGCACCAGGGTGAACTTGTTGAATTCTACCTAAGGGCCATTGACCTGGTGGATACCTTTCATCCACCACAATGACTAAATCACCCACTTTAGCATCTGGTTTTGGTGTAAGCCATTTGGGACGTGTCTGTAAGCGACTGAGATATTCTGCATACCAGCGGTTCCAAAAATGTTGCTTAATTTTCTCTACCGTTTTCCAACGTGTAAGTTTATCGATGTTGCGATCCAACAGACTCTCCTCTTGAATACAGTTTGTAGGTTCACCTATTAGAAAATGTGCGGGAGTTAAAGCATTTACGTCTCTAGGATCAGTGGTTAATGGACAGAGAGGTCTAGAATTGAGACAACTTTCTATCTGGCACAATAATGTAGTGAGTTCTTCGAAGTTCAATAAGCGATCATTCATAATGCGCTTTAGGTGATATTTTACAGATTTCCCTGCTTCCCATAGTCCTCCAAAATTGGGAGAGGCAGGTGGTATAAAATGCCAATCGGTGCCAGTAAATGTGGGAGAGTCAAGCAATTCTTTTGGTAAAGATGATTTGCCTTTATCAAAAAGTATTTTTAATTCTTTGGCAGCACCGACAAAGTTAGTGCCACAATCTGAATATAATTCTGTGCAACCCCCTCTTCTGGACACAAAACGACGAAATGCTGCTAAAAATGAGTTGGTGGTCATGTCAGACACAGCCTCTAAGTGTATTGCTTTAGTTACCATACACACGAATAAACAAATATAGCCTTTGCATACAACGGCTGATTTTAATAGAATCGGGCCAGCATAATCTACACCACTATGTTTAAATGCCCTGGTAACGTTGAGTCGTACGCTTGGCAGATTACCCATCAGTTGAAGTGCACTTTTCGCGTTTTGCTTAAAATCTCTTCCTGTTCCCAGAAAGAACGTAGAATGGTTTCTAAATTAAAATTATGAACCACGATGCTATTTGCTACACGACTTTGGGTCGGTCCACATAGTACCCAACCGAAATGTGTGTTTTGGAAGAAGAGTTCTTCATGCAAAAATGATTGTGTGGGTATAGCAATTTTACAAAAAATATCAGATCCAAGAATCATATCAATTGGATCTGAGTTACTATAATTTGGATCTGCCAAGCAGTCTACACCAACCGAGTGAAGCCAAATGTTAAAAGATGGTGCAGACTTAGGAACATAGGGAGATAAACGCGGTAGTACTAAGGCATTGCATTTTAGTACTGGCTTATTATAAATTGACCACAAGTCAAGTTGAACACTGCTGCGACAGAGCTTAGTATTGGTATCTCCTATACCGGATACATTGCAATAAACTTTTTGTTTACCGAGTTTGAGCAACTGCACAGTATTCTCCGTTATAAGGGTAGCTTGAGAACCCTGATCGAGCAATGCTCTAAAACAGTGCTGACCATTTGGAGAATTAATGACTACCCGTAATGTAGCGAGCAGTACATGTGGATGTGCTTGTGCACTATGTGTTGTAACGTTAGTTAATAACCTATTAGGGAATCCTTGGTCATGATTATGACTATGGGGATGAACAGTAAAGGTAACATTTGAGTTAATAGTATGTGCATTAAATGATCTCTCGTATGAAGATGCATCATTATCACTATGCAAACTAGCATGATGCAACTTTTTGCAAATTTTGCAACGATATAGAGATTTGCAATCATTGTGATTATGACCTACCGTAAGGGAAATGCGACATATACGTTTAGTTAAGAGAAAATCATTTTTTAATTTAATTTTTTGAAGATAAAGTTATGAATTTGTAGCATCTGGAAAGCATGTGTGGCTTCTCACAAAATGTACATTGTTGCTGTTGTGATACATGATTAGAGTGGAACTGGTTCCTTTTTTCGTCTAGATACGAATTCTTTAGAATGTTTGTTTGTGCTGCTTGAAGGTGAATGTTCCTCCTGAATAGATTCGAGAGTGCGAAATGTTGCCTCAAGAAATGCGAACATGTCGCTGATAGCAGGCACATCAGACGATGATTTTAAAGATTGTTCCCAATCTTTTCGAGTTTGTAGATCCAATTTTTGAGAAATTAAATGAATTAAAAGCGGATCCCAATTATCAATTTTAATTTCTAAGTTTTTCAGAGATAAGACACCACACTCTTGTGTGGTGTCTAGCAGGTACTTTATGCCTTGGAAAGTACCCTCAGATTTAGGAATATTTAACAGCCTTTTCGTTAAGTTGTTAACCGTTTATTATGGTATCTACTTGTTAGTATGGACCATGCGGAATCATAATTAGCTTCCGTCACCGAGAGAGTTTTAACCAAATTTGCGGCTTCTCCAATTAGAGATCCCTTTAAGTAGTAGAATTTTTGAAAGCGTTTTGTTGTTATGCACAAGCGACAGATAAATGTCTTGGAATGGAATCCATTCCATGTAGTCGCCGGAGAATTTAGGCAACGAAATCTTTGGCAAGCCTGAGTCAACGCAATGGCGCAATGAAGTCGAAGGTGGACCACTCGGAGTGGAAAATGTGCTATTGTACACTGCATGATAATCTGGAGGTAAGTCTGGCATAGAGTCCAATACGTCACCTTTGAAGATGAAGTATAAATCAGAAAACTCATAAAAGCAGTCATCGTTTATGTAAGGCACATCGTTAGTATTTATAGAACTTGCGCGAATCACCGTGGAAATTTCCTCGTGGTTTGCTTTAAATTCCACATGTAAGTTGTCAATTTCTTGCAGCACACTAAACAAAAAACCACGTGTTTTTTCGGACACGGTTTTCTTGAGATAGCGATCACGCAATTTCTTAAGATACTATACGTAATCACGCTGATGTTCAATATGCTTATCAATATTATTCATCGCGATCAAGTTAACTGTAATTCTTCTTTTTTTTCTTATTTTATATAAAGTTCAGTTATGTTTATTTTTAAAAAAGTTTAGGTAAATTTAACAAAAAATAGATTAAATCAAATTTTTAGAATGTAAAAAACTTAGGCAAATTAAAGCAAATATTTTAAATTTAATTACTTGAAAAACTTGCACTTCCCGGGTTTCGGCACCAAAAAATGTTACAATTATAAAGAAATGAAAAAACCACACATGTGCTACTTATCTTAATTTCACAAATTTATTTTAAATGTACTTAATATTACAATAACCACGACTTACTTGTTTGCTTGCCAAAAATCAAGAGCAATATGATAGAGAAAAATATGTAGCAGTAAGTAGAAAGTTAAGAATTCATAGAGTGAAAGCTTTTAATATTCATATGTATTGTCAGCAAATCAAGCAAATGCATAACAAATGCAATTGAGTGGAAATTAGCTAATTACCGTTACTTATAAGCTAGACTTATGATTAGTGAGCAGCAGTAAATGAATAGCGTTAGAATTATAGCTTTATAACACTAGTAAACATAATATATTTTCCAACAGAGATGCTTAAGAACTCGGATGATATCACTTTGTTTGTTTATCAGTCCACGAAGCTCATGATTTGAAACTGGATTAGCTGCGAATTTTCAGATGTCCGATGCATCTCCAACACTGTCCTCTGACAATTTTTTCTGCAATTATGTTAATGATTTCAATTTTCCAATATTCTCGACAATACTGGCGGATAAAGTATCAATCCTTTTTTCACTTGGCCATAATAACCTGATGTATTAATATTTTACTTTTACTTTTCCAGTAATCTTTAACGCACTTGTGTGGTTTGAATGGATTTTATTAGTACAGCAAATTATTCACTCTACTCTTGCAATGCGGGCATTGCTGTTGAATTTAAAATATATTACAAAACTGTATTTTATGATTGATCCGAACTTATCTGGCGTACTTATAACAACTGTATTTTCTTATTGAACCGAACTGATCTGGCGCACTTACACATCTGACTACTTAGTATAAACAAATTAAAATAATTATTACAAAAAATCAACTTGAATTTATGCTGTTATCAGCAAATTAATATGAAATAATTCAAAAATAATTATTACCAAAACTCAAATTAAATTTATGCTTTTGTCAGCAAATTAGTGCAGTATGCGAATACAAAACATTCAAGCCAAGTCAGCATATTCACACACAATTTTAGTAGGCGATAATACAAATAACATTCAACCCAAGTGCGAACTGCAGCGTCAGCATATTTATACACAATTTTTGTAGGCGATAATGCAAATATCGGTTTCATATTCACATGCTGTACTGTACAAAATTTTGATGATCCACTGGCAGATGAACTTTTTTACACACTCAAGATGGATCACGAGGGGGCCTCTCTAAACGCAGCATAATTAGTGAGGTGGCCAGGCTATTCGTTCCTACGCGTTTATTGGCACTGGTGGTCGTTACAGGTAAAATATTTCTACAAAGGCTGTGGGCTGCTGGAATACGCTGTTACCTAGTGAGTTGAATGAATTTTGCTCAAAGTTCAGAGAGGAACTGCCAGCGCTTAATCGTCTTCGGCTCCACGGTTTCTGCGATGTTAGTAACCGAGCCTATGCAGCTGTGATATATGTCAAAACCACAGATGTAACTGAAAATTCTCAAATTGTTTTACTGACAGCACGTACCACTTTCGCGCCAGTTAAAGTTTCCAGAATTCCTTTATTAGAGGTCTATGCAGCTCAGCTGCTGGAGAAGACGCTATGTAACATTCAGATCTCCCTAGGGCTTATGGACGTACAATTTTATTTTTGGTCTGATTCGCGGGTTGTTCTGTTCTGGCTTCGAAAACAACTAACCACACTTAAGCCCTATGTGTCCAATCGTATTCGACAGATTCAAGAGTTGACCCCTCCTGAGCAGATAATCCAGCTGTCTGCGCCAGTCGCGAACTAACAGCTACTGAATTGGTACGACACTCTTTATGGAGGGAAAGTCCGGCCTGGTTAAAAAATATTATAGTTTCTGACCCAGATTTCTCCATGTAACAACGAGATGTTAATGCTTCGCTCTGAGCAACGGATCGCATCATTAACCATTCGAGCAAATCCTGGTTTATCATTAACAACGCGCCATCCAGACGGCACCAGTATTGCACTCACGGCTTGCTTAAGATCCATTGTTCGCCTTCTGCGCACTGTTGCGTGCGTCTTACGGTGGCTACCTGGAAAACCTTACCGCCGCAATCGGCTTTTCAACTCTCTAGAACTAGGCAAAGCGCTTGAAACGTTGCTTCTTATAGAACAAGGTAATGTATTTGCTACTGATCTGGCTTATTTTTCCAATGATTCTAGACAACCGAGCACTAGTAGGTTGCATTCGTTGAATCCCTATGTGGATGAACGGGTAATTCTAAGAGTTGGGAGCCGCATAAGCAAAGCTGATTCTTTACATGACTTCCGATTTCCCAATATTCTTCCAAAGGATAGGCACCTGACCCATATGTTAGTCCAACAGGCCCATCATGCAACTTTGCATGGAGGACATCAACTGACGCTCCAACCACTTCGATCGCGCTTTTGCATCATCAACGGAAGGCAATCTGTTCGTAGTTGCATCCACAGTTGCGTTATCTGTCGACACCATCGCCATGCACCGTTATCTCAACAAATGGCACCGCTGCCCGAACAACGAGTTATGGTAGCACGTCCCTTTCTGTGTTGTGGAGTAGACTATTGCGGTCCATTTATTTCACACATCGGAGTTAAGAGATCTCGTACTACCGTGAAAACGTATGCATGGTTAGCAAGGCTGTCCTTATTGAAGTGGCTGAAGACCAGGCAATCATTCTTTGACGCTTTCATCCGCTTTTTAAGCAGGCGTGGCCTGTTGCGAGATCTGTACAGCGATATTGATACAGCGTTCATTGGTGCAAATCGTTTATTAAAGGAAGACTTCGCTGCTTGTCACAGCAAACATTATTCTATCGGAAGCAAATTGGAAGTTTATAACGTCGAGTGCCCCCCATTTAGGAGGGTTGTGGGAAGCCGCGGTTAAACCCACTAAACGACATTTAGTACGTGTAATCGGTGTCCAACCTATGTGGTACAGCCAGATGCATACTCTGGCCACGCGAATCTAAAGCTCTGTATGCTCCTGGATGCGGAAGATTTCGAATCTGACAATCCGACCGGGCAGGATGTTTAGGATTCCTACAGAGTACATCAAATTTCTACCCATGTGGCAACGCTAATTTTATCTGTCACTTTTTTGTTTGCTTTTCTTTTTGAATTTCAATTGTTTGGAGTTCCTCGTGTACATAGTTTTGAGATTCAATTAAATGCATTTAAAGACAAATATTGCGTTTTATTGTACTCACGATTGGGAGAAAAAGAGCTGAAACATAATGAAAGATATAACCAGATTACCAAAAATGCAGAATAGAGCGATGAGATTGATCCTGCGCTACGACACACCTATCAGAGAAATGTTAACGTAGGCTGGCTGAATATTAAACAAATATTTTTCTATTAAATTCAGTTTCTAAAAAACTTGATCCACGGCAACTTTCCTGAATATTTGCACAACAACATTAAGTACAACAATGAAATTCATTCTATAAATACTAGAAAACAATACAATTTTAATTCTTTTTAAAAAGGATTCGGACCAAAACAGCTATATAAATGACTCAAAAGTTATAACGATCTATCTGATGGTTTAAAAGTTGTAATAAGTATACAACGTTTAAAATAAAACTATTTGAATATTACAAAACCATATATAAAAATATGGTATTAAATGAATATGTACTTGGATGTATTTTTTAAGAGTACTTCTTCAGGATCATTTTATATTACGAAGGAAACTGCCCTCTATCAATCAAGTATGAAAAAATGAGGATGCATAATGATGGCAGCACATCTACATCCATTATACGCCCTCTATAAGTCGATTGAGGAGCCCTTTATCTATTATATGTTAGGGGGAACTGATTAGCGTATGATTAATACTCGATTGATACAGGGCGCTAATTCGCGTATGATTAATACTCGATTGATAGACGGAGCTACCCATCAGTTTCCAGTAAAATTTTACATTTCAAACAAAAATCTTTAGAAATTCCTATAGCTGAAAGAATGAGCGAGTATAGACTAAAAAAAACAAACGCGAAGCACAAACAAATGGCGATTGTGTTACGATAAAATCTTCAGCAAAAACTGCGGCTGATAGACAGCGAGAACGTAAGTTTCGTCGAAAAATGGAGGCCAACAAAATTCGGATTCTGCTATTGTGGAAAAACCCAAAAACCAGCACCGAAAGATCGCGAGTGTGTAGACTTCGCAAGCAATTTGATGCACAACAGAATTCGAATTTCATTGAAAAACAACTCGCAAAGACTAATGTGCAGAGACAGCATGAACGGAAAATGAGTTCATTAGAGCCAATAATTGCATCAACATTCATATCATTGAGTCACGACGAAGGTTCTATTATACAGCACCAGAGAGTCATTGGCTGAATTCCCAGCTTCTCATCGAAAGAGAAAGGCAAAAGATTTATTTGCAAATTTGTATGAAAATCTTTCCTCCGTGGAAAGAAAATAACTCGCATCAGCACAACAAAACATAGACGAGGTTTGCAAAGTTTCAAGTCAACCTCATAACATTCGCTAGTTCTCAGACCGGCAATGGCAAATTTTACACAGGTTGAGATCATGCAACCTGAATATTTTGATGATGATTATTATAATGATTAATGATGATGATGATATAAGATTATAATTGTAATGATGTAGTAAATAGATTCGTATGCTTTGAGTATGACTATTTTGATGGAGATGATGATTTTCCGTTGCATGCATTGGAAATGCAGACGATCAAAATTAAGTTAATCCAGATAATACACCTGGGATTAGAGAATCATCAAACTGAACTATACAATCTGGTTTTTAAAAGATTACTAAACCTTGCCTGAAAACTTAAAACGCAAATGTTCTGAATAAGTTACCTTCTGTAGAGCGTCCTACTGATACATACAATTGTTTTTATCATTATCTTTGTTTATTCAATTAACTTTTTTGTTTTGCTTAGTAAGCTGTAATAAACAAAAAAAATGTACTGAATAATTGGTTTGATCTTATGGGTTAATGCAAGGCCAGTCGAGGAAGCCATTTGAATGAAATAGTGTTCCACAATTAGCCGCAAGGATTTTACTTTCACATAATAAAAACCATAATGAAAAAAATTATTCGTTTCTCATTTACATTAAAATCAAATTATAAATGGTCCACCCTGTATGTAGTAATAATCTTACATTCAATTCCGCCTATCGTAGGCCGCTCCTAGATGTTCATGTAAATCATTTACTTAGATACATTGCAAAATGTAATGGTGACAAGAGATACCCTTGCTTAACTCCTGAAAGTAATTCGAAAGGATCAGATAGCTAATTTCCAGTCCATATCATTGGTATTTGGATATACATTACTTAATCAATTCATTATTTTCAAGGATACCATCTTCAGCAACTTGTACATTTGATTTTTTTAGGGATCCTGTCAAATGTCGCTTTAAAATCCACCAACTCTAGCTTATCCAATAAAAAAATTATTAATAATGTTTTTCAGTGACAGGAAGTGGACGTACAAGTTTGCGAAGCTGCTCATAACAGTACGTTTGGAAGACGGAGCAGATTTTTGCGGAAAAAAGAAGAAAAAGTCTGTGTTGTGGGAAAGGGTGCCGCGTTGATATTACACAAAATTTTTTAAACATAATGGTAACGTATGGACGTATCAAGCGGAATAACACATCAAAGGAAGCTGCTACAACGTGGGAATATTTTATTTTGTTTGACGAAGTGTTTGGTACACGGGCTGACATTACTGTGCCCGAAAATCGGCTCGACGCATCTTTAACTGGCAGTATTTTCGACGACGAGATAGCAGTGGAGAATACAGCGCCTCCAAAAAAAAAACGAAACGCAATTTGCCAGAAATCCTTTCACAAGAGTGCAACGCCGACAAGAATTTCATGGATAAGTTTTTGGAATTGGAAAAAGAAAGAATAAAAGTGGAAAGAGAAAAAGTTGAGGAAATGAAGAAGTTAAGAGAAGCGTTGTTGAATGTAGGCAATCGGCTGTAAAGTTTACATCTTGGTACTTGCCAAATGTTAACGTTATATTCCTGATACCATATGTGTTCCTTAAATGCTAATAAAGTACAAAGAGAATTTCTCGTTAAATTGGTTTTTTATTTAAAAATCAGGCTGATAATAAATTTTCAAGTTGGTCGCGTTTAATTCCTGCTTCATTTCTTTCAGTTGTCATTGATGCAGAGGAAATGAAGAAGTTAAGAGAAGCGTTGTTGAATGTAGGCAATCTTCTGTAAAGTTTACATCTGGGTACTTGCCAAATGTTAACGTTATATTCCTGATACCATATGTGTTCCTTAAATGCTAATAAAGTACAAAGAGAATTTCTCGTTAAATTGGTTTTTTATTTAAAAATCAGGCTGGTAATAAATTTGCAAGTTGGTCGCGTTTAATTCCTGCTTCACTTTTTTCAGTTGTCATTAATTCAGTTACGCTCTCGTCATTAGTGCCTTCAGCATGGTCTATGTTCACAATAGTAGCACCTTCATTGTTTAAAATAACGTTATGGAGAACTATGCACGATATTATTATAAGCCTAACAAATTCAATATTGCGAATTTCAATTAGGTTTAACATTCTGAACTTCTTTTTTGAAATTCTACGTTTGTTCAACACATACTCGCGTAGAGCTCAAAATGCTATTGCATCTGCCTTTTTCCGTGCTTAAAAACCCATTTTCTTTGTAGGGAATCATCAGAAAGGTTTCTAATGGGTAGGCAGAATCTCCGACCAGGTGGTAAAGAGCAAATAAGTTTGTTTGTAATTGCTCTATCTATGCAAAGGACTACTTTCCAAATGGAAGCGTCATGACACCTGCCCGGATAGCCCACAAACACATCAATGAAGCGCATGTCGCCGTTAACCACAGCCTGTAAAGAAGTTATTTGAAATGTGGCATTAGTTTATGGTGTCGAAAAAGTCTCTGCATCTTTCGGGTAAGTCTCTGCAACTTTAGGAAATTTTGTTCCACTGAAGCTAATAGGCCGCGATTAAACGTTTTCGCCTCTTGTTTCTTAGTTTTATAACATATTTCGCGTTACTGGAAATTGATTCGTTCGCTAGTTCCAAAAATGACTTGAATATGTAGTTCTTTATGACCTCCATTCCGTGAAAACAATTTGCGCATCTAATGCGTTCCTAAACTGAAATCGCAGTAGCATTCAGAAAATGTTTCACTGCGGCAGTAGTGATGCAGCACTGCTTTGCATAAGTACGTTTAGGTATACAGCCTAATACTGAAAGTCTTAAAACTGTAAATACAAGTTTTCTAAAGAGTATAAAAATTTTTGTTTTTAAGGTCAATGTATCCTCAAAATATCTGCCGCACCCTGTATTTTTATTTTATTATAAACTCATCTGTTCCATTAGTATAAAATTCGTATGGGATTCTATCAACTTCAGCTGCTTTATTTGGCATTATTTCGAAACCATATGTACATCTCACTTCATCTGCTGTATGCACTTAATGGATCGGTCTATATCTTCGTCTGTATTAAACATCGTTGACCGGATTTAACAGCAGATTGAAATAACTTCTAAAGTCTTGAGTTCTACATACATTTTTATATACCATATATGTTTATTTTTGGAAAATTGGAATCCTTGGGCATTTAATTATTTCAGTGAAATATAAAGGAACCATTGATATCGTAGATTGTTTTTGTTATTTTACCTTTCAAAAACGGTGATCCAATGAAGCATTTTTTTAGATACACTCACGTTCATAGGTACTTACTTACTTACTTACTTTAATGGCACAACAGCCCTTGGAGGGCCTAGGCCGAGCTTTTCGCATCCACTCATGTTGTGCGTGTTATATTTGCACATGAATGGAAGGGACCTACAGTTTAATGTCGAATCCGAACGGCGAAGTGAAAAGCTTTTCATAGCAATTTTCACTATTGTAGGTTTGCCATTGCCTGCCAAGAGGTGGTGCCGTGTAGAAAAATTATTTTCTCTACTTTTTGATTTTGGCTGTGCCGAGATTCGAACCTCGGACACTCTGCGTGGCAGTCCAACGCACTACCACTACACCACAGCGACCAGTTCATAGGTACATTATCGGTAAATAAGGTACAAAGCATTTTGGAAAATATGAATAAAAGGTCTTTGAAACATATAAACAAACAAATTTAAAATTGGAGTTTCTTAAACACCGCAGTGCGAACACAAGTCAGCTGTACATAAGCATAAAACCTTTAAGTCGAGTTTATGGCGCAATGAGAACATACTATAACATCAATATTTAATGTGAAGGAAATTAACAAATTTGTATATTTAACAAACAAGGGAAATTCATGCATTCAGAAAATAATTTATTTGTAATTTTTAATTTATAAAGAGTTAATTTATTTATAAAATTGTCAAATTATTTCCACACATTACTAGTACCTCTTCTTCTCGTTCTTTCTTAAAATCACCACTCTTACTTTTTTCTAAAATTTTAATTTTTAAACAATGACAACACACACACATTAAATTAAATGATATTTTCTACGAAAATTTAATTTTACAGTGAATAGAACGCAACAAACGATTACTAACAAGTAAAACGATGCAACGATACTGAAATTACAGTTATGTACTGGCTTTACATCTAACGCTGCCTCTAAACTGCCCGAACGAACGAAAGAATCTTCATTCGTTCGGCTGGCGTAAATGGCCATAAAATTTTCAGGAAAAATTAAAATTTATTACCTACAATGTCTTAGGTCGTGGTTACGTACAGATTTTGCTCGGCGAACACCATGAAATTGTTGCACCGAGCACGAAAAAAAAGCTTTTACTCACTCTCAAAACGAACACGATATGCTGGGTGAAATGTACACCGAACACGCCGAGCCTTCAGGGTGACAATGAGTTATTCTACAAAAAAGGATCAAAAATGTATGCAAAATAGTACGAAAACATGCAAACCTGTACACCATTATTTCCATTTGCAGAAAATCGAAGTTGCGTATTTTTTTACTGTTTGAAAATGGATATTAAATATATTATTTATAAAACTATTGAAGTATGAAAAGTATTTATAAAACATATTAGCTGTATTCACGATGTGATGCAAATGAGGTTGATACGACTCCACTACCCCAATCGCTTTTCTATAATCAGCCGGTCGTTGTCGGTCCAAAAAATTACATTATTTGCATAATTTATTGCACATTCAATTATATTATTAATTTCACTCTCAATATTGATAAAATCGTTTAAAGTTTTTTGGTATACGTTGCGCTCAAAATAGTATTAAAAAAAACCTGAAATTCGACCATAAAAAATAGTTACAACTCTGTAACGAACTCGAATGTAACCACCACTTCGAGCAGTAGAGAAAAATATGATGTGTTCGCCGAACAGCGAAAACCAGCATAACCTAGGCCTTAGCGAAAGAATCTTCATTCGTTCGGGCGGTCTAAACGCAGCGTGGCAATTATTTATTGATTCTCTTTTTATGTACTCGCGCCAGTCTCTAGTATCTACCGACATATGAATAAATGTTTATGTACAGTATACATATGTATATTATATATCTTATATATACATACATGCATACTGTACAATGTACATACATTCGTAGGTAGGTAAATGCATGTTCAAATTATATAGAGGCCTATTAATTCCAAAGGGACAACGAAGAAAAATTTGTATTATTTTTCCGAAGTGGCCACTAAATTGTTCCGTAAAATTCGAAATTTGTTTTTTTGAGTTTTTTGCGATAATTTTGTACGAATGAATGCTCGGTTGAGTCGAGAGCAGGTAAAAAATATATTAATTTATTATTATCCTTACGGCTTCAAGCTTCTTCTTCTTTCTTTTCAGACTCAGCCCATGTAGGGCTTAGGCCGAGCTCTTCGCTTAAATGATTGCCAAGGATATAAACATAAAACAGATGATCAGCTGGCCACTTTGATTCAAACTTAGTTCAGATAGTTGGTAATTTTAACTATGAAACGTCGGAATAGATGATACTATTTTTCCTACATTCGTGACGTATAATCGATTCACGACAAGAGTCTGTTCGTAAGAAATGATAGGCCTACTATAAATGACATATCATATTGTATTTACACTGTTCATATAATAATTAGTAAAAAATTAATAGTAAGCAAATCCGTAATGTCACAATTGATTTAAGAACACATCAATTGTATGCTACGAATCAAAGTAAATATTATTTCTATTAGCATTACTATTATCGTTAGTACTAGTATTACTACTATTATTAGTGTTAGCATTAATTTTATTGTTATTACGTTGGTATTGGCTTGTTTGGTTTGTTGGCGATTTAGCTTTGTTCGATGCACTACTTCGGAGATGGTATATCGGTGATAATCGCGATGTATTTGGTGATGTTGTTGCTGCCGTTGTTGTGGTAGTAGAATGAAGAATGGTACTCCTGCCACTACCATCACCACCACCACAATTGGTAGAAAGTTGCAAATCACTGGCAATTATTTGATGTGCTGCCAAATTCATTTCTTCAGGTGTCATATCCAATGCTTCCCGCATTTCACGCGTTGCATAGCCAACAAATTCGGAATCACAATATTTGCCAAGTCCCTGAGCAACAAGTACCTGAGAACAAGAAAAAAAAAACCAACAAATTCGAGTTTAAATATTTCTTTTTTTTCCTAAAAAAAAGTTAACGGTCCCAAAGTAAGCTGCTAATGGTCGCGTCCGCAAACACAATCAAGGCGCAACTGTGAGTAATTGTGAGTTTACGATCAGCACAAGTGTTAGCATTTCGACACCATTTTCTCTCTGGGACAACATGATCAACAGATCTTTGACAACATATAGAAGAGACCCGAGCCATTTATTTTTATTTATCGGCGGTTTGGTAGCTGGTAGCTGATATATATATATTTTTTTGTTTCAACGGCTGATATGAAAATACTTGAATATAACATTTTAAACAATCCTATTATGTATAATCAAAATTTTCTTTTTAACAATATTCATTTCATATTATGTACTGTGTCGTTCATTTGTACCGTTTGTACAGCTTAGCCGATAAATTATTGGGGAAAGCAAGTAAAAAAAGACGTAAGACAAAAACTTGACGGATTAAGCCATTCAGAAGACGTAAAATATGTATACGTAAGAATAGTGAGTTGACACGCAACACGTCTTCTGAATACAACTAATGTTAAAAATTTTACTAGCCCTATATGCCAATGAAATTTTATTCACCTCACAACTATCAAAAGTTGAATACCAGCTTACTTTGCTACCGTTTCACATACATTCTATATATGTATGTATATTCAAGGTATTAGTTTACATACCCCGCCTACAAGAGTTTCAGCTAAGCAATTTACTTCAGATGAAGTTGATGTACGGATCTGATGACATGGACTAGCTGGAGTTGATTGAATCATCCGATCTTGGCCAAGAATACCTTTTGATATGTTCACTATAATTTAGAAAGATAAATTTTATTTACGATATTATTATGCATACAATGGTATGCATAACAAACTTTCAGAGTTAAGGATCAAAAATTCTGAAATAGTAAAAATGAAAAATTATAAAATAACAATGCGGAACTGTGGATTGTGCCAGATCCAAGAACAAAAGCAGTCGATTTTATAGATATGTGTGTACATATAATGTGAAAATTAGCTATGTTCGTTCATTAGAGAAATTTCTATCTAACTAGTTCATCATTACCATAGATTGAAAAGTTTTAAAATGTTATCCAAATATTTCTAAGCCATTAATGGTATTAGTACCCACAGTGAAAGAATATTTAAAGTCGAATCTAATTTTGAGAAATACAAAATGTTATTTGCTTTATTGGCACAGTGCAGAGTTCAGAATGTGACTTTTTATACAGTCTTCACAAAAAAATAGGTTCTGCAAATGGTTTTTGTAATTTTTTCCATGGTATGGTACCATGGCTGCATGGTACATTTTGAGAATTTGTTTCAACCCCAAGAGGGTTCCCCGAGAATGTCATATATTTATTTTTTCTTTTTAGAGAGTTAAAAAAATTATCTAATTAAATAGTTTCTAGAACATACATAATTTTTATTTAATTTTGTTCAAAGTACTTAGAACATTAAATCTCACCTTTTTTCTGCAGTTCCAACATTTGTCTCAAATATTTCCAAAACAAATTTGTAATAAGTGGTAAAACACAAAACCACCGTTACTCTACAGAAAAAAGTAGTCCTTCACTAATAGGAAAATAAAAATAAAAAAATTTTAAAATATATACACAAATTTTCGGAAATGTTTGGCCCCACAGATGCCAAACATACGAAAACTGCGTTTTAATTTATTCTAAAACCAAAAGATTACATTCTACAGCCGAAACGAGAAGAGATGAGACAAGTGTACTTAGGGTAATGGGGGGTCGCTGAGTTTGAATCGGTGGTCGTCCGTTTTGCTTCGTTACGTTACGTTATGTTTTTTTCAATGTGATCAAGTTCAACATATGAACCTAGAGATCTGGCAAGCCTTTCAGGATCCGGTCACAGAAACCCAAATGATTTACAATCAACCACTACGAAGGGTACAGAAGATGTGGTACTTAAAGCCGAACGTTACAGCTGAGGCCGGAAATCTCATCCAACACTTCATTAACGGAACAAAACTACGAAACCGCTTGGAACCTTTTACAGGAACGGCACAACAACAAGAGAGTTCCGGCTCTAAGGACCATGTTTAATTCAGAAGTGAATTAATGGGATATTAAAACTCAAGAAATTTTTATTTAAATTTAAGAACATTAATTTAATAAAATGAAAAATTGTAATTTTTAGAATTACCCAACCGACCGGTGATAAAGTGTTCTAGAGAAGAACTTAGAGAAAACAATAGCAAGAAAAGAAATAGAACGAAAAGAAACAAGGATAGAGAAAATGAATAGGAAAGAAAAGGGTCATTAGGGTGGCTTAAACATCCTGGCCCCCTTGCACGAGTGCAAAATTAAATGCCTCCTTCAGACGCTGCAGGGTCCTTATACCGTCACCGAACAACCCCTTGACCCTGTGTCCTCGGAAGTGGGTCGTCTCGAGACTGCGGATGGTACAGATGGCGGCATAAGCAGACTGTGCCGGATGGCATTGGCTTGTCTTTGACCGGGAACAACGATCACCACTGCGGAGCGAGTCATGTTGAGCTGTGTTGCACAACATTCGTCTGCGGACTGGAACTGTGGAGTACTGGAAAGATGCACAGATTAGTAGGGAAACAATCAATGGTAAATTACAGCGCTCAAGAGGGAGAGCAGCCATAATTTGGGTCCGCCTTGCCTGCTTGCAGGTAGTACAAGCTTTGCGAGGAATGAAATATTCCTGC
Organism: Palloptera scutellata; assembly: GCA_958295655.1. Taxonomy (NCBI): domain Eukaryota; kingdom Metazoa; phylum Arthropoda; class Insecta; order Diptera; family Pallopteridae; genus Palloptera; species Palloptera scutellata. The sequence goes on from OY282453.1 coordinate 1,770,689, forward strand.
CTCACCATGTGAAGCATGAGACTGAGAAATTCCAACAGGAGGAACAGAAGGCCACAAAGTCGTGTCTTGATAACTTGAATTCCGGTATGAGGGATGGAGACGAGGATCGGAGTTGTCCTTCTCCTGAGTGTGAGAACAAAAGGCAAGCACAATAAGCTTTTCCTACGCAGAGTTGTAACCGCAGAAGGCTTATTGTTAGCCACCTTAACCTTTTGCCATCAAGAGATAAGGATCGGAATTGTCCTTCTCTTGACTGAAACCGAAAGGCAAGCACAGTAAGATTCTACAAGTAACAAAGTTCGGGAAGTTGAAATTGATTACTCTGCGAGGACTGCCTCTACTGAGGGATTTCGCTGTTGTCTATGGTGGAAAGTTTCTCTAAGAAGCTGTTTCTTGTATGGATGGAATACTTCATGTACTAGTCTCACGGAGCCTGCTAATCAAAGCTGATGGTGTGAGATTTTCGCTCGTTTCATAACAGGCGATAGCCACCCTGCCGGGTTAAAACCACCCTAATGCACCTTTTCTTTCCTATTCATTTTCTCTATCCTTGTTTCTTTTCGTTCTATTTCTTTTCTTGCTATTGCTTTCTCTAAGTTCTTCTCTAGAACACTTTCACACCGGTCGGATGGTCTCTTCAATATATTTATTGTACAACATTTTTCCTTCCAATAAATTTGTTAATGTTAATGTTCTCTATCCTTTTCCTTCGTTCCTTTTCGTTCTATTTAATTTCTTCCTATTGCTTTCTGTTAGTTCTTCTCTAGAACACTTTCACAGGTCGGTTGGGCTCTTCAATATAGTTATTGTACAATTGTTCCTTCCAATAAATTTGTTTGTTCCAATATCTTGTTTAATTAAAAATACAAATTCCTTGTGTTTTGATATATATATAAGTCACTTCTGAATTAAACACCCTTATTGACAAATTTTGAGACTACCGGTCATTCTGCCATCAGAATATTTTGATACAGAAATTAGACACATGTTGTATGAGCAGTCACTATTACAACCTAAGGATCTTCAGACGATAGACCAATTTCAAAAATCAGTTTGGACAAAATATCGTTATACGGAATTATTAGTTGATGCTTTGCGTCAAACGATAAGGTTGATGCCTCTAAACGTCCTCCGACTCTCATGAGCCCATGTTCATCCAGAAACGGTGACAAATTTGCTAGTGATCTGTTCTTTTTTAGTTCTCCATGTTTTCTAAGGTCGTTGAATTCCATCTGAAACTCAGCTTGTTGCATGGCTAGTACTATGATGATTAATGTGTCATTCAATTCCCTTGGAGTTAATGTCAGCTGCTAAGATTTATGTGTTCGTTGCCTCCAAGTATGGAATATGAAACAGTACATATATCCCACTGTACGCTGTAGTCTCTCGAAGGAATTGTGGTGATTTATGGAGTATACTAGTTCTGACAAATAATTTCGGGTTGTAATGGTCAAAACTGAGATAGTAGAGTTGCTTCTTTTTTCAGGATCAGAAGCTGGGCTTATGGTGGTCGCTGTGGTGTAGTGGTAGTGCGTTGGACTGCTACGCAGAGTGTGGGTTCGAATCTCGGCACAGGCAAAATGAAAAAGTAGAAAAAATAATTTTTCTACACGGCACCATCTCTTGGCAGGCAATGGCAAACCTACAAGAGTAATAATTGCTATGAAAAGCTTCTCACTTCGCCGTTCGGATTCGGCATTAAACTGTAGGTCCCTTCCATTCATGTACAAATATAACACGCACAACATGAGTGGATGCGAAAAGCTCGGCCTAGGCCCTCCATGGGCTGTTGTGCCATTAAAAGTAAAGTAAAGTAAGAAGCTGGGCTTATAGACAAATCTGATGAAAAGTGTGGAGGCCATTTTGCATCGTCTCCATGTAGAAATAACGGACCATAGAACCAAAGGGTGCATTTGTTCGGGGGACAGGATGTCATCAGGATTATCTTTTGAGTTTACGTATCTCTATTGGGAACTGACTGTACATTCTTGTATAGTAACAATCCGATTTGCGACAAATGTATGAAAGTCAGACGATGGTGTATGAATCCACGAACGATCTGTGAATCAGTCCAGAAAAAAGATTGGTAATTTTTAAGTTGCAGATCCCTTTTGAGTCTTTCGGCTAGTTCCGCCCCAATAACTGCAGCACAAAGTTCCGATCGTGGAAGTGTAAGTTTCTTGAAGGGTCCACCCCGTGATTTCAAGCATAAAATTGGTCGCTCCTCCAGATAATAATTTGGTATTTTTGATCATCAGGATGTATCAGTATTTGTACGGAGAAGTATCGATAACATGTCGCCTTGTACTGTTGGACCCATATGCATTAACTCATTTAAAGAACATCCTGACGATGTTTTTTGCGGAGGCATCGAATACTGCTCTCAGTTTCGTTGTAGAATTGTCTGGTTTTAGGACAAAGTGGTGGGGAATGACGTGATACGGTGCGATCGTTGATTCCATATCTATTTCGGTCATGTGTCCTAATGTCTCATATTCTTTCATAAAATTCACATATTGCGCCTTCAGCTTGCTGTATGTGGAAAGCCTGCGTTCTAATGCAAAAAAGCGATTAAGTGCCATTTGCCTGGAATCTCCTAATCTGTCGGTGTGGTCCAAGAATGGTAATCGTACCACATAATGACCCTTCTCGTTTCGCTGCGATGTTTGATGTTTACCAGCTACCAGCCACCCTAGTAACGTATTTTGCAAAATTGGCAAATCCTCTGATAACTTGATTTGTCCTGTTTTAAGTAGTTGGTAATAAAACTCGAAACCCAATAGTAAGTCGATCTTGTCAGATTTGTTGAACGTGGGGTCGGCTAATTCAATGTTTTCTGGTATTTCCTAACTTGAGATCTTCATGTTGTGAGTGGGTTGGTTGGATACAATTTGTGGCAGCACGTAAGCCTCAACCAGTGTTTGGAATCCATTGAGTCTTGATTGAATTGTTAACGTTACGCGACGATGAGTGTCCCTTTTACCTCTTCCAATGCCTTCAATGAAAAGCGTTGACGGCCCTGTTTGGAGTCGTAGTTGTTTCACCACACGTTCGGAAATAATGTTTACTTGAGAGCCTGAATCCAATATTGACCTGCATTCCATTGTTTTTCCGTTGACGCCAGAGACAAGTAAGCGTGCGGTTCCTAGTAACACGTTTGGAAGACGCCTGGACCCGGTTCAATAGAGCGGACAGCAAACTACGGCTTGCTGATGACGCAGATATGGACCTACATATTTCAAGCATAATTACCATGGAGAAATCGAATCCTTGGTTATTGAATACCGACAGACGTTCCGAGATGGTATTTTGGCAATTAGTAGTGATACATCTGATGCAGAGCCTAATCCAGATGGAGCAGCTGACGTCGAAAATTCTAACGTTGGCAGTGAAGATCAACAAAGAATTCGCGGCCTAATACGAAAATGCTCAGTGCTAATGGAAGCACTAGACAAGCATTTATCCACGATTGATGACTACCACGGCGAACAATTGCAAGGGTATATTGAGGTAAAAACAAGTACAATCCAAGCACTGTGGGAACAAGTTCAACATAAGAACCTTGAGGTCTGGCAAGCCTTTCAGGATCCGGTCACAGAAACCCACGATATGAACAAATACATTGATTTAGAGGAAAGAATGCAAGACACCATGATCAAGTTGCGGCAGAAAATTCCTAGAAACACATCGGAAATTCATTCACAATCATGGAACATGAATGGAGAGCTGCCCCTTCCCAAGGTGGTGTTGCCACAGTTCGACGGTGATTATTTGAAATGGCATCAGTTTTACGATATGTTTGCTCAAATGATTCACAATCAACCACTACCAAGGGTACAGAAAATGTGGTACTTAAAGGCGAACGTTACAGCTGAGGCCGGAAATCACATCCAACACTAATCATTAACGGAAGAAAACTACGAAAACGCTTGGAACCTTTTACCTTTTACAGGAACGGTACAACAACAAGAGAGTTCTGATCAATACCCTTATTGACACACAAACAAACTATCCACGCAGGTCCTCGAGCGCTGTTATATCAAGTCAAATAAAAGTTTTGGCCCATTAAAGGAAAATCAATGGCCAGGTCGATAGTTCAACATTGTATAACATGCACAAGGGCTAAGCCAAAACTACTTAATCAGATTATGGGAAATCTGCCTTCAATGAGAGTAACTGCGACACGTCCATTTATTAACTCAGGTGTGGACTTTTGTGGACCATTTTGTGTTCATTACAAACTTCGAGGAAAAAGGCCTCACGACTAATCGACGTGCTAGCCGACACGCATTATGGTAAAACCAACACTTTATTATTGTCAGTAAACCAACTAAAAGCCGTCATTTTTGACGTTACCGGTAGATGATGATGATTTCCTACATCTCTACAAGCAGTAGAGATGACAGTCAAGAGAGGTCTTAGTCAAAATCATGCCATATTCGAAATAACACTACCGCTTATATTACCAGAGACTAAATATGTTTAAATTAGTTCCAATTCCAAGAGTCATGAATGACACCCTGGTGATGATTCAACCGTGCCCCATAGCGATAGCAATAGGAAACCATATAGATATGTACGTCCCACTAAAACAAACCGACCTACAGCATTGTGTTCCAACCACTCCCAAGAGATATCTATGTTTTAACATTCAAGCAAGGCACCACAAGGGTTCGAGCCAGTGTTCATGTGAATTAAGCCTTTTTAAAAATTAAACACAACCAACCTGCAAATTGGAAAAAATTACGACAGAGTCCTACTGGGCACAACTGGAAGAAAAAAACCAATGAATATTTGTGTTAAAACATCCCACACGTTTTTCCACAGTGTGTGGTAGAGATCTATCGTAGCTAACACTAGAAGGAGCTGGAGTGATAACCCTTGCGCCAGAATGTACCACCAATGGGGACTTGCTGAGCATCTTCAGACACCAAACGTTGTCGAATTCATTAAGAGCTACATTTGCGAGCTTCGGCAATATGTCACAAAGTGCCACACCAAGTCATGTGAAACAACTGCTCACTAATGTTAACGTAAATGACTACGAAGAACAGCTCTACAAGTTAACAAGTCTTCAAACGCAGTTGGAACAAATCAACTTGTCAACTCTTCCCCATCATCTTGAGACTCGGAAAAGCATCAGCATTTCCCTGTCAGGTATAGCCTCTGTGTGCTCAATGGTTCTGCTGCTTCTTGGAATTCTACACTGGCAGTCTCGGCCTAAAATAACAACAAGGAAATCCGAACCGGCCCCAATGCGAAATACAACAGAATTCACCGTCCATATTTAGTTGAACAACCGTTCAACTGGGGCGAGAATGTTGATTAAGACATTTCTTATTTGTTTTTATATTTGGTAACATATTAATTATCAGCAGTCAATGGTCAATAACCATTAAAATGCAATCTAAGCTGTATGTGTACCTGCTGCAATAAATGTGCAGCAGGTAAGCATAAATATATACTGCTACCAACATTGCAATTTGAGCTGGCAATGACCATGAATATTCTGAGGGCAATAACTACCAAATTGCAATGTTGCGTTTTTTAAGTTTGTGGAAAGACGCTGATAACTAATATGTTGCAAAGTATTTACCTGTAAGCACTGATTGTAAAAGAAAAATATTTGATCAATAAAATTCAGTCTTGAACAAATCATCAGACTAACAAGTTCAATACTACTCCATGTAAACTCAGTTTCAAGTGCTATTGCTTACAATTGTATGCCTTAGTGTTCAACTAACGGCATCGTTTAGTATTGCATTTTACATGTACTATTTTTTGTAAAATGTATTGATTATTCTGAAACCTTAAATCAGTACGCAAATTTACTGATTTTTTAGGTTATGTACTTTTTTTTTACTGATTCTTTTACGACAGTGAAGTGGAAAATGTCCATTTTTTCACTTTCAAACAAAAATGGATATAAGGGCATCATGTATTCACAAGCGCATTTTGAGCTGTTTCATGCACCTATTTATTTTATTTATTTTTCCCCCAAATACAAATTTGCATGGCACAATATTATTACTTCATTTCTGAATCTGACATTTCTTTTGCCGATTTCTTGAAAACGTTTGCATCTGCGCTTGATTTTGCACACAGTGTAATGCAATTATACAAAAAAAATTAGAAAAAGTATTGATAAGCGTTGTATTGTAATTTATTTTCTATTCAAAATATTCATGACTATTTGACGAATTTGTTAATTTAAAAACTTTGTCTATATCAGTACAAAAAGAAAAACCAGCAAATGAAAAGAGGAGAGAATTCATAAATATTCGAGTATTTCCTAATATTGAAAAATTAGCTAATTACATTTTTTCTATACCGCATTAGAATGGTTCTACGGAAGAAATATTAAGTTTGATGTCTTCCTCATCCCTGGCACTATTTTCTACAAGAGTGTCATGCTGGTAGCAAACGCTGATGATATTGACATAATTAGCCACAACGCGTGAACAATCATTGCAGCCAGGAAAGGGAGTCATTCTCCAACCAGGAAAGGGAGTCTCGTCGAGTGGGTCTAGTGGTGAACGAGGACAAAATGAAATACCTTGTGTCAACAAACAAAGAGTCACAAAATGTTGCCGCATGTAGCGCCAAAGGCCTATTTTTATTTTATTGATTCAACACACAGGGTGTACCCCTATGAACGCAGAGCATTTTGTTGAATGGAATGAAGGTTGATAGGTGGGAGGAAGAAGGAGGGAGAATGTGAGAGGGAATGCAATCACACAGGACACCGACAAAGAGATAGACAGCCATTGTGGCAAGTGTTATGTCTTTACCACAATGAACTTCAGTTTATCAGTGTCGACTATGACCGCATTGCCAAAGGCCTAGTTTTTCGCATCCACTCATGTTGTGCGTATTATATTTGTACATGCCTTTTGAAGTCGTCAAGGATTTCGTTTACCTACGATCCATCATTAATACCAGCAATAATGTTAGCATTGAGATCAAGCGGAGATTAACTCTTCCCAACAGGTGCTACTACGGCCTCAGTAGGCAATTGAGAAGCAGAGCCCATGACGTAAATAACGCTCTATAAGCCGATCCTTCCCGACCTAATATATGTTGCAGAGACGTGGACATTGACCATCAATGATGAGAGGCTGCTAGGAGCGTTCGAGAGGAAAATACTCCGTAAGATCTACGGTCCAATATGCGTGGACGACGTGTAAGATGGAACGAGGAGCTGTATGGGCTGTACGTCGACACTGACATAGTCAAGCGTATAAAAATCCAGCGGCTTTGCTGGCTGGGTAATGTTGAGCGAATGGATGAAAGCGCTCAAGCTAGAAAAGTGTTTTATTCGAGCCACGGTGGAGGAACACGCAGAAGAGGACGTCCTAATTTCCGTTGGAAAGGGCAGGTACAGGAGGACCTGACTAGACTTGGCATTACCAACTGCCGCCAGCGCGCACATAGCAGAGGCGACTGACGAAGCTTTATAGAGGCTGCCAAGACTGATCATTGGTTGCCGTGCCAGGTAAGTAAGTAAGTAAGTCCTCCTGTTGCAGGAAATAGTTGTACGCATTTTCTAAAGTAAAAACGTTCCCAATCCAATACCTGACTGCTGATCATATATCACAAAAAGCATCACTGCAGTAGTGATGTTCTGTTAAATGCGTCATAAGCAAACGGATATTGCATTTTAAACGCTTTTGCTTTAGCGAGTGCTGCAGTACTGCGTTGACGAACAAGGCCTCTTTTTGTAGATACTGTAGGAGCAAAATTACGAAATGAGTTATTTGTTTGATCTCAAATATTGATTAAATACAACATCAACAATTATTTGTAACATAAAGATTTAATATCAAAATTATAAAGTATATTCAGGAGAATAGTTCCCACAACGCCCTCGAAAACGAAGTTCTTATAAAAACCAATTTCGCACTTATTTGCTGTAAGATTTCTCTTAACATAAATAAGGCTTCGGGACCCGATGGCATTCCAGCCCACGTATTGCGAGCTTGTGCGACAACGCTGACGCGACCGTTGCGCAATCTTTTCAACATTTCATACACAACTGGTGTATTGTTGGAAGGCTGCCAATGTCCAACCAGTTCCTAAAATGGGCAAGACTACAGACCCTGCGAACTATCGCCCCATCGCAATCTTTTCTACACTATTCAAAGTCATTTCTACTTGGTCAAATATCTTGAACAAAATGAATTGCCTAGTGACCGCCAATATGGTTTCCGTCGAAGTCGCTCTACGGGCGATCTCATGGCGGTCCTCACCGCGAACTGGTATCACAGTGTCCATGGCAATGCGCGTAAGACCCAATGTTGTCTATTAAAACGAGTTTCCCAACTCCCCGTTAACCCGCTAGTTACGGGTGGAGTAGGTATTGCGGAGACAGCGACTCTTGATGTTCTTGGCATGTCCATCCAATGTGATGTTCGTTGGAATAAACACATTTTTGACGTGCCAAGTATCTCCGCTTTCTAAGGCGGTGTAAAAAATAGCTAATGCCGCCAGTTCGGTTGTTCATCAGAACTACATGATCAGCAAGCGGAACTCACGCTTTCCGCGATGTTCCACCGCACTACGCATTACAGAAAAAGTTTTTTTTATCTGTCGTACCGCGCGTATTTGGAATAAGGTCCCAGCAAAAATTTGTCCCAATTATTATGGCCCTTGAAAGTTTAAAGCAAACGCTCATAACTACTTCTCCCTCCTTCTTCCTCCCACCTATCAATCTTCCTTGTAATCAACACAATGCTCTGCATTTATAGGGGTACCCCCTGTGTGTTGATTTTAGAATTAATAGAAATTAAACATTAATTCGTTAAACAGACAAAAATAATGTATAACTTAATGGTTTTTGATATGACGAATTCATTTCTGGCATTTATTTTATTCGTTTCTTAACAAAAAATTCACTATCATCTGTAGTTAGTACATAGACACTCACAGGAATCATTTTGTAAATGTAGCATATTGGATAAAAAAAATATCACTAGAAAATTTAGGATTTGGGCACTTTTCGTCCACGGGGTTTGGGAGCCACCGATCACATATATATCTTTTGTTCTATATTCATCTATTTCTCAATTGAACTCATGTGCAAAACTGTTCCAAATACATATGTATTTTACGAAACATTGGTAAATAGGCATTTTGGCGCAAAGTTTACAGTATATATGTTTCATATGGTATTTTCGGCACGATAATTCCAAAAATTAGTTTTGTTCCATCAAATCTGGTTTTGAAATATGACGAAACAACTTTTTTTTTTTGCAAATATGCGAAAATTATTATTGTTATTTTGGATACGAAAATTTTATCAAGAACGTTTTCACGTACATTTTTATCGAGGAAATTGAAAAAACTCACGTTTGAACAAAAAGAAACATGGTTTTTCCTCTAAAATTAGTCATTGTGAGATCTTTAATATTGCTGCTTTAAAAATGTTCACTAAATTTTAACATTAACATGGCGTAGTTGGTAGTGCGTTGGCTTGCTACGCAGAGCGTCCGGGGTTGAAATCTCGGCACAGGCAAAATCAAAAAGTAGAAAAAACAATAATAATAAATAAAAACCAATAAGTAAACTTTATTGATGCAAAATTTAACTATAAAATAGAAATTTACATATTTATATCGATTTGTACAACGGGTCTTGGCATTACATTGCTACGCCAGCATATTTGCCCGGCATGCGTTCTTAGTTAAAAACAAAAGGATCATATTTCAATAAAAGCAAGGTGCAAATGATGTATGATTTATGTAGTTGTGGCATTGGATTCGCACTTTGCCATCAAAACACGACCAATAACAAACAGTTTTTTTGCAATATCCGAAACCAGACTTGAGGAAACAAAAGTAAGGTCATTTTTGGAATCAGCGTGCCCCAAATACTAGAACACATACTCTAAACTTTGCACTAAAAAAAATGGTTCAGCCATATGGGAAGTGGGTTTATTTTCCCCCAATTTGTTAAAAACTGACCAATGCACCTGTTTCTACCTCTGTTTCTGCCCTGCCTTGGCTATCTGTATAAATATTTTTTTCAATCAGTTGATAAATGGTTTGAGTTATCAAGTTTTTATCTGTGTTGAATAATGGTAATACTAATGGAAATACTCAAAAATGGAATTTTGGAGCGTATTATCAACCAATGTTCTTACGGTATCCTGTTAAAAATGTTTTCCTGTCACTAATATTTAATTTTAACTTAATTTTTTAAGTGTTCTTATTTGCAAGCAAAAATTATCATAAGCAGATTTTGTTTTCTGTATTGCTTTTGTTTTTTGGTTATTGAGTACCCAAAAATAACGTTATTACCGGAACGGGATTATTACAATACCGGTAACTGAACTTTTTTTATGTAGAAAAATTAACATTACTGTTTTTTCCCGAAATTTAAACGTGTACAATTGAATTGATGAGAAATATTCGCCCTAAGCCCGCAATTTCCTTTAAATGAAATTTGAGAAATATCGTATACAAATTTCAAATGTTCATGGGTGAATGGGAGCTGCATGTATAAAATTTTTCACCCAATTCGTACTATGAAATCACAAAATTATACAATGTATTAGGCACTAAAATCTGGGTTCTGCAGTGAAGATGTAGGAGGGCACTGTCTCTTATTCTTTAGTTTCTTTATAGCTAGGTCTAACTGTATTATAGGATAGTTAAAACTAGGAAAATTAAGCTGCGTTTTATTCGCCAAGTAGTTAACCATATGAGAATAAAACGAACAAGTTGTTAAATCTCATCTACGTTGTATTGCCATTCACAATGAAACTGCTCAATAGCGCTGATATGTGCTTCCAGTTCATAACGATAAGCATTTATCTTCTTTATTGTCGTTCTTGTAAACAACATAACACATAACATTTTAAACTAATGTTTAGCTCATTACTTTTCTTCTTCGTTTCGACTGCCCTAACGAACGAAAGATTCTTCATAATTCGTTCGGCCAGTGTGTTGGCTACAAAACGTTCAGGGACAATGTTCAGGCCTTGTGAACGGTTACATACTCTTAACGAATGAAAAAATCTTCGTTTGGGATGATAGAACTGAGTTCTTTTTAAGATATTTTTTGGCTAATTCAATGTTGGTGTTTTTGTGTAATTGTGAAAATGAAGTAAAAAAGGGGAAAACAACTTGAAAAGAAGTAAAAACGTAGTTGACGTATAGTGTAATGCAATTTTGACAACAAATATATATTTTCTGTGCATTTTACTAGAAAATTTAAAGTTATGTTTGGGAACATTATCATATAATTTGCCATCTGCACCGGGCTAGCGAACAAGATGGTTTCTGATTGTTTGAAACCTAAGAAGAATTTTCATTCGTTTGTGCGGTCTAAACGCAGAGTTACAGTAGGGTTGTTTTAGAAACTAGGGATGTGTAACAAAGAAGCTAGCTGCACATAACAGCTACTTATAAATATGTATAAGTACGCGTTAATTCTGCCTCTTTTGTTGTTGTTTTCCATGGAATTATCGCTTGTAGTTATACATAACTAGGAGTGAATGACGAATAAAACGCAGCTATTGTTCGCTCTTACGAATGGATGTATTTGGCAAATATTTTTGATGTTATTAATTAAGAACTCCACTTTTAATTTCATTTTAAAAAAGCTTTAAAATAAAAGATTTTGATGAATAATAATTTAAGCCTTAAAATTAAATGGTTAGTATGTAATATGTATAAGAAGTTAATTGAAATTGTTAACTTTATCTTAATTTATATTAAATTTAACAATTTAATGTGTTTAGTACAAGCTTAAAACATTCTCAAAAAAAAAAAAAATAGTAAAAAAAAAAAAACAAATTTGTATTTATAACAAAGCTTGCTCTTTAAAATTAAAACCAATTTGGTAAATACCAAATTTTGCATTACAAAATTCTTACCATTATTGTAAGGATGCAATAAAATACCGCGATTGGAACTGCTGAAATAAATTTCAAAAGTTATGTTTGGGAACTTGTCAATATCCAAAAAATTTATAATATATATTAAAGTAAGTAAATTTATACAGTACTGCATCATGGGGTAATGTAAGAAGGTGTTATTGAAGTTTAACTAAATATTGTATAGAGTGTTTAGCGTATTATCATGTTTCGCAGTCCCATGTGGAAATAAACCTTGGAAAGTCCACTTATTATAAAGTCCTTATGAAGGCTAAAATGATTGTCCAATATGCAGGTTTGCCCAACATCGATACGGCCTGGATATAGGCATCCTTAAAACTGAATTTCGAAACATAAAACTATACGGGCTCAACACAGGCGTCTTTTACAGGCATCTTTTACAGGCCTTTCCAAGGATGAGTCTACACACGTTGGTCATGGGCTTGTCTACAACCGGCCTACATAGTTTAATTTGGTTATATTTGATTATGTAGGCGTCCTACAAAAGACTCTAAATATCAGTAAGTTGAATATGGGCATAGTAATTTTTGTTTATGGAGAGTCCATCCAAATATATATATATATATATAATATATTTACAAATATAACACGCACAACATGAGTTCATGCGAAAAGCTCGGCCTAGGCCCTCCATGGGTTGTTGTGCCATTAAAAGAAAATATGGAAATTACACTACGCTGTGGCGTAGTGGTAATGCGTTGGTGTCCGGGGTTCGAATCTCGGCACAGGCAAAATCAAAAATTAGAAAAAATAATTTTTCTACACGGCACCACCTCTTGGCAGGCAATGGCAATCCTACAAGAGTAAAAATTGCCTATGAAAAGCTTTTCGCTTCGCCGTTCGGATTCGGCATTAAACTCTAGGTCCCTTCCATTCATGTACAAATATAACAGGCTCTCCACGGGCTGTTGTGCCATTAAAAGTAAAGTAAGTTATTCTTGAGGCTGATTTCGATCTTTTTTGGTGAATCTAGTGTTGCCGACATTATGTAATTGTGAAAATGAAGTAAAAAAGGATAGAAATCTACTGGAAAATAAGTAAAAGCGTAGTTGATGTATAGTGCAATCAATACTGACAACAGATGCTTATTTTCTGCGCATTTTACTAAAAAATTCAAGATGATGTTTGGGAACATTATAATTTACTATCTACACCAGGCAAGCGATCCAGATGACTTCGATGTTTGTTTGGAGCTTATGTTCGGCCTGTGTAAAGAATCTTCATTCATTAGGGGGTTGTAAATGCACGGTTAGATAGATAGATAGCGTCTACATAATGCTAATGACCGAAAGAGTCCTCACATTGTTGCATTTAATTTCATTACATATTTTACACGCCCACCGCTGTTAATCGACCTTGATTCAACACCATCAATGTCCAAACACGCTAATCTCGATACCGGGCGACAGAATACACCGGAGGCAGTTCTAATGTCTGCTCGTCTCGCTTCATCATCTTTGCCAGTGGCAAGGACGAGGCATGTTTTCGTCACAATAAACACTGAGCCATTTGGTGAATCCAGTAGGTTTTCCGGATTTCACCGATTGTGGCTTCAGTATTATGGTGATTCATTAAACCAAGAAAATAAGCAACAATTAGTATTGTTAGTTTGAGATTTTATGATTTTGACAACACGCACGACATAACGTGCATCTATCTGTGCATATTGTGTAAGGCCCTATACTTATTTATGCCTCGTCCGGCGTTAAGTTTTTTAATTTTTTTTTTTTTGTAAATTCAATACTCAGGAAGTATGATTCGTTTTGATCTGTTTATGCGGAGCTTATATCTTCAAGACAGCTCAAAACAGCCTCACCCTTGATGTTTGGAACCACACTATTATAGTCATGCAGCAGCTTATTATGCCAACAATTACAGTTGTCGATAGCGCACTCTGCACGGCGGCAACAATCGCGCCTGTGCGTGCATATCTTTATAAGTATTTCGTTATAATGTTTCAGTAAGATTGTTTTTAAACAATACTATTTAATATTCTTAAACAGGGATGGAAACTGGTAGGGAACCAAACCATGCACTAAACCATTTTCTTTTGCCTTTCATTTGAAGCAAAACAAAATCAAACCAGTTTTGTTCAAATAAATATTCTCAGTATAACTTTTGCAGAGCCATTTTTTATTGCTACTACTTGTTATTCTCAAGACTTTTCATTAGCAAGAGTAGTTGGAGAAGTAGTGGTGGTTGTTTATCGCAATTTGCGCACTTTGACTTTGTCTTGCATAAAAATATCTCTGTTCCCTGCCATGAGCCAAACTGTTTACAATCAAAAAGTCAAAATTTTCGAAACTAATTCTATTTCGAGTATAAATTGTAAATTTGATTAAAGTAGAAGAATTTTTTAAGGTGGTTTGGTGGATTGCGAAATGCCTCACATACTTATGTATGTACTGTAATACACGTATGTATTTATTATAGATATATATGTACGTACTATGTTCCTATCATACATAAATTATGGATAGGTACAAATTTCACCAACTCACTCATAGTTTTGTGCCATCGCCAACATCCGAGATTGATTATTTGGGTGAGCATTATCGGCAGTGTTATTATTACTACCTCCATTCTTCATCACAAGAGGGCGCATTGAAATACTCTCACTGAATGTTCGCTTCTCATCTTTAACATTCAAATCGTAATTGTTGAGCGATTCTACGCTATCAACAACAGAAGCTCCACCGCTTGCGGTTTCGCGTACTGCCATTCGATTTTTGGTTATGTGATTAATGCCGTCCGCCACATTGCAGTGCATTGTATCGTATTTAAGGGCCACATCCGTATTGCCCCCAACACGCAAATCAGACATCATTGTTGTTGATCCACCGATGATATCACCATTAGTTTGTGATTTTGGATTGCGTGAACGGCCGAAGGTGCCATTACCGTGCCGCCGAAAAGAAGACCAGACACTACCAAAGAGTGTGTGATGACGCTGTAATATGGAAGTTAGGAAATTTTAGGGAAATGGAGCAAAAGGTTTCAATGAAATTTTTATTAATACATATACTAGCTGCCAAAGTTTGGGTAATATGTTAATTCCCAAATGGAAAATACTTAAATTGAATGTAAACAAACATCTTTTCAACTTGATCAATAAAATTCATTTTATTTACTTACTAACTAAAACTTTGTTGTTTCATTGTTTCATTTCAACAATTATTATCTCTGTTTATTGTATAGTACTAACCTCTTTTAAACTTAATTTTAATTAAAAAGACTCTTCAATTATGTTAAAGTAGTGCAAAAGTAGTAGAAAAGTATCAGAAAATAGTAGTAGAAAAGTAGTAGTGGTACAGTAAATTTAACCCCTGCTGCACGAAAACTACATCAAAATCAACCATTTCTTAATGGAATTTCAGACTATATGAGAGGTACAAAATCCTTATTTTAAATCCGACCTATGTTTTTCTTTGTAGCATGGCAATCTCAACTAAAATGCTTGTAGCAGATATCGGTACTGTTAGAAGTGTAAGGAAATGTACCCAAAAAAGCATGGGAAGTGCCACGCCCATTTTTTAAACCTACCCATATTTCCTACAGAAAGCTATAGACCAGTGTCGGGCCATTTCTTATTTTCATACAAATTTCTTATTTTCCTATGGTCGCTGTAGCGTAGCGGTAGTACATTGGACTGTTACGTAGAGTTGCCGGGGTTCGGATCACAGGCAAAAAAAAAAAATAAAATAGAAAATAAAAAAAACAACAACAAAATTTCTACACGGCACCACCTCTTGGCAGGCAATGGTAAACCAAGAGTAAAAATTGTCTATGAAAAGCTTTTCACTTCGCCGTTCGGATTCGGTATAAAACAATCATTTAAAAATATAACACGCACAACATGAATGGATACGAAAAGCTTTGCCTTTGGCGCTACATGCGATCATAGTCGACACTGATAAACTGAAGTTCATTGTGGTAAAGGCATAATACTTGCCACAATGCCTGTCTATCTGTACACGGACGTTAGTTAAGGATTCGGTGGTAAAACGGTCGCTACAGCGACCACAATTTAAGTTTTTGTTGTTATTGGATATAAAGCAATTTTCATTTCTTATCACAAATTCGATTTTAATATGTTCGATACTGAGTACAATCGATACCTTTTCCTCGATACTCTTAAAGCATCGTTACCATAAGCCCGATAACAGGCAAGTATTTACTTGGTATCGATACTTGAGTCAGCAATTTCGAACTCTAATTCTGGGAGCTATTAAAAAACAAACAGACAAACTTGTTTCATTCATTTTTATATAGTAGAAGAAGAAGGAGAAATTATTCCACTATTAACATTCGGTTAGTTGTTCACGAGGAGTCAAATGCATTTGGCTATTTGATTAAGGGCTCACTTTTAACTAGTCGAATAGTTGAGCTTATACATGTGTTTGTAAATATATCGAGCTCTAGCCGCGAATTTAATGCAAGTGCCAATTTTTCCAAAAAATGTATGAATGTCCAATTAAAAAAGTTCTATATAATATCAGTTGAAAACTTTCAATCCCCCAAATAACACCATACACTAGTTTATAGCCAATTTGCTAAGAACTTGCCAATACTTACACTTTCTAATGTAAATGCAGAACTTGAAAATCACACTTAAAACTTTTTCAATGAAAGTTAAAGTTTCTGAGTCATAAATTTTTGATGTGATATTATAAATTTCGGGGTTACAGCCCATAAGCCTAGGCCGAGCCTTTTCGCATCCACTCATGTTATGCACGTTATATTTGTACATGAATCGAAGGGACCTACACATGTTTTCCGCACGGAGAAACGTCTTTTTAGGCGCAATAAACGAAAAGCAGAGATACGTGAATTCAATGATATCGAAATGTTACGGGGCAGGAACGAGTTCCGAAAATTCTTTGAAAGAATAAGACACCTGACTGATGGTTTGAAGATCGGGGTCTCTTCCTGCTAGGATGAAGACGGAAATCTGGTGACAGATGGGCAGGGCATAATAAGATTATGGAAGGAGCACTATTCGCGGCTGCTTAATGGCGATTACGGCAATAATACCGATACTGCGGAATCTGCTTGCTCCGGAAACCCCAATCACTGACGGCGTTGAAGTACCACCGCCCGACTATGAGGAGGTCTGAATAGATCGGCTTAAAAACAAAAAGGCTGCAGGTGAAGATGGCCTGCCTGCTGAGTTGTTTAAGACTGGAGGTGTAGAGCTCAAAAAATGCAGGCATGAGCTTCTATGCAGAATATGGACGGATGAAAGCATGCCAAGTGATTGGAACCTCAGCGTATTCTGCCCAATCCATTAGAAAGGTGATTCCACGATCCGCGCCAACTACTGTCGGATAAGCCTTCTTAATATTGAATATAAGGTTTTATCGAGCGTACTGTGCGAAAGGCTAAAGCCTTAAAAAGTTAAGTAAAGCTAAAGCCTTATCAGTATGGCTTCAGGCCTGGTGAATGCACCATCGACCAGATATTCGCATTACGCCAAATCCTGGAAAAGACCCGAGAAAAACTAATCGACACCCACCATCTATTCGTCGATTATACAGCCGCCTTCGACAGCACGCCGCAAGAGTGTCATGCTGGTAGCATATGCTGATGATATTGACATCATTGGCACCAACGCGCGAGAAGTTATCCAATCTGGACGAGAACAAAAGTAAATACCTGGCGTCAACAGACAAAGAGTTGCGGCGTCTTGGATAAAATGTCACTATTGACAATTATACTTTTGAAATCCTCAAGGATTTCGTTTACCTATAATCGTTAATGCTGGATAGAATCCAATAATGACAGCCTTGAGATCAAGCGGAGACTCTGTATGAACTTGTGGGGATCGTCTCTGTCAGCTTCACTTCATGTGCTCTATACCTAACACACTACTAGCACACTAATAACTACCATAAAATAGCCCAAAAACCATATCATACCCTATGAAAATTATAAGGCAAACCGGTCAACTAACCAATTTGTAGACATACTTATAGTTTATAAATGCATATACAAACTTATATACTATATACATATTATGATTTTCATACCCTATGCATTGGTTCTGGCTCTTCTGCTAATTCATCTAAATTACCAGAAATGGCACGTTTTAGCGCTGGTGAAACTTCATGTAGTGTACGCAAGCCAGCCTGCAGAGTAACCGTATTATTGTCCATTTGCCCTTCTTTGCCCTCCTGTTCTTTGCGCTTTTTGAAACGTCTAAAGTAATCTTGTATAAGATACGTAGCATAAAACTTGCCAACAGTAACTTCATCCTCATTCCCAGGTGGTGGGACGACCTGATCTAATAGTTTCGGATTAGTACGCTTCCATATTTGCTTAATAGTTGCTCGTAATTCGGCATTTGCGTCATCAATATTACCATCGGTTTTAATGCTTAGTGAAGTACGTACGACAGCAAACAGTGTTGCGTTGAATAGTACAGTACCATCCGAATTTAATGGCATATTCATAGAGACCAATCGTTTGCAGGCCATGCGATGCGGACACAATTTACCAAACCCTAACGGTGGGGAAATTTTACGCAATAATGTGACTACATCTAGATGTTTGATCCGCCCCTTAGCATCAGGATCGTATTCACTCCAAAGACGTATAAACTCGTCGAGATGATGAGGTCCCAAAATGGACCAATCTCGTGTCAAATAATCAAAATTATCCATAATAACAGCAACGAAAAGATTTATAATCTAAGTATATCAATAGGAAACATGTACATAAAACCCCTTGACTAAGTAAAAATGATTGAACTAAAATTGCTTTTATCAATTTAAATTGCAAAAAAGTTGAAAATTGCTGCAGATCAAAAATTAAACTTACCAAAAATGAGCACAATACATAGAATGAAATGAAATATGGAAATGCTATACTTGAGCCACACTCAGGTGTTTTCGAATCTGAATGTGGATCACATAAGACTTCAGGACGTGGCGAACAATCGATCATTATATCCTGCCACGCCTCACCGGTTGCTGATCGAAAGAGTACCAGAACAGCTTGCGGAAAAGTTTGGAAATTATTGTTGCGCGTAATCGCTGTCTCATCATTCAAATCTATTTTCCCGAAAACCTAAGAAATGGGGATGATATATGTAGAAAATACTTATATTTAATAATTTTTCTGAATATAACTCCTACCTGCATGCCAATAACGGCATAAATAAAAAACAACATAACAATTAGTAAAGCAACATATGGAAGCGCTTGAAACGATTTTATAAATGTCCACAGTAGAGTTCGTATACCCTCGCCTTTGCTTAAAAGCTTCACCAGACGCATAACGCGAAACAATCGAAAAAAGTTGATTGAAATAAGATTTGATCCAGACTGCATGCAAAAAAACAAAACGTAAAATCAAACGGCAAAAACGATATAATAATGTAGGTCCAACTTACTTTAGCTTTGGTTTTGCATTCTCCCTTCTGACCTTCACATACTTTTTGAGGCGTGTCTATGTTCTTATAAAATAAAAAGAGTTAGATAAATAAAAAATTTCAGATATGTTGGATATGATGATATAATTTTCACGATAATTCTTTCTTTTTTAATGGCCCATGGAACTAGGCCAAGCTTCCCGCATCAATTCATCTTGTGCGTGTTATATTTTTAAACGAATGGACGGGACCTACAGTTTTATGCTGAATCAGAACGGCGAAGTGAAAAGTTTTTTTAAG
This sequence comes from Palloptera scutellata, assembly GCA_958295655.1. NCBI lineage: Eukaryota > Metazoa > Arthropoda > Insecta > Diptera > Pallopteridae > Palloptera > Palloptera scutellata. Next base: position 1,790,260 of record OY282453.1, read on the forward strand.
GCAATTTTTACTCTTGATGATTTTCCATTGCCTGTCAAGAGGTACCGTGTAGAAAAATTATTTTTCTAATTTTTGTTTTTTACTCGTGCCGAGATTTGAACCAGGACACACACTACTTAGAAGACTAACAACTACGCCACGGCAACCACTTTTTTAACGTTAATATTTACCTTTATTTCGGAAAATACTATATCAATGAAGCTGCCAAGTACTATAATGAAATCGAAAACATTCCATGCATCACCAAAGTAGTTCTGAAAATATAAATATATGCAATCATAATACAAAATTATTAAATGCTAAGATTAGCATAGTATCAGCTGCGTTATATTTGTCACTCGTCCCCAGTAATGTATGTATGTGTAACTAACAGCGAACACTAAATGGAAAAACAAAAAAAAAGCTGCGAGATATCGTGTATAATTATAGCTGTTATGTTTGGTTGGCATGTTATTCAACATTCCTGGTTTCTATAACAACTCTACTGTGAAACTGTAGAGTTAGTTCTTCTGGTGTAGCTCAGGCTTTGACAATAAAGCTGGCCTCGAACTCGACCAGCGCAGGCCAATCACCGCATCAACTTCAAGTGCACTTCTGCACATTACGGCAACGAGGGCATAACGAACTAGAAGGATCGCCTTTAAATATTTAAAAAGGCTCGAACCCCTTTATCCCTCTTCGCTGTCAGAGAGAGACAAACCAGCATTTCAATAGGTCCAACAAAACATTCGTGCCCATCCACCATCCCCTCAGAAGGCTAATCAGCGAAAGAGATCGGCGGAAAAACCAACAGGCATATTAGCGACCAAGATTCCGATTTGTGATCGTTAGTTTTACTAGTTTTACAAGCTTAACTTAAGTGTCTTAATTACATGGATGAAAATGTACAATTTATGGGTCAGTTAACCGGAGAATGTAAATTAACTAATTTGTGCACATTTTTAACTGAATGTTAAAATGTAATATTAATGTCGCAATAAAATGTAATATTTCTGTCGCAATTAAATGGAAAACGCATTCAAGTGTAATACAATAAATGCTTTTGTTATAGACTTACCTTAAATCGAAATGCAGCTAATTTGAATACAAATTCCAATGCAAATACTGCTGTAAATATCATATTCAATGCATCCAAAAGTTCTGAATACCAATCCGGTTGATTGTGAAATTTCATGGCTAATGTTACCGTATTTATCATAATTAATATGAATATTGTATATTCAAAGGATGACGATGTCACAAACCACCAAACTTTATATTGTATACCATGTTTGGGAATGTAGCGTCGTACTGGTTTTGCTTTCAATGCAAATTCTATGCAATTACGTTGATTTTTATCTAAATCACAGTTCTTATATTCCTGCTCGCCCTCATTTTGAAACGTGACAATAACGAAACCGACAAATATATTCACCATAAAGAAGGCAATAATAATAATGTAGATGATATAGTAGGCAGCAACAATTGGACGGAAATTATGTATTGGTCCACCGTTTTCCTTATTGGAATCAATTGATACATATAAGAGGCTAAAGAAAAATAATTGATATTTAAAATAATGTTTTGAAATGCGCTAAAATACTATATGTGTAAAAAGTTTGACTTGGACGGACCCGATTTCAGAAAATATATTTGGTCATGATATGGGCTACGATTTGCTATAAAGGAAAAATTCCCACATGCTCACATCATATCAACAAAAATTGAAGGCAATTCGAGACAACTAAGCAGCTAAAAATCGCCATAGAGGTAAAATGGCATAAAATAAAACCATCAGAGTTAAAATCCTCGGTTAATTCTATGACATTCCGCATAAGCCAACTTTTAGTTTTGACAGAAACCCATATTGCGGAACTAATATTAAGATTTTATAAAATATTGATACTAATAAAACATATTTAAATTTTGAAATAATTTTTTTTTATAAATGAGAATAAAAGAATTCTGTGTTATATTATTTACTATTTATATAAATAATCAAACTGAAAAACAAAATTTGAGCATCTCTTCTTTTAAGAGCAGAATTCTATTTTAAAGTGAGTGATGCACATACATATATGTATGTAATTTTTTAACTGAGGTAGACCTTAAATTACCAGGTTTACAAGTATGAAAAGGTATTTAAGAAAATACACGTTTATTTAAGAAAAATGGTTATACATTCAATCTTCAAAGTAATGGCCATTGCTAGAATCGAAGTGCTGCTCAGCAAGTGCGTGCCCTATTGATGAAAATAAGTGGTAGTCAGATGGAGCCAAATCTAGTGAACAAGCCACATGGGGGAGGGCTTCCCAGGTGTACGAATCTACCAATTCCCGAGTCTGTTTTGTTCGATGTGCATTGTCATCAAGAAAAATCAATTTGTGTTGGTTAGCTTGATATTCTGGAAGTTTTTGGCTCAAAGCACGGTTCAAATCGGAAAATTGTTGTTGGTAGCGTTGACCAGTAACTATTTCACCTGGTTTCAGAAGGTCAAACCAGATAACACCTCGCTGATCCCAGAAAACACAGAGCATTGTCTTCTTTCCGAAGCGATTTGGCTTTGCTGTCGATTTGCCCGGTGTACCGGGCTTAACATATGATGGTTTACGTTTGGGATTCTCGAAATAGATCCATTTTTCATCGCCAGTAACAATTCGATGAAGATATGACTTTCTTTTGTACCTGGCGAGCAACATTTCACAGGGGGCTTTTCGATTTTCTTGCTGTCTTTCAGTCAATTCATGCGGCACCCATCTTCCCACCTTGAAAATCAATCCCATGGCTTTTAAACATTGAGAAATGCATTGTTTGGGTCTCATTTAATTGTTCTGCAAGTTGTTCTTGCATTTGACCATCATCCTAATCGAGTAAAGCTTGCAATTCGGCATCGTCAAACTTTTTCGGTGGTCTTCCACGTTCTTCGTTTTTCATATCAAATAGGTGATATGTGACTTCTTTACCCTTATGCTGGAGAAAATAATTCGCAGCGCGAACTTCGACTTCTCTGGCACTAGAAGATAGTGTCATGAGTGTCATGCTGCTAGAATATGCTGATGATATTGACATCATTGGCACCAACGCGCGAGCAGTCAGTGCAGCTTTCTCGTCTAGTGGTCTAGAAAACGAAATACCTTGTGTCAACAAACAAAGAGTCACGGCGTCTTGGAGAAAATGTGACTTTTGACAATTATACTTTTCAACTCGTCAAAGATTTCGTTTAACTATAATCGTTAATGCTGGATTCTAACAATAATGTCAGCCTGGAGATCAAGCGGAGATTCACTCTTGCCAACAGGTGTTACTACGGGCTCATTAGGCAATTAAGAAGCAGAGGCCTCTCCCGACTGACGAAAATAACGCACTATAAGTTCCTCATCCTTCCCGACCTAATATATGGCGCCGGGAAGTGGACATTGACCACCAATGATGAGAGACTTTTATGAGCGTTCGAGAAGAAGATACTCTGTAAGATTTACGGTCCAATATGCGTGGACGACGAGTATCGAATAAGATGGAACGATGTATGAGCTGTACGCCGACACGGACATAGTCAAACGTATAAAAATCCTGAAAAGCACTCCGGCGGGAAGGGTGTTTTATTCCAGCCACGGTGGCCTTATCAACTGGCGCCAGCGTGCGCATAGCAGAGGCGACTGGTGAAGCTATATAGAGGCAGTCAACACCGATCATCGTTGTAGTGCAAGCTAAGTAAGTAATTAATAAAAATCAATTATTCTTTTACTAAAGAATAAAAATTATTGTTAGAGTTAAAAAACAAGTCATGCAGAGGACGGTAATTGAAGCAAAAGCCCAACAGGCCTTAAAAAAATTGAAAAAAAAATTATCATGCCATAAGGGCTCGTCCATGTCCATTCATCTGAAATTCCGTGAAAAACTATATCGAAACTATGAATGCAGAAGGCTTTTTGTCAGAATTCGGCAAATATTTAATACGAAATACACCCTTTGAATATGTCTTTGGATTCAGACGAACATCAAAATAATTTCATTGTATTTTTTTTTTCTAAGTTCAGAAATAATATAAGTAAATATTTATAATTAAATTAATTGATATGTATTGACTTTACCTTGGCCAACCTTCAAATGTCGATACTGTAAATAGTGTTAGCATAGCTTTAGCTACATCATCAAAATGAAAACGATTTAATTTCCATTCACGTTCCTTTAGGCGTGGCTTATGAACATCGCCCTCTTCGTATATCAGATATGTGCCACTATATACATTAAATTAAAATTTATTTATTAATTTAAATAATTAATGCATTGTATGTATGTGTTTGGTTATTTAATTAAGAGCCGTAACTCATCTCCTTTTTAAAGAAATTAATTAAGTTTTTACTATACATATAAGTAAAAAAAAACAAATTTATATTTTTTTATGTGAAATTAATTTTGAAATTGTTTAAAAATGAAATGAGCTAGCAGGCCTTGGTTCACGAAAACAAAGTACAAAACTATAAAATAGTGCTTCTCAAATATTTCAATGTTACTTACTCCGCCAATAATTTAGCAAAATTTAACAAAATAGCGTAACCAAATGGACAATTTGGGTTATTTGAAACGCTTCTCTAGAAAAATAAATGTGTGTCACTTTCTTTTTTAGCGACCCTTAACTAGTTAACGAACAATTTTTTTAGGTCTTTGCGATGAACCAAGAATTGGTAATCTAGTGTAGGTAATTGGTAAGATTAGGTTAATTTGAGGAATCAGAATAAAAGAAAATCTTTTACGCAAAATTTCGCGACACAAAAAACAATGGATTCCGAAGATCTCACTCCCTCTGGTGCATTTTGGATTATGTCACCATGTTTCCTTTACGTCCTGTCTCTAGATGTGAAATGAAAAATAATCAAAAAAAATATTAAATATGAAACCGTTTGATTCGTTCTTCGTCAACCGATATCAGGTAAACCCCGAGATATCGATTTTTGTTTTTCAAATGAAAAATAATGAATCAAAAAATTGTTTTAGACATATCCAGCGTATTTCGAATCAGAAATAAAAAATAGGGGTTCCTAATTTGGAGTTAAAAGTTAGCTCATAACCCCCAAGAATGGGGAGGGGGTGCTAATCTACATTTAAGTTTACATTGAAATGATGAATGTCGTGTTGAGTAGTGAAGTATTGAATTATGTCAATGCAATTTTAAAACCAGCTTGCCTTAATTTGCTAAAGCCCTAGCAAAAATATTTTGAAACTTTAATATTTTCAGTATTGTTTTCTAAAATGTTAATTTAAACTAAAAGAAAAAGAACCTATGTTTGTCGTGTGGCTAGACAATTTTTGGCAGAGTATTTTTGCAATCAGCTGTTGTAAAGCATTGTAGGTTAGTCTATTGCACGCCAACCAACCGATTTATTCCCATATAGAATACATTGAGAGAGAGACGTTCTCTCCTCTCTTTGCCCATCTATGCTTAGATGCGCAATTCCGAAACTGCTTGCCCGAAAAGCCACTAACCCAAAAAATCCCAAATGATTAATCCGCACCCAGGGTGTACCCCTATGCATGCAGAGCATTGTGTTCAATGGAAGGAAAATTGATAGGTGGGAGGAAGAAGGAGGGAAAAAGAAAGAGGGAATGCAATCACACAGGGCACCGATAATGAGATAGACAGCCATTGTGGCAAGAGTTATGCCTTTACTACAATGAACTTCAAGTTTTATCAGTGTCGACTATGACCGCATTGCCAAAGGCCAAGCTTTTTGCATCCACTCATGTTGTGCGTGTTATATTTGTACATTAATGGAAGGGGCCTACAGTTTTATGGCGAATCCGAACGGCGAAGTGAAAAACTTTTTCATAGGCAATTTTTACTCTTGTCGGTTTGCCATTGCCTGTCAAGAGGTGGTGCAGTGTAGAAATTTTGTTTTTGTTGTTGTTTTTTGTATTTTATATTTTGCCTGCGCCGAGATTCGACACTCTGCGTAACAGTCCAACGCACTACCGCTACACTACATCGACCACAAATTCCTGTGCTAACTAAGTATATACAATATTTAAACTTTCTGAACAAAAGTTATGGTAATTTTTCTGTAAGATCAAGTGAATTTTAGTGATCACAGAATAGATATATATGAACGCGTTTATTTTTAAAATATAATTCTCCTTGCATTATACAATTGGTTGCAAGCGGAAGGGAATTAAAAGAAGCAAGACAAAAGAAGAGCCACAACGTGAGACTTTTAAGAAAACGCAAATACAAAAGTTCTTTGAAAAGGATGCTGTAAATACATCATATACACATATCTTTCGAATTGCTTTTCCTTCGAGCTACTTATTGTTATGTATCATTGGATACAACCGGAGTTATGACTCCGTAAAAATGGTTCTTTGATGTAAATATGTTCAAAAACACTGTATGCAATCTATGAGAGATAATAAGAAAAGTTCATATGGTATATTCTTAAATTCTGATAGGGCCGCCAGACGTACGAAGGTAGGTCAATAACTATCCGTGTGTGCAGACAGGTGGCGTTACTGAGCGAAGTTGGCATTACTGTCGTGTACTGCCATCTGTCACACGACACCACACTAAATTTCAAACTGATTCATAGGTTAGTTTTAATTTGGCAGCCATTAGTATCACACGTGTAAAATGGAAAAAGAACAATACTTACTTACTTTAATTTTAATGGCACAAAAGCCCATAGAGGGCCTAGGCCGAGCTTTTCGCATCCACTCATGTTGTGCGTGTTATATTTGTACATGAATGGAAGGGACCTACAGTTTAATGCCGAATCCGAACGGTGAAGAGAAAAGGTTTTCATAGCAATTTTTACTCTTGTAGGTTTGCCATTGCCTGCCAAGAGGTGGTGCCGTATAGAAAACTTGTTTTTCTACTTTTTGATTTTGCCTGTGCCGAGATTCGAACCCCGGATAACCTGCGCAGCAGTCCAATGCACTACCACTACGCTACACAGCGACCAAAAGAACAATATCGATCCGTAATTCGCTTTTTATTTTTGGATGGAAAAACATGCGAAGAAATAAAAGCGAAGTTGGATGCTGTCTATTGAAACGTGGTTGTACATCTGTTTTTGATGAGGAGCTCCCAGGCCGCCCGGCAGACGTGGTTACCGAGGAAATCGTTGAAAAGGTCCACGACATGATTCTCGCTGATCGCCGAACGAAAGTGCGCGAAGTAGCAGAGGCCGTAGGAGTGTCGTACGGAACGGTAACTAATATTTTAGATGATAGGTTAAGCATGAGAAAGGTGTCGGCCCGATGAGTGCCGCGATTGCTTACGGTGGACAACAAGCGGATACGGAATTGTCGCGGCCAAATTGCATGAATTGAACAACGAATTGCTGCCGCAGCCACCGTACTCGCCCGACTTGGCTCCCTGCTACTTCTTTCTGTTCACATGAAAACGTGGCTCGGGCTCAAACGAGGAGGTTATCGTCGAGACAGAAGCGTATTTTGAAGAGTTTGACAAATCATATTTTTGGAGGGGTTAAAGAAATGGCAGAAACTAAAAGTGTAAAAGATTTAGTTGAAAAATAGAAAAAAAAAAAATTTTTTTAACTTGCCTATTTATTCCTAACACGGGTACTTATTGATCTGCCCTCGTAGATACTGATTTCATCAGTACATGTTCTGATTTTTGAAAAATGTAATGATTATTCTGAAACCTTTATTCGCTATGTAACTGTACTGATTTATGTGTTCTGTCCTGATTTTTATACAATTTTTAGATGATAGGTTAAGCATGATCGCATGTAACGACATTGGAAAAACAATAAATAGTATTTAAAAAGTGGTAAAAATCGCAGCGTGTGGACAAAAAAACAATATACAGGCAAAAATAATTGATAACTTAATGGCTTTTGGTACGTCGAACTCATTTCTGATATTTATTTTCTTCTGAAATCTAGCTAAAACTTACCATATGTAACACAAATTGTACCGATTTTTATTTCGTACTGAGTTCTTCAAGCAGGGTTTGTACTGATGTACAAATGATTTCCGCTATTATATCTGGCAACCAACGATTCTCGCACAAAACGATAAAAAAAAATTACTCGGGATTCTGTCCATTTCAGGTTTTGGAATTTGGGAATTTGAGGATTTCCATAAGTTTTATACAGTGTACGTCGGTTGAGAAGTACAGCCAACTTTATAACTCTGACTGACTTCGGAAACGTCAATTGGAATGCAAACGTACAAAGTTTACAATTCGGAATCGCATACTTAAAAGTTTAGACAATTTATTATGTTCGTGAACACAGCCGAACTTACATAATAAAATAAATTTCATTGAAATCCCCTCCATTTTACTCGCGAAATTACATACTTTGCATAAACTTGACTTCGATAACGCAAACATGAATAAAGTGTATTATTTTTACAATGTTGTTCAATATTATATACGGTTTAGGTATTGCAGTTGATTTGTTTGCAAACAATGTATTAGTACTTTTCCGAAATCAGCCTCTCTTTAACAAGCTGTTGTAGATGAGGTTCCCGTTTTTAGTAATTAAAATTAAATCGAAGAAATAAAAGCAAACTTTTGTAAAATAAATTTAGGTGTGGGGTTGGTATATAAATTTGGAATGCTTTTAAAAAATATCTGCTTCTGTACTTTTCGAGTATTTTTAAGAGCAATTTTTCCTTTACTACCATTAGTAATATTAATTGAAAACTTTGTTTTCGATTCGTATATTATAAGAAGCACTATTGGTGGGATTAACTAATACACAAATCGCACATTGAGTACCAAACCGTCAATATATAAAATTTTAAAATTTTCGAAAAAAAATTGAGTGCGTTACAAAAATATTCACCTTTCAATTTAATAGCTTTTTATGGCATTCTTATACACATAATGATGATATAGTAATCATTGTGCGATATGTAGACATTTGCTTGTGTTTCTCTTTAATAATTTGTACTCACTGGCAATTTTGCTTCGACATTTTCGAACCATCCGAACAATTAAAAAATTTACCCTATATAGGCATAATAAAAATTTAGAAATGTTTTAGTAAAATGAAGCAAAACGAAAAAATAAGAAAAATTACACTGCAATGAAAAATATTTAAAAATAACAAAAGCACATTACCGTGTTGATTTGATTCTTTTCTAATTTTTTTTTTAAATTTTATGTTATTTTAAATTAATGTTAGTTACACTAGTTTACAGCCAAAATGTACCTTGAACACCAGTATCCAAAAATATAAAATGTGTAAACTGATATTTCTTTCTTTCGCATTTTTTAAAATATTTTTTTAAGGATCGTAATATGAGTGATGCCGATTATAGCTTTAAAGCTCAAACGTTTTTATTTGCATTCGTGTCCAATTAGTAAGCACAAGAACTTTTGACCGCGATATATGTAGGAATCGGCATCAATTTGATGTATTCATGCAGAGAATTTGATTTATATGAGAACATAAAATTGCTAATATTTGAGCGAAAACAAAACCTTGTATACGAGGGTAGATCAATAAGTACCCGTGTGTGAAGACAGGTGGCGTTGCTGAGGGAAGTTGGCATTACTGTCGTGTACTGCCATCTGTCACACGACACCACACTAAATCAAACTGATTCATATGTTAGTTTTTATTTGGCAGCCATTAGTATCACACGTGTTTCGTGTTTCGCGATAAAATGGAAAAAGAACAATACTTACTTACTTTACTTTTAATGGCACAACAGCTCATAGAGGGCCTAGGCCGAGCTTTTCGCATCCATTCATTTTGTGCGTGTTATATTTGAACATGCATGGAAGGGACCTACAGTTTAATGCCGAATCCGAACGGTGAAGTGAAAAGCTTTTCATAGCAATTTTTACTCTTGTAGGTTTGCCATTGCCTGCCAAGAGGTGGTGGCGTATAGAAAAATTATTTTTTCTACTTTTTGATTTTGCCTGTGCTGAGATTCGAACCCCGGATAATCTGCGCAGCAGTCCAATGCACTACCACTACGCTAAACAGCGACCAAAATAACAATATCGATCCGTAATTCGCTTTTTATTTTTACATGGAAAAACATGCGAAGAAATAAAAGCGAAGTTGGATGCTGTCTATGGGGACCCTTCGCCATCTATGACGAATTTAAACGTGGCCGTATATCTGTTTTTGATGAGGAGCATCCAGGCCGCCCGGCAGACGTGGTTACCGAGGAAATCGTTGAAAAGGTCCACGACATGATTCTCGCTGATCGCCGAACGACAGTGTGCGAAATAGCAGAGGCCGTAGGAGTGTCGTACGGAACGGTAACTAATTATTTTACATGATAGTTTAAGCATGAAAAAGGTGTCGGCCCGATGGGTACCGCGATTGCTTACGATTGACAACAGCGGATATGGAATTGTCGCGGCCAAATTGCATAAATTAAACTACGAATTCCTGCCGCACCCACCGTACTCGCCCGACTTGGCTGCCTGCGACTTCGTTTTGTTCCCCAACATGAAGACGTGGCTCGGGGGAAAAAAAATCAGCTCAAACGAGTAGGTTATCGTCGAGACAGAAGCGTATTTTGAAGAGTTTGACAAATCATATTTTTGGAGGGGTTAAAGGAATGGCAGAAACTGGGAAAAGTATATTGTACTAAAAATAGATTAAGTTTAAAAATTTAAAAAAAAATTGTGAAAAACTTGCCTCTTCATTCCTAACACGGGTACTTATTGATCTACCCTCGTACATATATATATACATACAATAGATCGATAGTAAACGTCAACTTCTTTGAAGTTTTGATGGAAAGAATCAAATATGGTAAAGGAAGGTCAAATACTACTGTGGGCTAAAGTTAGTAAGACTATGTTCATAATTTCAAATTTTTTTATTCATTCTTCCAAATCTATTTCGTCCCCTTCAAAGTAATACCCCCCGGCCCCAATACACTTGTGCCAACGTTTATTCCAATCCTCGAAACAGTTGTTAAAGTCAATTTCCGGAATAGCCTTCAATGCGCTTAGCGATTCATGTTTAATGTCTTCAATTGACTCAAAACGGTGTCCATGAAGCGGTTTTTTGAGTTTAGAAAATAGCCAAAAGTCACACGGTGCTAAGTCAGGCGAATAGGGTGGTTGCGAAACGATATCAGTCGAATTTTTGGCAAAATGGTCTCGTAAAACCAATGCAGTGATTTTGGAACCAATCGTGCATTCACTCTTCTTAGGCCCAAATTATTTTTTAAAATGGTTTCCACTGATCCTTCCGACTGTTAATCGTCGATTCTCGAGCACCAATTAATTGATTTTATTGATGTGTTGATCATCAGTTGATGTTGATGGCCGTCCTGGACGTGGTTCGTCGTCAACGCGTTCTCGACCATCTTTGAACAATTTGTACCAATCAAAAACACTTGCTCGCGATATACAATTATCACATTCTGAACGTTTCGGCACCAGAAATTTGATTCCGCACACAAAATTTAATGGAACTTCTTTGTTGAATAATTTCACTCGTTGTGAAAATCGCCGAATGCACTTTTTGTATTTCAGAAAGACAAGCGTATACTAAACACTAATGATTATTTTGATGTGACATTTGGCACAGATGTCACCGACAGTCATACCAACCTTAAAAAAATAATATTTTGATGAATGGGTTTCCGCGCGAAATTTAAATTAAAAAGTCTTACTACTTTTTGCCCACAGTAGTATGAATGAGCAAGGTTTGAAATTGTGAGAAAGCATTTTCTGGACCACCCTAAAAAACGCAAAAAAAAAATATCAGAACGTATAACTGCAATGGTTTGGACGTGTTTTTTAAGCATCTGTGAAATGTCCAAAAAATTATTGTTGTAGTAGTCGTATAAATCAGAAAGATAGCGCAGTTTAATCGTGGGCGCCTGTGCTGTGATTTGTGGTGTTTGTGAGTGCAAGCATGTCTTCTTGTTTGCACTTATTAACTTTTTATTTATTCATCTATTGACAAAGTCTATTAAAAAATTTACAAAAACATCACAATTTATGAAACACATGCGTAAGGAAATATTTATAATAATTAAAACTATGAAATATATATATAATTACAATATGTCAATTTAATAGATAAGAATTAAACAAGATGCGACATCAAATAATTTAGACTTAAATACAATATTTATATATAGCATCATTGCGACCATAATTTGTTCTACAAAAAATTCCCGTTTCCTTAAGTGTCTCTGAGGTGCAAACAATTTAAAAAGCTTAAGATGAGGTGGACAATCGATACGACTCATAAACGTATCTCTAGCTACCATAAAATTAAAGTTCTTTCTACGCAAATCTAAATCCTTTCTCTGTCAACTGTATATGAAAGTATAGTCACTTAAACCAAACAAAATGGAATTCCTATGTAAAAAAGCTGCTGAAAAAAATGATGTAGTTTTTTGATAAAAATTAAACAACTCGACTAAACTAGCCATTTAGAAAATTTTTCGCAGAATACCTTGGTGAACCTATTACTAGGTCAGTTTTACACGAGCTTGTGAAATAACAAGCTGATAACTATAAACCAAAAACAAAAGACCTTGCTTTCATAGCTCTAAACTAAACTTAAGGTACTTCAAATTGTTTGCAATGCATATAGGTACAGTTATTAAAAAGACACTTCACTTCAACTGAAATTAATATCTCGGATAAATAGTTATGAATTTTTCAATTAAAAAATAAAAAATTTAAATAAGGAGTTTAAGTGAATTCAAGGAAACAAAATTTACATTTAGCCAAAAACTAGCTGATATGTACTTATGTACCGTGAAGAAATTTTTATATGAAATTGTATGAGTTTATGATATTTGGCTATTTTATATTTAATTTTAAAACAGTATAGAAAGTCTGGGTTCTAAATATGTAATATTTATAGTAAACAAAGTGAAATAAATTTTAATCTAAATTACTGATATATAAATTACTGAAAATTATACTAGTTAACATAAAACTTGTGTAAAGCCCATTATATTTACACAATTTCTAAATAATTCTCGGGCTCTGATCACTATCATTACAAAAGTATTTTGAAATATTTGCATAAAATCAATTTTATAATAAGTTTAAGGTAAACTGAAGACACTATTGTGATTAAGTAAATAATTTCTATTTTATTTAACCAGGGCCCTATTGCACCAACCATTTATCACTTAGTAAATTATAAGTATTTTACTTTTACTAAGTGTAAGTGTTTACAGTTGCAATAAGCTAAAATAAATTTCAGTCACTTCGCAATTATCAATTTGCAAGTCTTTTCCTAAATTTTAATTACACTAAGATCACTAATGAGGAACCATGGCTGGTTCCGAAACGATCGTCTGATCAGCCTGTTTAATACAGTAAATATAAATTAATACATAAAATAAACTTGCCAAATTCGGAAAAATTATTTAAAAAATTAAAAAAAAACCATGTTAATTTTTGTGTTTCTCACAAATCAAGGAAAGAACGAAAGAAGAAAAATAGTTACAACAAACAAAAATGTTACCAACCAAACGTAAAATTATAGTCGGAGTTTCTTAGACATCCCAGAGCGAACGCTGTTCACCATGAACGCTCTCATTAGAGTTTATGGCACAGAGAGAACATACTATTGCCCAGCGTCTGCATCTGTACATCATACATTTTCTGCCAAATGTGAGAAAGAAACAAAGCGAGTAAATAAGCGCGAAATTTTAAAATTTTTATGCCCGTTTTGTGGGACACATAAAATAAAATTATATATATTTTTTTTCTTTATTATAAACTTTGGACCTTAACATTATATGTTAAAGGCTATATCATTTAAATGACCCCCTCGAGATCTATTGCAACAATCAATTCTTTTGAGATAATTTTCGACCACTTTTCGGGAGGTCATAACTTGATGAATGTTGGCTTTTAAGTGCTCTAAAATTTGAGGTTTATTTGCATAAACATGGTCCTTTGCATAGTCCAAAAGGGCCAATGGCGTCAAATCGTATGATGTCGGCGTTAAATTGACGTTGCCGGAATGTGAAATTACGCGTTTTGGAAACTACTCGCGCAATGAGGAGGGTCCTTTGGGATTCGTTCGTTCATTAAAAAATAAATCCAAAATCGGTCGAATTGTGTGGTTGTGGCACCGTCCTGTTGGAACCACATGTCGTCCAAGTCAAAATCTTAAATCTCGGTGCAAAATTCGCTATAATGAGAACGTCTCCGCTTAAAACGCGTAAAGTGGCAACGCTAGGTTTTAACAGTTTTAACGCGTTGTTCAATGCTTAAACTTTTTAGTAAATGCCGGAAAATAGACAAATAAAATGGCAATTGCAATGACAGGCTTGTTCGACATATCAGGTTCGACAACAATATAGTTATAAAACCATAAAACGGATAACACTTGTATTTGTCTTTGCATGACTGAAATTTGGTTAGAAATATACTGGCATCATAATTGGCATATCGCCTACGTCATACAGAAAATTTTTAAGTTTATTGACACTAATACGTTGTTTTAGTTAAAATAAAATTTAACAAAGAGTGGATTTAAGTTTTTTGCTATAGCAGAATTTCAAATTCATAGCAAATAAATATGTATGTATTGTGACGATATTTCCATAACAACAGCATTCGCATGCATGCATGTGTGTATGCATAAAATAAGCGAAAATGTTTATGTACTATATACATACATGATACATGATCTGCAGAGGTATACACAGATATGTAGTTATTACACATCTAATGTATGTATATACCAATTTCAGTGTATTTCCCTAAAAAAAATTTAGTTAAATTCCTAGTTGGATTTATTGTGGATGTTTGGCGAAAGCATGAAATACTATACTTATTATCCTACTTTACTACCTGTTTCTCTCACACTGTCAACATCCTAAAACAACACACATTCTTCAAGAATACATATATATTTTTTCCGCGTGGGAGTGAATCTTGATAGAATATAGGGACTTTATGCATTGTTCTAGGTTAAACCCGGACCCAAAATTAACACCACACTTTGGAATGTAGGGACAGTGTTCACCTCCTAACGGGGGCCAAGATGGACATTATATTTCCATCACGATTTATCAATATCGTATTAACGACAAATATAGAATTTTTAACTAGATATTTTATAGTAAATCCTTAAAATATATAGTATATCTATCTATAAAAGTCATAAAAGAACAAGAAGAAATCATAAAACAGAAAAAATAAATACATTAACATTTGGAAACATTTGGAAGCTTACATTGGCTCGCGCCCGGACATTAAATATTTAATGCATATAAGCCGGTTCTAGACAAGCACATGATCAACCTATGTAGGCTTATGCTTGTGAAGCCCTGTATAGGATGACTATGTTAAGCCCGCATATTTTTATGTTTGGAAATCCTGTATAAAAGATGCCTATATTCAGCCCGTATAGGTCGATATATGGGACACCCGTCTTCAGTCTTCATAGAGCCTTTACAATCGGTGGTCGTTCCAGAGTTCATTTCCATATTAATATACATATCTGTGGACATTTGATAAAACAACTTCTTGGTCTCCGTTTAAATACTTGTCTTTTGAGGTTTGGAGAAACCCAAGAAAGCATTAATGACACATTTTTGTGCGGGTACTGGTTGTGAGTCTGGATGTAGAATATATATATATATATATCTTAACCCAAAAGTGCTTTCGGCTATTTCCTACTGATCTAGATTTTATAAGAAATTAGTTTTTCACTCCTGGTCTTCCCATATTAAACCATTTTGTGCTTTCGTTGAAGCGTAGTATGTCTTATCAGAAGAAACCAGTTGTGTCTCTCAAAGAAAGCTTCTTCCACAGTTTTGTATAGCTGAGAAAGTGGAATGTTGTTTCAACCTCCTCTTAATTTTCACTTGGACATAACAAAATATCGGGATACACAGGTTTTGCCAAGACGTTAAAAAAATATCAATACTTTTTCCAGACAAGAATTTCACTCTTTTTCTGTTCGTTAAATGATCGTCACTGTTGCCAACCATTTAAACTTTTGATTACGGTGCCGATGCATGAATCTTTTCCCCGTATATTTTTAAATCGTTTAAAATGTTATAGTCTGACGTTGGCTCTTGAAGTATCATTCTTTAAGAATATGCATCGATAATTAATTTTTTCCACACATTTCTTACGTCAGCATTTTACTTTTAGTCCCACTTTTTATTATTAAAGCGTTAACTATAATGTGCGAAAGCTGAATTAACCTAATCCCAATACTGAACGAGAAGCCTGTCAGATGCTTAAGGATCTCGGAATATACTCCTTGGTGGCTATATTGTACTTACTTGAACTTAAGAAACTATATAGCCACAGTTGCACATCTATGTAAAATTTGCACTATTCCTTGTTATATTTTCTAAATAAATAAAATTCATTCTATGCTACTGACTTTAGATACTGATTATTTTTATTAATTTTAAGAAAAGTATAAAAGGAAAATTACAAACTGTGTACTATTCGTGTAATTTATGGGTAAAAGTACTGACAAATGTATTAAACTATTCAGAAATGCAGAGAAAAACACGTACGGTCTTTTTGACAAAGCAACCCATCTCGATTTAACACATCTTGTTTTATTATTCGCTTTTGAAAAAACTACTTCGGAAGAAGATCTTTTATCAAATGAAAAATTAAAAAAAACTCTACAATTATTTTTGGATATGTAATATTTTGTCAAAACAACTTGTACTTATATATAATAAACTGATTTTTTTATAAAAACATCCTATTTTTATAAAAAATCCATTGCTCTTTAAAAAAAATGTAATTAGTAATTGTTTGTTTAATATTCGTGTATAATACCAAACTGTAACATTTCTTTAGCAGATTGACTGCTTTTTATCTACATATTTCCGCTTTCCCGAAAACTTGCGATTCGAAAGAGGTTGTTTTGTCAAATGTCCACAGAAATATATTTTTTATGTATACAATACGCAAACAGGTATTTCCGTACGGAATGTGGGTCAGTTTCCTTCTTTGCTTAAGCAAATGACATTTAAAGAAACTTTTAAATGCTTAGACATGCACATTATAGTTAGACCTTAATTCATACATATGTAGATATAATTTTTATGCATATCTTATGTATATATGTATACGTATAAATTATTATATGTATGTACTCGTATGCAAATGTTAAAAAACTTTACCTTAAAAAGTTGCACTCCAATCACAGCAAACATGAATTGCAGCAGGTAGGTAACCAGCATAATGTTACCAATTGTTTTGATAGCTACTACGACACATTTTACAACATACTAATATTTCATATTTTTTCATATATTTGTTCAATAAATATTTTGAAAACAATTTTTTTTTGTTATTTAGAATGGTAAAATAAATAAAATATATGAACAGTTCGCATTTTTGCCAATAGTATTAGCAATAGTAGTAACAGAAGTCATAAAAATAGTAGTAATAATAGTAATAGTAGCAGTAGTAGAAGAAATTGTCGTAATAATAGTAGTTGTATTGTTAGTAGTAGCAGAAGTAGTAGTGGTTGTTGTAATGTTATCAAAAGTAAGGTAATTGTATAATATAAAAAATTAGTATAATATCATCATAGTAATAGTAATAACAATGGTAAGTAGTTGCAAATGCAATAGTGAAGGGTTAAACAGCGTAGGCATTGTAGTAGTAGAATGATTGTAGTAATTGTTTTTTTTTTTTTTGTTTTTTGTTGTGGTTCAACCAGTTTCAGGTTTGCGGGTGGTTCGCGATGACAGAATTAAGGATAAAACAAAATGAATGAACATACAAAATACACACAGGCGCACACGTAGATACACGTAATGTTTGGCATAGGCAGTAGGGCGATATGATGAACGTAGTAGTAATAGTATATATTGGTAATGAAGGCATCAGAGTATTATAGTATTATAATTTATGTTTTTTTTTATTTAAATTTTTTTTTTTTTATGAAAATAAAAATATGCGGATTACATTTTTCGTGATTGGAGTAGAAAATTCGGGTTTTTTAGTTGAATGTGCATGTAAGTATATGGAAAGAAACAAAAAGAGAGAAAAACAGTTACATAAAAAGGTTTCATTTACAAATTGTGAGCGCTAAAATTGTGGTATTAATGCATTTTAAAGTTTTAAAAATATTTATATACAATAATATAAATGGATAGATAAATGAAATAATGTATGTAAGAAAGAAATTATAGCTTTCATACTCTATTACTAAATTTATGTCTAAGTAAGCACACTACAGTGTCAACTAAATAAATAAATAATAGTAATGACCGACATTAAATAATTCCTTTTTTCCGAGAAATGTATTTCGAAAGTGGTTACAGATTGGGGTAGGTAAAAACCGAATAGTTTTTTGTCATGTTGGTGGTTTAAACTAAGAATAGCACCTATTTTTGTTTGGGAACTGATCAAGAAAGAAAATTGTGTTACTGTAGTATTGTTGGGAATTTTCATATATTACATAAGCCTAAGCTTCCAAATATACAAACTCAATCTAAATCCACTTTCAAAACTCAGTTTTAGCTTTCGTGTTGGACTCTGAAACTAGTTATAAGTGCTATGATAAGCTATAAGCAGAGCTGAAAAAGAATGAAATTATTTTGTTCTGAAGTCATTGAAGTCACTGCGAATGAATTCAGTTTTCTGACTGCAGTCTTTTATACCATTTCAAAAATGAAACCACGAAGTCTTTTTAAGGTCAATGATTGTTCATTCAATTGCAATTATTAGTGGTCGCTGTAGCGTAGCGGTAGTGCGTTGGACTGTTACACAGAGAGTCAGGGGTTCAAATCTCGGCACAGGCAAAACAAAAAAATAAAATTAAAAAAAACAACAACAAAAAAATGTATACACGACACCACCTCTTGGCAGGCAATGGCAAACCTACAAGAGTAAAAATTGCCTACGAAATGCTTTTCACTTCGCCGTTCGGATTCGGCATAAAACTGTAGGTCCCTTTCATTCATGTACAAATATAACACGCACGACATGTTATGCGAAAAGCTAGGCCTTTGGCGCTACATGCGGTCATAGTCGACACTGGTAAACTGAAGTTCATTGTGGTAAAGGCATAACACTTGCCACAATGGCTGTCTTTGGCTTTATCGGTGTCCTGTGTTATTGCATAATCACATTCTCCCACCTATCAATTATCCTTCCATTCAGCACAATGCTTTGCATGCATAGGGGTACACCCTGTGTGTTGAAGCAATGATTAATCAGATCGGGAGACTACGCATTCATAACTTCAAAACATGATTTTACAAAAGAATTACCAGTCATTGACTTCAAAGTGACTTATGACTTCATGATCTTAATTCTTCATTCACAAAAAGAATCATAAGTCAACAGACTTAAAACTTGAAATGACTGCACTTCGATTCTTACATTTAAAATTTCCTTTATGTATATACATGAAGATGTAAGCAATTTAAATTTTTAAAGAAAACAAATTCCGAACCAATCTTAATGTGTTTCAATATTGATCATTGATTACCAAATCGTCAATATGCTAAATTGATTAATTTTCACGTTTAAATACCATCTGTACCTGTGTGTAAAGTAGACGTAATGCTAGAATACCCATACCTTTTCGCTAACAGTAATACCTAATTTATCTCTCAAAATCATGCATTTTATGGATTATCCCGAAATATGCAACGCACTTACGCCAAACTATTTCAATTTCCAACTTTCACGGAGCGTTTAGAATTGAAGTTGGCTTCTAGAGAAGAGAAAAAGAGAAGAAAACAACAAAGAAGCAATGGGTGCAATCACGGGCACACAGCTATTGGCAAGCAATCGCTATGTCTATTAGTGAGTTTTTACAAAAGCAAAGTTAACTCTTATTGAAAAGTTAACTCTTATCTGTCATTTGTTGAAGTGAAAATGTAAATAAATTTTTTAAGTGAATAATATTAAAATATGAATACAAATAGCGCGTTATTTACAATTCATGACACATGACGGTATGGACAAGCAACTGATGCAGGTGCATTGTCCTCCAATTTAAATAGGAGTGTAAAGAGTTCTATGGCTATATGTGTATGGAAATTTACAACTTTAAATACTAATATACATATCTGTGGACATTTGATGAAACAGCCTAACTCCAGAAAAGAGTATCCCAAGATTTCTTTTTAAAACATAATACGCTTCTTTTGGTGCAATCGTCGTATTTCTAAAACTCTTAGTTAAATAGATATAGCAACCTAAATTCAACCTCTTTCGATTTCTTTTCGAAATTGCATTTAACAAAACAGCTTCTTTCTGACAGTATAAAAATTTATAGAAATTCAAAAAAATCGTATGGTCTTTTTAACAAATCAAACTATCTCTATTTAAAGCCAACACATTTGCTTTAAATCATTTATACAAAACAATTTCTTTGGAAAGAAGTTCTTTTGTGAAATGTAAAATTTTCAGAAACTGCGGAAACCAGCTGTGGATTTATTTTTATAAAAATTCATTAGACTTTAGGGTTTTTGTTATTTTATAGTTACGGTACGGTAATCATTCTGTGATAATCATTCTGGTCTCACCCAGATATTATAAACATTAAAAAAAAAAGTGAAAAAAAGAGTGACAAAGGAAAGTGGACGAATACATGGAACACTTTCGACATGGATTTTGCAATATTGCATATCACGAGTTATGTTCTTTTATTTATACACTAGAAAATTAAAGGAATAAACAAAATACAATGTGATGGACGATAATGTACATCGATGCATCGAAGATATCGATATTTTGGTGTTGATGCATCGGGAATTTATGATGAAACTTATAGATACATCAGCATCCGATACATCGAATTATATACCAGAATTTTACATATTCTATATTATAAAAAACAAAGTAATTAATAATGGCATAAAAAATTTAAGTATCTACCAGTATACCTTGTTTGTTTATGAAATACTTCTTGGGTAAGAATGTTTTTAAAGTCTTTTTTAGAGGGTAGAACTTTGAATTTCAGACTTCATTAGTGAAATAAGAATTCGGAGGGGAATAAAAATTAAGAAGGAAATGTAGCACTTGTCGAGCCCTTAACAACAATATAAAATTCCAAGTTTTTAGGGTGGTACTCTAAAAGCAGAACTAAGACCGTGAAGTCACAAGCCATTTTGAAGTTAATGACTTATCCTTTATTTTTGAAATCATGATTTCAAGTTTTTTATTTGTAGTCCTGATTTCTACAAAGTATTAATTGACTGGAAGTCGATCATTGTAAAGCCAGTTAAAGTCATTTGTAGTCAGTTGAAGTCAATTGACTTTTTTGAAATAAATTGAAGTAAATGAAATTGACTCCATTTTCAATATCTTGAAGTCATTAAAGTGTTTTTATTAGAGTTTTACTACTCTTTATGTCCACACCTGCCACGAATTATTTTTTGTATTACAAATATCCACCAAAACACAACACGCTGTATAGCAAAGTGTAGTGCACAAGAAACTAACATTTGTAAAGTAGTGTAATCAATGTTCAGTGTTATATTTGTTAATCAAAAACTCTACTCTAACCCTAATTAAGACAGTAACTTGCTGCAGGGTACAACGGGATAATACGTAAAAACAGAAACCATTTGTTTTTTGTTTCTGCACTACACTTTGAGATACAGCATGTTAGGTTTCGGCAGATATTTGCAGAAACGAAGTTCGTGGCAGTACATAGTTCACATAATCAGAAGTGGACGGTAATGAGAACTTTTGTAATCTGATTATATGTGAAGTACCATTACTTAAAAAGTTTTAAGTACTTTCACTGTAATCGCAAAATTGTTTGAGGTCTGGCCATTACTTAATGCTATATATATTAACTCGATGTTAAATATAAATATGTTTTTGATTAAGCACTTTGCCTCCTTGGTGAACGAAGCATATGCCCATAAAGTGCCAAAAATTAAACACTCAATGACGAAAGGAAATGGAAGTAAATGGCATTAACCGTAGATAACTAAGATGACCCAAAAGAAATCCTTAATGAATAATATTTCGAAATGATTGGAAAGGTTCGTTGAAAGGTTGGTTAGGTTTTTCTAAATAAAGGCAGCGATATATTTTAATTTCGCACTTTCTTTTTAAATCATTAGAAATAGTGCTGCAAAACTATCACCACTCATTATGAATTGATAGTAGTTACTTACTACCTTTTTTTTACCTTTTTTCCATGACTTAAAATTAGCATGTAAAAATATATTGACTTTTTTTTCTAAAGTTCAGTACAGATCTTCGACTGACTCAATTAAAGATCTCTTAAAAAATAAGGAAAAAAATTAATATATTGTGCGAAATGTCCGATATCCATAAGCTGCATGAAAAAGATTTTCAATATTTAGCGGAATTCACTATCCTAAAAATTCACTAAATAAAATCCGAGAACATCACCGTGGAAACCATCTAAAAGTCTGATATTGACTACAATTGCCTTAGCAGCTCATCCAAAAATTGCAAAGTGTCCTGTGCAGTGACGGTTTCCACAGCTGTGTGTCTAAAAAGTTTTCTGGCAATAGATACTCTAACTTTCACATTTTCTTATTTTATTTGTTTAAATAAAGTTTGGTGTTTGTCTTTCATATAATCATTGAAAATATGTGAAACGATAGTAAAGAAAGCTGCTTATATCAAAAATTTTTATTCTTATGTCAGTAAATTTGATTTATCTTACAACTGTTAAAAATTTACTAGCAGCTTCCTTTGCTATCGTTTCACAGGCACTCTTTGTAACGAAATTTAATTTTCAGCACAATAATGTGGTAATCTTAGTCCTCATCGTTTTTTAGATTGTTTAACCCGTTTTCCTTTTCACCTTGGACATTTTTCCTGAATAAATTTGCCATTTTTCGACACCAACCATTAAAACACTTATTTATTTGGCATGGTACTTATGTTCGAAAAACTGTGAGTTAGGAAATTTTTTTACGTTCACGAAAGACAGTATCCACGGTGTAGGATATATATATATATATAATACTGAATCGCTACGTCTATTCTTCAAACACGCGTCTCCACTTGATTTTTTTTTTGTTTTCTGCAAATTGAAACTTTTGGGGATATAGGTTTAAGAATAGAGGTAGTGATATAAATATTAAAACCAATATACGAACCAAGATAATATTGTTAGCAAAATGTATGAACGTTTAATTACGTAATAACTGAAACATACTCTGAGTCAAGAAAAAAACGAGTTTTCGAGTTCACAAATGATTTAGTTGATATTGTAAATTTTTTCCTAATCATTCTGATATGTGCTTGTTTCCATCCAACTAGTGAGGTTTACGTAAGTGAATAGTCTGCCAAACTTAATCTTTGAGATATCATCCAGTTGAAGGTAGTAAACGAAAATTTGCTCTAGCCAGATGGATACAGAGACTTGACAC
The DNA here is from genome assembly GCA_958295655.1 of Palloptera scutellata. Lineage (NCBI taxonomy): Eukaryota > Metazoa > Arthropoda > Insecta > Diptera > Pallopteridae > Palloptera > Palloptera scutellata. The sequence goes on from OY282453.1 coordinate 1,813,534, forward strand.
GTATATATCCTCATACCAGTTCTTTGCTAGGCAATTTGCTGATAGTGCAGAGTTCGAAGTGCGAATTCTGAGTTACGAAAGAATATATGCATAATGCATACATTGTACATATGTATATATCCATTCTAACCTTGCCAGTGTAGCTGTAGTTTTCCACATCAAAGCCTTCTCTCCCTCCTGATTACGCTCACGGTCTTCTCAAGTTTTTACCAAAAGTGTATGTCTGCAACTCGATAAAATTTTGGAACCGGTAATATATAAATTATAAAATTGGGAGTAAATTATTTAATGAGTTGTTCGTTCATGGATCAGACAATTCGACCCCTGGTTAAGTAGCTTATAACAAGCAAGGTATGCATTTCCTATTTATTACGAGATATCCTGATGATATGATTTAGAAATCAATTTTCATTAGATTATTATTCAATTTTATATTATTTTTGTTGATTAGTAGCAATTGTAACATAACAATTAAAGGATAATATAACTAAAAAGTCAACTGATGTTAATCAATTAAAGCAGTAACTTGAAAATAACTGCTTAGTTTTTACCAAACTAAACCAACAAAAACAAATATATATAATTTTTAAAGAATATTAATGGTATACATATTTCAATACTCCTTAAAAAAAGGAAATGTATTAATTTCGCAGAAAATGGTATATTTGGTCTCTGTTGAGTATTAGCAAAAATTTGACACATTTTTAAATTTATATACATACATCTATGTAAATATATATTGATATTCGAGTGGCTCCTAGTTAATGATCTCTTAACTTAATTTGAAAAATCTTTTAAAAATCGCTAGAATTGAACACGAACACTTTATGGTCTTTGAAGTGGCAATTACAGAATGTAACATTACTGCTTAATAGGACTAATAAATCATAACGATAATGTAAATTTTGTGGCCGCTATCTTTAAAGATTCCTGAGATATTATTTTTTTTCGCATTGAATTTATTTGTCCTTTAAATGAAGTTAGGGGATGTTCGAGAATAACAAACGGAGACTAATTGGTATATTGTGATACCCTATGGGGAGAATTGTTCATTCCTGTTCTACCCTAATTACACCATTTGAGCTTTAGATAAAGCGTAGTATGTCTCTGATATCAAAGGAAGCTAGTCCTGTGAGTCTTTCAAAGAAAGGTGCTCCCAGGGCTTTGTGCCGGCGTGCTGCTACAGCAGGGAAATTCCAGAGAAAGTGGAATATTGTTGCAGAGATCATTGTATGGAAGTCTTAGTCTATTTTATTTATTACCGCCTGATTATAAGTGAAAATGAAAATATCACTACAGGGTATCGCAAAATATTTTTAGAGGTTCGCGACTTCAGTGATTGAAATCAGCTCTGCTTGGAAAGCTCTGCAATGATCATCAAAACAAAAAATTTTAAAAATTAATGCCATCACTTTATCCTCACTCCATCTTGACGAGATGGAGTCTGTGTGCTGAAGCTTTTACCAAAGGATAGTGAGGAGAGGGTGAGATCAATGGATGATGGAAAATTTGTAATTTCACTTAGTATCTTACCATGACTAAAATTTGTGTTTCTGTTTCGAACATATTGAAAACGTCAATCAAAATTGGTAAACAAACATATGTCAACACTAATACACTACAGCCAATCAGATCACAGCATAAGGCCTGGTTTGACGTATGTGCAAGCAAATGTGCAGTAGATTTCATTTTTGACCGAGCAAGTGCACAATCTGTTTTCTAGGCAATCAGCTATTGCAGTAATGCTACGATTATACCATTTATAGTTATGAGTAAATAAAAATCCAGACTTTTCATTGGGAAACGATCGTACCATAAAAATCTGACTTAAAAACTGTTGTACTTTTGTTATCCAGTGCTATGAAACAACGTTTTACAGCTTTTGTTACCGGTGTATAAATTTTAGTTATTTTTATACAATGCTCGAAAATTCAATACCCACAAGGCTCGTGGTCCTTCGAACCAATTCTTAAGAATTCTCCACACTACCTTTCTACTTTCTTTTCCTTAATAAAATCGACAAAAAGTCAAATTAAGAACCAATCCAATACTGTTAATATATGTACATACTACAAAACTAGGCGTTAGTTTATAAAAATAAAAAAATATGTTTTAAAAAAAGATGCGAAACAAAGTATTAGCAAAATTCATTGAAACAAAATAACATTAACAAGAATTAAATTAAGTTAAAAAAAAACAAAAAATTATAAACAAATAGAGAGCACGCATAAAAAATAAAATTTTTTATAATTTTTTTTCTTCTAATTTGAAACCCTTTTTTAGTAATTTTTTGCATTTTTCTTGTTGTATTTTAGATCCAGTTTGAGGATGCTGAGGAAGCTCACACAAATTCATACCTTAAATAATTGGACTCCTATTACGGCAAACATGAATTGAAGTAGGCATGTCACAAGGACAATATTTCCGATAGTCTTAACAGCGACTATTACACATTGAACTACATGCTATAATATAAGTATATGTATGAGAACGAAAAGTTATTGCTTTTATTTCCATATTTTTTTTTTTTACAACAAATGTTGATTGAATCTATATAATATTTATTATGTATTATTTCTTTATTTTTCTGTTAATAAAAGTTAGTTTAGACATACATACATACATTTAAATTTAAACTATAATAGATAAGTATTTTAAGGTTTGGTTTCAGTAAGTACAGAAACTTTAAATATTATTGTAATAAAAACCAGTGATAACAAGTCAAGGCATAAAACTTTACGTATTCACATCTTTTCGTCGTAAAATTTTATTTACACAAAAAATATGAAATACGACTGTTTTCGATTCGCCAGATAACCAGAAAAAATTTACAAAATCGTTATGTTTTTCATAAAAAATTCAAAATACTTGAGCTGGGTAACCAGTGATTCGAAAGTATATATGTACATATCAAAAACGTAAAGCAATAGGTTTTTTTCCTTCCTACAGACTGGTAGTAACATTTAGATGGTCGCTTTCTAATTCGTACAAGAAGAATAATTATATGACATTAAATTTAATTCACACAGAATTATGCCAAAACGTGTTAAATGCAATTAAGACCGATTAAATCCCAAAATATCATCCAGAAATAAAAGGAATTAGTTTTCCTTACAAAGAAGTATACAATTTCCTCTTTTGACTCACCTACACTGAAGGGGGACCCACTGTTACCTGTGGGCATCATACTCGAATGCAAACGAATGCAAAATTGGAAACAAAACATTCAAGACAGGATGAAAAAACGCTTTATTCCTTCAAAATAGCCTTTGAAGGTAAATGGGGATTGCAACATAAAATGGTTCCCTGGCTTTCAGAATTGTAGTCAGACCTATACTTCCCCTCGAAAAGGATGTTTCCAAACTGAACGGTAAGGTTAAAATAGTAAGGACATTCAGTTGATAGTGCGATGGTCTGCTACGTAGATAGTCCGGTGTTCAAATCTTGGCACATTCAAAAATCATAAGTAAAAAAAAACAATTTCTCTACCCGGTACCACCAGCAGATAATGGCAAATCGTTGCGCAATCTTTTCAACACTTCATATTTCCGTCTTGTTGGAAAGTTGCCAATGTCCAACCAGTTCCTAAAGAGGGCAAGACTACAGACCCTGCGAACTAACGCCCCATCGCAATCTGTTCTAGGCACTGATGTCAAAACTGATTGCGCATGCGTGTTGTGCTAGACGGAATTGTTTCGGAAGATCGTGCCATTAATGCTGGAGTGCCACTGGGTTCGGTTCTCTCCCCCTACACTTTTCCTTATCTTCATTAATGACCTTCTGTCATTAACGAAGAATCCTATTTACTCGTTTACAGATGACAGCACCATTACTTATTCAAAATGCCCTTACTCTTTGTAGATTGAGAGGAAAAGGCATGTTATGAATGACTCACTCAATAAAAATCTCCAATCAATCTCCGAGTGGAGTCTCACAAATAGAATTGAGTTCAATGCGCATAAGACCCAATGTTGTCTGTTATCTCATAGTCGAATTTTCCAGCCCCCCGTTAACCCGCTAGATACAGTTGGGGTAGGTATTGCGGAGACAGCGACTCTTGATGTTCTGGGCATGTCCATCCAATGTGTTCGTTGTTGTTTGGTGTAAAAAATATTTCAATCCGACTGATCTCCGCATGATCTATAAGTATAACCATAGGTCGGAGCTTCACGAACGCAACTGGAGCTCCTCGACCGTATCAAACATTCACACCGGTATATCTGGCAACGCGATATTACCAACTATGTCAAATTCATACCAATGACAGCTGTTTATATTGTTTACAAGCTACCACAAGCATTTGCGTCTAAGTTTTATAGAACAAAATTTATTCGAAATGTAATTCAAACGTAATAGTGTGATTGCGTTATATGAGTGGAAAATCACAACCAGCTATTATTCGTGAGCTCAGGCATCTCAAAGTGAATAAAATGTTTGTGTATCGCACCATAAATCGGTATAATTATACAGGCAGCATTGCCAAACGTTATGGTGGTGGACGAAAAAAAACAGCAAGACCGCCTGAAATGGTTCGGTAAGTGAAGACTCGACTTGAACGAAATCTACGTCGTAGTGGTAATCAAATGGCCAAAGAACTGAAAATACCCCAGCACGTCACACAAACACGTGGTTATGAGAAAATCAAGAGTAGAAGTAACGTAAGAAGATAGAAGTAATGGATTTTTTAAATGATATTTTAATGTAGTTAAAACAAATAATTAACTACCTTCAAAAAATATATTCTTCATCAAAACCGTTTGACCTTACGTCAAAACTTATTACTTTTTATTTAATTAACTTAGTATTACAATAAGCAGAAACAAATCAGTTACGGGTAGTTTCTTAAAAAGGTTCGATTTGTGATTTGAGTTCAGCGAACCCATCTACTTGAGGAAAAGCTTTTTCTAAGACGTCATGATAAATTTCGTAGCGACATTGTACTGCTCTTTAACCCAGTATAGTCATACATAAGGACATCACTTCATATAACATCTCAAAGATTTTCATGATAAAGATCGCTTTAAAATAAAATATTTTTTTTTCTTCATACAATTTTACAAATAGAATAGATTTTAAGCCCCTAAGGTTGTGGCCGCTGTGGCGTAGTGGTAGTGCGTTGGGCTGCTACGCAGAATATCCGGGGTTCGAATCTCGGCATAAGCAAAATCAAAAAAAAAAAAAAGTAGAAAAAATAATTTGTCTACACGGCACCACCTCTTAGCAGGCAATGGCAAACCTACTAGAGTAAAAATTGCTATGAAAAGCTTTTCACTTCGCCGTTCGGAGTCGGCATAAAAATGTAGGTCCCTTCTATTCATGTACAAATATAACACGCACAACATGAGTGGATGCGAAAAGCTCGGCCTAGGCCGTCCATGGGCTGTTGTGCCATTAAAAGTAAAAGTAAGTTGTGGTTATCCTGGTGTTCGCTGTTCGGCGAACAGATCATATTTTTCTCTCTTGCTCGGTGTGGTGGTTACATTTGAGTTCGTTACAGAGTTACTTTTGGCCAAAATTCAGGTTTTTTTAATACTATTTTGTTCGCAACGGCAACACTAAATGGTATACCAAAAAACTTTAAATAGTTTTATCAATATGGAGAGTGAATTGAATGGAATCAATGGAGACAATTGAAAAATTATGCAAATAATATGATTTTTCTTATAGTTTTATGAATAATATATTTAATTTCACTTTTAAAAACATTCTCAACTTCGCTTTTCTGCATATGAAAATAGTGATGTACGGGTTTTCATATTTTCCTTCTATTTTAGATAAACTTTTGTTATTTTTTGTAAAATAACTCTTTCACACCCTGAATAGTCGGCGTGCTCGGTGTACATTTCACCCAGCATACCGTGTTCGCTGTGAGAGTGAGTAAAAGCTCTTTTATCGTGTTCGGGCAACAACAATTGCATGGTGTTCGCCGAGCAAAATCTGAATATAACCATTACCAAAGAATAATGTGTAATAAAGTTTTTTTTAATTTATTTTATTAAAAAAAAGTTTATTAATTGTACTTTCAATCGACTGAACAGATAAACGTTTTTATTTACAATACGCGCATTTACACACAATATCAATTGTGTAAACCCTTAAATGTTGCATCATAAATCATAAATCAAAAAACGAAAAAACACACGAAAATGGCAGATAAACCAAAGGTCCTCTTTCCGCCTATATGTTGTGGCTTAATAGCGCCTGCGAATCAAATATCGCGAAAATCCTGGTATAAAAGTGACAGAAGTTGCCAAGGGAGTCGGTGAATTATGGTGTTCAATGTAGGACTAATCGGAAAGAAAAGCCAAAGCCAAGGAAGATTACGAAAAAGCTGTACGGGAATTCGAAGTCAATGGTGGCACAGCGAATGGCAGTTCAAAAAAACGCGACAAAGGTACAAAGAAAACAAAGAAGCAGCGTCTGTTGATGACTATGATGAGAGCGATCAAACATTTAAATTAAAACACAAAATACATGTTGAGCGGCATCGAGCGCACTTTCTTTATAGTAAGGAAAACTACAACAAAAAAATCAAGAAAAACCTTACTTTTCTACAGAACATATTCTATTTATAAGCCATTTAGCCACACAACACAACAAATTTACAAAGCGAAAAAAAAAACAAGGTTTTTGTTGTGCAAAAAAAAAAACAATTAATTTAGAGAGGACTCAACATTTTAGCAAAAAAATTCAGCAAAACACAAATGAAACTTGAGCAAGCGCGGGCAAAAATAAAATGGCAGAAGCCCAATAAAAAGTGGACGAAGGAAGAGTTGAAGATAATTTTAACTTATTCGCAAGAACCTCCGGAGATTGAAGAAAGTTTAAATTGTTTTCGGATTGAACAGCGACAGCATCTTTTCTCTATGCTACTTCAAGTGTTTAAGGTTAGTTTTTTTTTGCAAATATGCTTTCTGAAATCATGTGAATAACTTTAAATTTAAGGCAAAGTTTAGCAAATATGTCCCCACTATCATCAACTTCTGACACTGGAAACTGAGCCATGGATGAATCGATGCATTTGATTACTTTGTGCTCAGTGGATGCAACTGAAACTGAATTAATAAAAAGTTGAAGACAATTTTTTCCAAAAATTCGATTGCTGTGTTATGGACGATGAAACATACGTGTTGTCTAAATTTTCTCAATTGCCTAGTCAAGAGTTTTACACCGCTAAGGAACGAGGAGGAGTTGAGGAAAGATTTAGGACAAAACAAAAGTTCAAGTTCCCGAAGAAGTTTCTGGTATGGCAAGCGATTTGTAGTTGTGGGCTAAGAAGTAAAAGTTTCTTAACAAGTGGCACTGTTAACGCCGAAATTTATGTGTAGGAGAGCCTCCAGAAGAGATTGCTGCCCTTCATTAGAAAGCACAATGTAGCTACTTTCGTTTGGCCTGATCTAGCCTCCTGCCATTACAGTAAAGTAACCCTTAAATGGTTCGAAGACCAAAACATCAAATTGGTACCAAAAATCGCCAACCCACAAAATTGGCCTATCGAGATATATTGGTGAAAATAACATTAAAGGCAACAAACAAAGAAGCTAAATCCATGGAAGATTTTAGAAATAAGTGGAATGCTGCCACCAAGAGAGTCTCAGAAATGACAGCAAAGGCGTTAATAGCAGGCATACCGGAAAAGCTGTCCGAATTCTGTAAAAAACAACAAACAAATTAGTTTTATTGATCATTTTATCAGAAATTAAATTTTCTTTTCAAAACTGTTTACATTTTTTTATTTGCATAATTTCAATGACAATTTAAAGTTATCCGATTTTTTCGATCTCACTCCTTATATGGACTGTTTGTGGTGGTCAGAGTAGCGGAACAATTTCATCTACAAATACTCCAACTGGATTCAAAGTGAAAGAAAAATAAAAGTTAAGGAGGAGAAGCTAAAGTTTAATATAGCGTAATTTACGAACAGAGAATTCGCAATGTAAATGTATTAAATTATTTACATGAAATGGAAACGAAATGAGGTTAACATTCAATTCAAAGCATGGAGAATTAATTGCTTTCACAAACTTCAGGTCAATGCAGCGCTCTATGATAGACAACGTTGTTTGTTTTGTTGTCCGGAGCGTAGACAAATAATGACAGCTTTCCGACACGCGAACATACAGCGCACAAATATCAGTGCGAGAAGCATGGAAATTCGAGATTTAAACCATACTCTTACAACGATTCTCCTTGAGCTTTGTTCATCGTTATGACGAAAACGAGTCGAACGGGGAACTGAATGCGCTTTAACTCGAAAGGCAAGTTTGTAGGTATCATTGGAATTCTCGGAATGAGTACTTCCTCGCCTTTGATTATCGTCGCTTGAATGACATTGTTATTCAGCTGCTTCACTGTCAATCTTCGGTTGATTTATATTGCGCAGCATAATGATGATTGAGCCAACTTTCAGTTGCTTTATTTTTTTTTTTTTAAATTTGTTCTGCCTGCAATTGACTAAGAGAAAGGACAAAACTTGTATTTGTTTCAGCTGTGGACAATCTTGAAAAATTCATATTACGACTACTACGCAGCCTCTTCCATCACCAGCCATTCATAAATACAAAAAATCAAATGACGAATCGAAATATGTACATAAAATATCAAAATCAAAACAAATTATACCAGAAAACTCTGTATAAACTCTCAACCGGTGTATTAACTCTCAACGTGTTTTCATTAGCTCGCTTATCTAATATACGATACGTTATTTTCAAATTTCGTGAGTTACGTATTTTCGATTTTCGCATTTTTTGTTTTCTGTTATGTTGGTGCACATGTCTGTTATATATGTCGGCAATACCAACCATTTTGGATTGTCAGTTTGTTTTTGACAGATAAAAAGGTTAGTCGTGTTTTGGTGTGCTCTTCGATTTTTGACTATTCGAAAAATTAATCAAAGAAACTGTATTCAGTTTTGTGTAAAAAATGAAATTAAATGCGCAAGGACATTTGAAATGTTGACTGTGGCCTTTGGCGAGTCTACTATGAGCAGAACACAAGTTCAATTGTGGTATAACCTGTTTAAGGAAGGCCGAGAAGATGTCAATGACGATGCTCGTCCTGGTCGCCCGAGCACGTCAACAACCGATGAAAACATTGACGCAGTGAAGAAAATGATTTTGGATAATCGTGGAATCACTATCAGAGAAGTTGCTGATGATGTTGGCATATCGTTCGGCTCATGCCAAGCAATTTTTACGGATGTTTTAGGCATGAAACGTGCGGCAGCGAAGATTGTTCCAAAATTGTTAAATTTTGAGCAAAAAAAACGTCGCTTGTGCGTAAGTTTTTGGCCAAAAACAAAACCGTTATCATGCCTTTACCACAGTATTCACCGGACTTGGCCCCCGCTGACTTTTTCCTCTTCCCAAAACTGAAGACACCGATGAAAGGAAAGCGTTTTGCTACGATTGAGGAGATGAAAGAAAAATCGGAACAGGAGCTGTTGGCGATACCAAAAAGCGCGTTTCAAAAGTGTTTCGAGGATTGGAAAAAACGCTGGCATAAGTGTATTATATCTGAGGGGGATTACTTTGAAGGGGACAAGATAGTTGTTGATGAATAAATAAATATTTTTTGAAAATAACGGTTTTTGATCATACCTCGTATGTCTTTATAAATCGTATGTTGTAAGAAATGTTAGTGTGGTCGTGTCCTCGCGTTTCTGCATTCGTCAATTTAAGTATTATGGACAATTCCTGCGGTAAATCCTTTACCAGAGGTGCAAACGAATTCAGCATTTTGCCATGTAGCGGTTTCTGCATACTATCCTTTTACCTCGCATGCTGTGAAGGTCAGCTTACCGAATATGACGTGAAACTGCTTAAAGGAAACCGTCATTTGGGCTATTATTGCTGTGATTTCGGATACGTTATTAAAAAATCATAGTATCCACATTGAATCTCAAAAGTCTGGCTTTGAACGTATGTGCACAGTTTTAGAAAGCAAGACAGAGTCAGTGAATATCAATGTTAGCATTTTACAAAGCTTTGTTGCCCTATTACTACTAGACGAGACAAGGTGGTGGTGTCCTACTAGTAGTCACATCTGATCTACGTTGTAAAGTAGTGGCACTACCAGTTTATGACAAAACTGTTGAACTGTTGCATCAAAATAGAACTTGTTAGCAATAAGTCCGTTTGTCTTTTATTATCTTATATCCCACCCAATAGCAGTTTAAACCTTTATATAAGGCACTTAAATAATACTAACCTTATATCTGAGAGGTTAACTGCTGATGAACAAATAATTGTATTAGGTGTTTTTAATCTAGGTAATAAATTCGATTAATAATGTTAACAATAGGATTTTTGACTTAGTGTTTGTTACAAATGACTTGAAAGTATCCTGTGAAATTAATTTGTCTACAATCTCTAGCAACACATTACACCATAAATCTTTGACAATTAATTTTGAATTTTATAAATTTGAAAAAGAAATGATTCCTACTAGTGATTTACTTGACTTTAAGAAAACTAATTTTGTCGAGGTCAAAAAACACCTAACTTCTATAGATTGGAACTTTTTGTGTTTTGATGACGATCCGGACTCCATTTTTAACATCATAACTTGCAATTTCTGGTCAGCAAGTCTTAATTTTACTCCATTGAAAAGATTACGTACTGGGAATAAACCACTCTGGTTAAATAAGAGGCTATCAAATCTAAAAAATGTTAAAAATAAAGCATTCAAGAAATTCAAGAAGTCTAAACTTGATATTGACTGTAGAAACTTTGAACGCTTGTGTGATGACTTTAATTCTCTCCATAATTTCTTATACAATAATTATATTTAAAATAACTTAAAATCTAACCCCAAACAGTTTTGTCGCTAAGTAAATTCTAAGCGTGGCTCAACTAGTTTGCCATCGAACATGAAATTTGAGGGCATCGCGGCTAAAAATGTACTTGAAAAAGCTGCAATTAATTTGCGCAATTCTTTCAAAATGTTTATACTAAGCACCAACACTTTTCGACTTCTCATACTGCGCTTGTTAACCCGGACGTAATTAGCACTCCTAGTATTTTAGAAGGCAAAAATGAGCTACTACCAATATTTTGTATTCGCTGTATTGAATAATTTCGTTAAGTTGGTCAACCTTTCTTTTCAATACATGCCCGAAGGGGTAGGTTTCTTGATGTGTGGAAACTACGTTTTATTAATGCAATTTTTAAATCAGGTGATAAAAACGGTGTTACTAATTATAGAGTGATTATTAAACAAGCAATATTTGCTAAATTGTTTGATCACATAATTAGTAAAAAGTTATTTGACCATATTAATGGAGTATTATATGACTTTCAGCATGGTTTCTTACTTGGTCGATCTACATCTACAAACCTAGCTTTAATTTCTCACAACATAGTTAATGCAATTGCACAACACAACCAATTGGTATCTTACTCTGGTATCTTACTCTGGTATCTTACTTAACGGAATTCTCCAATAGCTTTTTCTCAAATCTTAAATTATTACCTAGTTAGAATTGGCGCTGTTAAGTCAGAAAAGATTGTTAATGCTACTTCTGGTATTCCTATTTCTGATTCTTATTAATGATTTACCAAGGTGTATAAAGTTTTCTAAACACGTTATTAAAGTGGTGCTCATCAAATAATTTATACTTGAATATCGACAAATGCTGCTTTGTATCATACTTTCGGCTGAGTAATACCATTATCTACATACAACTATTCAATTAATGGACATTGACTTCCACGGAAATCTCAGAAAAAGGCATAATTTTTGATGGTAAACTAATTTTTTCGTATTGATTTTATAACATCAAAATCTTATTTTAAAGAAATACAAAAAATTTAAAAATCCCCAGACCCTTAATTCCCTTTATATAGCCTTAGTACGGAGCCATCTGGATTATTGTTCTATAATATGCAACCCATATTATGAGGTTCACTCGAACCGGTTAGAAAGGGTACAAAAGAATTTTACCAGATACGCCATCCAGAAACTGTATCAGATTTCCCCCTTCTTATTTGGTTAGACGCAAATTAATTGGCTTGGAAAATCTAAGCGATAGCAGAAGTTATGGTTCACTTATGTTTGTCTACAACATCTTAACTGGCCGTATTAAATGCACAGAAATATCCAGTTAATTCAATATTTTAATTCCAAATAAAAATTCGTAATAGAATGTTCAATGAGCAACTAACTACCACAAACTACGCTTATAATGAACCAATAGCAAGATGCATTAGTCTTTGTAACAAATATCATTCGTCACTAGATTTTAATGTGAATAAACAAAATTTTAGACTCTGCTTATAAAAGGACAATTAATTCTAAACCCATATTTAAAAATAACTTAATTGGAAGTACATATCACATAGAAAAATATAGATATTGGGGATCAGGGAGTTGCTTTCGTATTTTTTCTGAACCGAGCCCTTAAAAGTTTGTCTGCTCCATAGAGTGCCTGACTAGGGTTCGAACAATTATAGTGTATCTAGAAGACCACTATTGCCACCCCATTCAATTCTCACAAGTGACTATTGCCGAGGGCAATAAACTGTAAGGTATGTTTGAGTCAAATGCCCTGCATATGCAATATGTAATGCACATTCCAATTCATCGCATTCCAATGTATAGCGCTTTGGGCATGCATAATAGATACCAAGCTCAGACATATCATTAAGTCACTCAGTATATTTAAGTAAAAAGGAATGTAAGCATAAGTGACCAATAGAAAGTGTATCGATCTTCTATCGACCTTCTATTTCACTTAGGCACATTTAACCTTATGTAATAAGATAGTATAATTATATGATTAAGAAAAATTATAACAGTTTTACAAAAGGATGTATAAACCCGTGCAAATAAGAAAATAAACATGATTAATTCAAACTAGAAACTAATGTTCTTTGAATTTCGTCAGTAGGGATCTTACCTCGCTATTCTACCAAGGATAACACCAACGTAAGAACTAACAGCACTTTGTGGTAGTTTTCCCCTTTCTCTCTTTCCTAAATATAAAAAAAGGCGAATTTGGTGAGTTGGAGAGCAGTTAATCTCACTTTTTGGTGAAGTCAATTGGCTACCAAGATCGTGTGATTTGACCCCGTTAGATCCCGTTGTCTATAGGGACAAGCCAAACACGATTGCTGCTTTAGAAGTCAATTGGGGAGATTCCGTCCGAAATATGTGAAAAACTGTACCAAAATTGAACCTTCAGAATGGACCACTTGAAGCGTAGCCACGGGCAAAATTTAAGAGAAATTATCTTTAGAAAGTAAATAGCAGGATTCTTACTTTACTTTTAATGGCACAATAGCCCATGGAGGGCCTAGGCCGAGTTGTTCATGTTATATTTGTGCATGAATGGAAGGGACCTACAGTTTAATGCCGAATCCGAACGGCGAAGTAAAAAGCTTTTCATAGCAATTTTTACTCTTGTAGGTTTGCCATTGCCTGCCAAGAAGTGGAGCCGTGTAGAAAAATAAATTTTTTTTTTTTATTTTGCTTGAGCCGAGATTCGAACCCCGGACACTCTGCGTAGCAGTCCAACGCATTACCACTACGCAAGAGCGACCGGATTCACTTTTGTAAAATTTCTGTTTTTTTTTTAAATTTTGAAAACCAAGCTCTTAAAAAATCAATCAGTGTAATAAACTTTCACCAGAGTCCAGAAGTGCAGTAAACAAATCTGTTTCCGAACGAATCGGTAGTACAAACTGTTGCTTTGCCTTAATGCACTTAGCAACTCAGCCATTATTTTCTCTGTGTCTATATGATATACTTAGGTATGCATATATACTTTTTTTTTTACATATTTTTCGTCGATACTCTTAGAGCATCAATACCAGAAAATTACTTGGTATCGATACTTGAGGCAGAAATTTCGAAACCTATGCGTGACACCAATGGCCGATATGATAGTTGCCGAAAACTTTTTAAAATCCATACAACTATATCATGAGGAAGTGGCTGAGGTTTTGTTGACCGGTGAGTTATTAGTTGCATAAGTCATGACCGAGGTGATAAGTATTGGTAAATTAAAACATTTCTTCCTCAGTTAATGCTTTTCGTAGCTTTTTGTCTAATTTCGTACTATTTCATGAATACACTTCTTATTGGGTTGCTAAGCAATGTTCACATTTCATCCGACTGTGCAATTTCCAAGATATGCAAGAAAAAGTGCAAAGGGATTCTTTTATGCCCGGTCCTTCAATCCCAAGCAAACTTAAATTTTAGGCTCTTGTAATGTGCATATTGCTCGTTTTCGAGTTAAGTATACAGAACTACATATATGATATTTATTATCTTCTGTAAAAAAAAAGAAATGCATTGTTGTGTCACATTTAATTGTTCTGCAAGATGTTCTTGCGTTTGACCATCATCCTCATCGAGTTAAAGCTTGCAATTCGGCATCTTCTAACTTTTTCGGTGGTCTTCCACGTTCTTCGTTTCTCACATTAAAATCGCCACTTTTAAACTTATTGAACCAGTCGTTGCACTGTGTTTTGCCTTCGATGAGATTCCAAAGCAGATTTCTTTAATTGGAAACAGAAAATCAATGATGTCCGCATATCGTAGTTTGTAGGCACAAAATTCGACATTTTTACGAGAGAAAAAAAAAAATGTTGTATGAAACTTGATTGTTTATGAACTGAATATTGTTGACAGAACTAAATGCGAAGAAATGGCGCCATTGATTTGGTTTGATAGAGCTTATAGTTTTACATAGTGACACAGAGATGTCATTACCGGTTTCACTTGGTAACTGTATCTTATAAACTCTTCACGTAAGAATAGTATTTGTTGCTATGAATTGTATGAAGTGATAGGTAAATTGAGAAGTTTAAATGCGTTTTTCTCCAATGCTTTTATATGAATTTACTTTAACATTAATTTTCTTCCTGCCCTTTTTTTTTTTAATTTTCGGAAGTTATCTTTTTATTTTTCGTCAGTTACGGTAACTCTGCCCCTATCCATAGCTGTGTTAATAAGCATGTTGTTTTAAATTATAGATCGATCTCTGAACTTTCTACACTTTTAAAATTGTTCTCATCTTGTATTAAAGAGAAGTTGTACTTTGCAGTGAAATAGGTAATTAGTCCTTTTCAGCATGGTTTTTTTTGGCGGTCGTTCTGTAGTAGCCGTCTTTAGTGATTATTGTATTAAATTGTTTAATTTTCTAAAAACGCTTCTACAAAGTTTGTCACCAGATCTGGCGGATTTAAAAAAATAAAAAGCCAACATTTTTTTATTTCGTGGCAGTATTTTTTTTAGTTGTTACTGTTGTATTTGGCGACAGCACTTTTATTCGACCTGACAAAACTGTTTACGTAGCTCAGTAAAATTTTCCTGTTATGATGCGTGTACATTTTCCCGTTTGCTCAGGCCGTGGTTATATTTAAAATTTTGTCCGGTGAACACGTTGTCATGGTGTTCGTCGAGCAAAATTTTCAATCTAACCAATCATTTCTGACTGACACTAAAATTTTAGAGTGTTAAAGTGCCAAATTCATTAATTTTCTAATAATTCCCTTTTTAATACATAAATATTCTTCCTTCTTCTTTTAATGGCACTAGGAGGGCCTAGACCGAGCTTTTCGCATCCACTCACGTCGCGCGTGTTATTAAAGGGTTGACCAAATGAGGCTTATTACAGTAAACGTCAATTTGACAGGGACGTCATGTTTGTTTTCTATCATTTTTACGTCTTTTTGTTAGTTGCCATTTATCGCTATGGAGTCGTATTCGATTGAAGACTGCATTAAAGTTATTAAAGAACACTTCAAAAATCGTGAAAGAATAAAAAACACGTTTCGCGCACTTCGACGAATTGCAGGGTTTTTTTTCGAAAATCGCTTGGAGGAAATGTGAACTAGCCTGCAAGATCATGCGATTTAACACTTCATGCGATTTTGGACTTCTTTTTATGGGGATTTTTGAAAAGCAAAGTCTACATAGATAAACGTCATACAAACGTCCCTATTCGAAGATGTCATCAAAAATTTTGACCATCGAATCGAGGAATGTAAAACTAGCTGTGGTGAGTGATATCATTTTCCATACATAAATGGCATTGATAAACCTTCAAAATAAAGTACCCAGCTGATTCAAAAATAAGATTTTATAGTTTTAATTTGCGTTTACTTTCCAGCACCTCATTTGGTCAACCCTATAAATGAATTAAAGTGACCTACAGTTTTATGACGAATCTGAACGGCCAAGTGTAAAACTTGTCATAGGCAATTTTTACTCTTGTAGACTTGCCATTGCCTGCCAAGGGATGGTACCGTGTAGAGAAATTGTTTTTTTCTGCTTTCTGACTTTGCCTGTGCCGAGATTCTAACCCGTGACACTCTGCGTAACAGTCCAACGCACTACCACTACGCTACAGCGACCAAATCTAGTTTATTTAAAAAAAAAATGCATTTATAAACAACGTTGGTATAAAAATCTGGTGAATTTTTTGTATAAAACGCGTTTGTTTGCCACAGCATTTTATTTGAAACACATGTTTCGCTTCTAATTTTCTTGGCTGGCTTAAATCCTACCTTAGTAACAGGTTATCATTTGTAGTCGTGGATACCACGGACTCTTACTCATATAGGGTCTTCTCTGATGTTCCACCATTCCATTTTGTTTTATTTATCAATTATAATTCTTTGATACATATATCCCACAAATTCGGAAATAATTTTCCAAATTAAGAAACATAAATAACTTTTCAAATAAAAGAAGAACAAAACAAAAAACTGACTACATACAAAAACGATAGTTCAGAAAAGTTCCAAGCGTTATGTGTAGTGAAAAAGAGAATAACAACAAATACAATAAATATAGAACTGTGTGGTATGAATGGTATTATTAAAACAGTAATTCTCGGTGTCAATTTAAAATTATGAAAGCTTATATGGATTATTGAAACACAAAGAACTACCACTAAGATCACTGATGAGTAACCGTGGCTGGTTCCGAAACGATCGTCTGATCTGCGTGTTCTATGTATATACATTGTTGTCATTATCTGTGGCAAAGCTAACATTCTTCTCGTTTTACTTATTCAATAATCTAAAATACATTGAATATCTGTAATTTACAGTCAGACCATTTTTTCCATTTAACGGCATTTGTATTTATTTAAAAAAAAAGACATCTCGTGTATATGCAAGGGTTAGAAAAACATGAAGGCGAATTCTCAAAATTCTGATTCCACCGTAGCAAAAAATCAATCATGGTTGCACTCGTGTGAACACGACAGTTATGCTCATGTCACTCATGCATAATGTAAGCCAGTTTTAAAACATATGTAATTGTTCGATACAATCATTTTTAAAAAAAAATTTAATAAATACTCATCACACAATATTATTATTCAAAAAAGTATAATTGTAATCTCATAATTCTTTGGAAATGATTATTTTTTTGACACAGTATCCTTTCTGTGTGACACATCCTTACTTTACTTTTAATGGCACAACAGCCCATGGAGGACCTAGGCCGAGCTTTTCGCATACACTCATGTTATGCGTGTTATATTTGTACATGAATGGAAGGGACCTACAGTTTAATGCCGAATCCGAACGGCGAAGTGAAAAGCTTTTCATAGCAATTTTTACTCTTGTAGGTTTGCCATTGCCTGCCAAGAGGTGGTGCCGTGTAGAAAAATTATTTTTTCTACTCTTTGTTGTTTTTTTTATTTTGCCTGTGCCGAGATTCGAACCTCCGACACTCTGCGTAGCAATCCAACACATTACCACTACGTCACAGCGACCACAATATGACACATATTTATTTGAAAATATATGTATATTTTTAAGTCTCTCAAAGAGTTGACGCAAAAGTTCAGATTTAGAATGTACAATATTGTTTAATGATTAGTACTTTTGTTTTCAAAACCAAACTTTTGGCAAACGATGGCTTAATTTTAAATTTCTCTTTCATACTGCATTAAAATCTTGTTATTCATAAAATGTTTTTCATATCGCGCAGCAGTGAGGAAAATACTACTGGATTGGACGGCGTCCTGAGCAAGGCATTTAAGGCAGTGGTAAGAGGTGACGAAATATATTGACAGCACTCCATACTGCCTGCATACAATCAGCGACTGTTATTATTACTCAAGCCAGGCAAATAACTAGATCAAACTTCAGCTTACAAACCAATTTGTATACGGAGGTAAAGTGCATGAACCGCACATCTGTGACACAATGGTTGCACTCGTGTGAGCACGGTACATAGAGGGAAACAATGGAGCAAAGTCGACGGTTGACACAATCAGACGTGTTTTCAATACAGAAAGGAGACAACGAACGGAACTAGGTGGAAATCTGGCAGGATGAAGTACAGTGAGGTGATCGCTCTCGACATTATGAATTCGTTTAACTTAGCCAACAGGCCGCACATCTTATGGGCACTATGCGAATTTGGAATTCTTACCTACTTACGACGTATAATCCACAGCTATTGCGACCGCTTAATTCTCTTCAACGACACAGCAAATGGTCCACGAAGGTATGAAGTGACCGGTGGGGTTCCACAAGGCTCCGTAATGCAGCCCACCCTTCGGAATGTCATGGACGACGGCATCTTGTGGACCGAGCTACTGTCGTATGCAACGCAAGTGGGGTACGCGGACGATATTGCACTGGTTGTGGTTGAAAAACGGTACGAAGGCTTGCAGTTAAAATTCATCTGTGCAATCTCCAACATCAGAAGGTTGTTGGTTAGACGATCTCGAGCTAGCAGCTCAAAAAACTGAGGTCGTTCTAATTGCATTCAGTAATGAATAATTTTGTGGAGGGGAAAAGTCGTAATTTCCACTGGTGACTAATCCTATTTTTTGTAAATATTTGATCATAGAAAATTTTGTATTGAATTTATAAAATTTATTCTAATGTATTAAGTTCAGTACCATTAGACATTTCAGGCTTATTCCTTTCTGGTCATACTCTAATGTTTTACATTTGCAAACTTTTTATTTGTCAGAGTAACTCTTGGTATCGAGATCCAAATTATCGATAAATACCAATAGTAGTTGGGTGCAGAAACATCCGTATTTATTCGGGGCGAACATCCCTTTTTATATATGCTTAAATCGTGTATACACAGTGAATACTACACACAATTCCGTCGGACGACGAAAAATGTACCCTCGGGTACCTGCTGTCAAAATTAAAATGAACGGTTGCATTTAATAATTTTTGTTTGTTAGTAATGGACAATAAATTTATATATTCGCATATGTCTAAACAGAAAATAAGTATTAATTACCGCCGTCCGACGCAAGTGATCAGCTGTTCACTCACCGTCGTATGGTTTCCCGTCGTCCGGCGTAATTGAGGATAGACACATAATTTGTGAATGCGTCGGTAAAAGATGTTTTCTGTGGAAATACTTAACTTTTTGTAGAAGTTACTTAAGTTAATAATGTTATTCATAACAAGCATACATAAAATAGTATGGTATACTCATGTTTCTATATAAATACCTACAGTTATAAAATATCCGAAAAAATACAGAGAATAAATTAAAAATCATCCTAGCTTACCTTTAAGCCTTTTGCTCGATTGATAGCGCGTAGAGGCCTCAAAACGCGAAGTACACGCAGAATTTTCACGGTTGAAATCGCATTCGAACTATTTTTAGGTTCCATATACATAATACAAACAAAGAAACAATTAATTAAAATATTTTACACAAATGCAGAAACAGTTTCTCACCTGAAACCAGTCGATATTAAAGATACGCAGACAACAAGTAAATCTAATAGATTAAATGCCGATCTGCAAAAGGCTCCGTCATGTAATACGAAGCCGTATGCAATCAATTTAAGCAACAGTTCTATTGTGAAGACAGCCGTGAAAAAATAATCAAATTTATTAAGTACCTTTAAGAAAAAATATAACAAAAAATTGAGAATCATTATTCTTATCGATATTTGTGGCATTCACAAAATTCCGTTTAAAGGCGTATTTCCAACTACACAATACCTACTAAGATTCCATGCTAAATACACGCTCAATAAACATCAGAAATAAAAACACTTACAGATTCAATAGTAGGGATGCAAAGCAAGGAAAAAAACGCCCAGAAGAGAGTTTGGGCAAGGCTGAACTTTACATACAGTCACAGATCCGTGGCCACGCTAATTGCTCGTGGCTATTTTAACTAATTACATGAAACGTCTAGAATCTTCGAAGAGCTTGGGAATGTTTGTGACGGCGATGAAATCTGTTAACATTCTACGTAGAAGAGGACTGAAAAATTTGGTCGTGAATATGTTGGTGTTCACTGTTTGGCGAACACATCACATTTTTCTCTCGTGCTCGGTCTGGTGGTTAAGTTGATATCGTTGCAGAGTTGTTTTTGGCAACACTAAATGATAACATCATGATATGCATATGCAATGATACATCATGATATGTGTAACAACCTACCAAACATCCGCAAAGAAATAATAACACAATATGTTTATTAAAATTTCTGTTTTATTCGGGCAGAAGACTAAATTTAACTTAATACTTCTTAACTACGCCTACTTTCTAGTTCTCTAACTCTTCGCTTAGATGTTGCGGAGCTGCTCTCCACATCCCTTCCTTATTTTCAAGCCTAAGACGTAGGTCCGGACGAACAGCTGGAACTTCGCCCTCAGTTACCTCAGTAGAGGGAATGGCTATCGTGGTTGAAGGCTTCAGCACCAATAACTGCGAGTTCGCTGAAGAAGGATCTACCGCTCCATTATTGGGGTCGTCAGTTACACCTCGTGATACCTTTTTAACGTGCCTTATGTTCCTCCGGTATGTTATTCCATATCTTGCCACCGTCATCTCATCTCCACTCCTTTCCACGACCTCATACTCCGCCGGATTAAACGTTGGTGTAAGCTTATGTAGGAAAAAGAAATTTTGTATTACAATTTTGTCTCCAAGCGTTATATCGGATTCCTTAGCTCTTCTCTTACTATCTCACATCTATTTTCCTTTTTGTTTGTTGAACATATCCAAATCTCTTGCAGCTGAGTCCAACATATCATCAGATATATCTTGAATTCCAGGTATTTTGTCGCGGATGACACGATTAAACATGTGCCATGTGGTGTCACGTTATACATCAGTATAAAATTTTTAATCTCCTTTTCAAAGTCCTTTTTCTGGGTAAGCGCTTAATCGTTTCACCACTGTTCGGTTCATGTTCTCGACGTATTCATTCGCTTATGGCCAATACGGTGGTGTAGTTATCAGAGCTATATTATATTCTTTGCAGTAGCTCTTAAATTCGGCGCTTACATATTGTCTACCGTTGTCCGCTCTTAGTGACTTTCGAAAACCAAGACTGCAGAAGATCCAGCGCAGAATGTTAATAATCGCTTCTAAAGTAATTTTCCTCAAGAATTGTATTTCTTGATAACGAGAATAATAATCGATGAGAACAAAAACGAATTCGTTATTTGGTAGAGGATCAAGTAGATCTGTTGCGACGCACTGCCGGGGACCATTTGGAAAAACGTGTCTCTTCATTGGCGTTGGATTATTTGGTGGAGATACCAATAAACAATCCCAACAATTTTTCAACGATTCGACTTCTCTGTCAACAAGTGGCCACCAAACTTTGGATTTCACCCTACGTTTCATAACGCATTCTCCATGATGTCCTTCGTGGGCAAGTTCAAGAAGCTTAGGACGAAGAAACTTTGGTATAACGATGCGAGTTCCTCTCAGCATGATATTTCCAACTGTCGATAGCTCATGGCGAAATGGGTAGTGCAAGTTTGATGTATCTGACGGCCAAGGGTCGTTTTTAATGTATTCCATTGCTTCCAAGATTTATTTTTCTTTTAGGTTTTTTGTTACAATTTCACAAATACTGAGTGATGATGGAGTAGAATTTGAAATAATGTGAAGTATGCTCTGCTCACCATTTTCGTCATAATTGTTTGTACTCTCTATTTTGCATAGTCGTGAAAATGAGTCAGCGATACTTTTCTTTCCCGCACGGTAAACCACATTAAATTTGAAGGATTGCAATCTCAGAAGCCATCTTTCAAATCTCGCAGGTGGCTTCGATGTTGGCTCGAAGATGGCTTCAAGAGGCTTGTGGTCAGTAACCAACTCGAACTCTATACCAAACAATTAATTGTAATATCTTTCTACAGACCACACGAGCGCCAGACTCTCTTTTTCCGTTTGGGAGTATCTTTTTTCAACGTCTGAAAGGTTCTTACTCATGAACTATATTATGGTTCATCATTGGATTCAAATTGAACAAGAAGTGCACCCAAAGGACTTGCATCCGCTATTAAACGTGTTCTATTGTCAGGATTAAAATATGAAATGTTTTATATATCTGAGAGTACCACTTTTAGTTTTTCGAATGACTTTTGCTGGTCTTGGCCCCAAATAAACTTACAGTTCAATTCCAACCAACTCCTCAGTGGCTCTGTTATGTCAGCCATGTCAGGAAGAAATTTCCCTTCATAGTTTACGAGACCCAAGAAATTCCTTATTCCTGCTTTGTTTGCGGTGCTCTGAACTTTGTAATTGTTTTGATATCCGGAGATATTCCACTATCGGACAGTACATGTCCCAAAAATATAAGCTTTACGGGCCATACAAATTTTTGATAGTTAAGTAAAAAGTTGTTGTTCTTAAAAATTGTTAGTACCTGATTAACAGATTCGTCGTGTTCTTTTCCCGTATCGCCAAATATGATGACGTCATTAATGAAGTTTAATGTCTTATTACATGGTGACAACAGTTCCTTCATTATCCATTGGAAAGTCTCCGGGGCCGAACTGATTCCGAACATGAGTCTTTTATAGTGGAAAAGCATTTTGTGGGTTGTAAAAGTGATCGACACTTGCTTCATGAAGCTCCAACTGTTGATACGCCCATTTTTACAGATCCAATCTGGAAAACAATTCAGCACCTCTTAATTTTATCATGAACTTATCGAAAGTTGGCAGCGGGTAATTTTCTCGAAGTACTGCTTGGTTGGCTCGCCGCATATGGACGCAGAGTCTCATCCCACCATTTTCCTTGAAAACCGCAACTATGGGTGACATCCAAGACCTTAGCCCCACAACTGGTCCAATAATATCTTTCGCAAGCGCTTCGTTTATTTTGTCTTCAACTTTCTTTTCAAGCGCTACCGGTATTCGCCGTAATGGTTGCTGGACGGGCTTCGCTGTGGGATCTAGCGATAATTTAATTTTAATATTTGAGATTTTTCGATTTCGACGCGAGCTATCCCAACTTCAAAACATTAAGTTTGATTGCACTGTCCCGCCCTAAAAGAGACTAGTTATCGTTTTCAATGACATAGAACGTGGCAATCAGTTCCACGCCATATTTCACTGATATGGGTGCTTCGAATACATACATATATTTAGTAATTATTATTAATTACACTACGTACGAATATTCCACAACACTGCTGTGCTGCCCTGAGTATTTTGCCATATTTTTGGCTAAGAAGGTTGAAACGTGATCCAGAATCAATGATCAATGAAGTTATGTGCCCATCTATGCGGCATTGAATCTTTTCGTCCATTGTTACGATGTCATCGATTTCTAAATAATCGAAATCTCGGGTTTCACTATTCGAATTATCTTTCTCTTCAATGCATCCACTATTTCTTCACATTGAATTTATAGGGAGAGGGATCGAAGCCATTTTTCCAACTCACTCCGCAATAAGGCTTTATCAATGTTATTGCAAAGGAACGGTCGAATTTCACTCATTCCAGTCACAATCCAATGCGTTTCTGTAAAATAATCTGTAATTTAAATTATTTATATTTTTTTTTAGATTTCTCACTTCACAATTTAATGTGCATCTTTTTATACCTGGACACAATCAAATGCGCTTTACCAGTTTCCAAGTTTAACTTTTCCGACAATACGCAATTTAATGCAATTTATGTTTTCCAATTAAATGGGTAGCGAATTCACAATTTAATGTGCACTACTCTTCAACCAATTGATCGATCTGTAATCGAACTATTTTGTTATCGATTTTTTAAATTTTGAATAAATTTTTTTTTTTGAATATATATTTGCTTATACCTAGCGACTTGGGTTTTTCTTTCCCCTCCTAACCAACAATTTCTACCATTATATGCAATTCGTTCACCAGCGCTTACAAGCACTAGCGCCAGCAACAGTAGTTCTGTTTCACCCTCACGGATTGCTTATAGCAACGCCTTCATTCCACAGAACTAAATGGAAAATAAAACAACAAAAATTAAAACGTAGACTCGCTGCAAATTTTAGCATGCACTATAAATTCCCATTTCATAACATTAGGATTCTTGATTCCATCTATTAAAGAGGATCCCATCCTCGTCGCCACTGTAGCAACCTACCAAACATCCGCAAAGAAATAATAACAATATATTTATTTAAATTTCTGTTTTATTCTGGCAGAAGACTAAATTTAACTTATTACTTCTTAACTACACCTATTTCTAGTTCTTTAACTCTTCGCTTAGGTCATGGTTATATTCAGATTTTGCTCGGCGAACACCATGCAATTGTTGTTGCCCGAACACGAAAAAAGAGCTTTTACTCACTCTCACAGCGAACACGATATGCTGGGTGAAATGTACACCGAGTATTCAGGGTGTCAGAGTTATTCTACAAAAAAAGAACAAAAGTGTATGTAAAATAGAAGGGAAACATGCAAACCTGTACATCACTATTTTCATATGGAGAAAAGCGAAGTTGGGTATGTTTTTAGTTTTTAAAAGTGAATATTAAATATATATATTCATAAAACTATTGAAGATAAATCATATTATTTTCTTTTACGCAGAGTGTCCGGTATAATTTTTATATAATAATTTTTTTACACGGCACCACCTCTTGGCAGGCAATGGTAAACCTACAAGAGTAAAAATTGCTATGAAAAGCTTTTCACTTAGCCGTTCGGATTCGGCATTAAACTGTGGTCGCTGTGGCGTAGTGGTAGTGCGTTGGACTGCTACGCAGAGTGTCCGGGGTTCGAATCTCGGCACAGGCAAAATAAAAATAAAATAACAAAATAGAAAAAAATAATTTTTCTACACGGCACCACCTCTTGGCAGGCAATGGCAAACCTACAAGAGTAAAAATTGCTATGAAAAGCTTTTCACTTCGCCGTTCGGATTCGGCATTAAACTGTAGATCCCTTCCATTCATGTACAAATATAACACGCACAACATGAGTGGATGCGAAAAGCTCGGCCTAGGCCCTCAATGGGCTGTTGTGCCATTAAAAGTAAAGTAAGTAACCTATCATGCAAAATAATTAGTTACCGTTCCGTACGACACTCCTACGGCCTCTGCTACTTCGCGCACTTTCGCGATCAGCGAGAATCATGTGATCCTTTTCAACTATTTCCTCGGTAACCACGTCTGCCGGGCCTGGGCCACGTTTAAATTCGTTGAACCAATATCTTATGGTTGTTATAGATGGTGAAGGGTTCCCATAGACAGCATCCAACTTCGCTTTTATTTCTTCGCATGTTTTTCCATCCAAAAATAAAAAGCGAATTACGGATCGATATTGTTGTTTTTCCATTTTATCGCGAAACACGAAACACGTGTGATACTAATGGCTGCCAAATAAAAACTAAATCAGTTTGAAATTTAGTTCGGTGTCGTGTGACAAATGGCACCACATGACGGTAATGCCAACTTCCCTCAGCAACGCCACCTGTCTTCACACACGGGTACTTATTGATCTACCCTCGTATATACCAGGCTATTTATTAGTGTAATAATTTTGTATGGATCTTTCCACTGTGTTTCCAATTTACCGTAATAGTCTTTCTTACGTTGTGGATTGTACAGTATCACCAACTATCCTTCCACGAAACCTGAGTTTCCCTTCAGATCGTACCTGGCCTTCATTTTGACACTTACTAGTTTAATACGCTTCCTGACAAAACGATTAACTTCATCCAACTGCTGCCATGTTGGATAGCCAACTTCCTCACTGGACGTGTAGTTACGCCAAATTTTAAATCAACTGGCAATCTGAGGTCAACACCAAAAATTGTTTCCGCCGGGGTAGCCGCAGTTGTATCATGTCGCGCTGAGCGATACGCCTTCAGGAGCATGGACAGTTGCTCATCCCAATCTACTTTAGTAAGGTACTCCTCTTGCCTTGAAAATGCAGGACTCCAAATTTCTGACCTGATCGGAATGGAATTCCATTTGGAATGTCTTAACCCAATTGTTGGTGAAGGCATTGGTTACCGTTGTAGCCCCTGATTTGGAGTCGGATACACCACTTGCCGAAGTAGTCAATCATTGCCAGCACATATGTACTTATTCCCACAAACGGCGCTCCCACGTTGCACTGGCGGATTTTACCATGTCTTCTTTTTTCGTTCCATTTGCCGCCATGTATTGCTCGCTTCGACGAATCCAATCTACAACAGAGTCCGGACATCCAACCCAGTAGAATCGCTTTTTAATCTATTCTACCATTTTCGTGTTCCCTAGGTGACCACCATTGCACCTATTATGGTACTCTGTTTTAACTTCCCTGATTCGGTTTATCGGCACAACCAACAAATTATTCGTCAGCTTTCTGTCTTCCCGAATTTTCTCAGCGGTCCAGCTTTTTAAAGCCAGATGCCAGCAATCTCTTCCTTTTGTTTAGCTTTTGAGCAGTGTTTGCATTCCGGGCGTCGTGGCAGAACATCAGCATTTCCATGGTGACCAATTGTAAAATGGTAGTTTTGTATACGCTCTATCCATTGCGCCAGCTGACCTGGCCTTTTTACTGCAAAAACCATCTTAGCGCGGAGTGGACCATCCTCAGCTGGAATTGTTGCCCATAAAAGTACTTATGAAAATATTTGACGCTAGAAGCTCCCTCCTTGTAAAGCAGTAGTTCCTTTTCAGTGCAGTCCTTTAAGCACGTGTTCCATCAGTCGTTCAAAAGTGGCTGGACCAAAGGGCATCACAGAAAATTGCCACAGACCATCAACAATGCTGACTACAATTTTCTCCTTATCTTCTTCGGCCAATTCAACTTGCCAATGACCTCTCTGTAGATCCAGTGTAGAGAAATATTTTGCACTGGATAATGTATTGAGGGAGGCATCGATTCTACGCAAAGGGCAACTATCTTTTAAGTTAAGTTATTCAGCTTTTTGTAGTCTACATAGAATCGAGTGCTGTCATATTTTTCTTTCACGAGAAATTTACGTTTTTATTACACCATCCCAGCGGCCATCTCTCTGCATATCGGCAATTAGTTTAGTTTAGTTGCTTCATCTCTCTTGGCAAGAGGAACTCTTCAGGGTGGTTGATGAATACAGTTTTTTTTTTTAACAATTACCGTTCTTCCGCCTAATTTACTATTGGATGCAAATATGTTCCAAAACTTTAATTTCTTGTTATATGCATCTGCATTTTTAAAGCTGATCTATTGTAGGATTTGTATTAACAGTAGATTTATTCGACTGACTCACCTTGCAGTTTACTATGGTCAAAACCTCCGGGCAATGCCCAATTATTGTTCCTTTTCTGATGACTGTTGGTGAATTAGTTTGGTTTAAAATCCTTATCAATTCTGAATTTGGACGAATTACCTCTTTATGGTGGGCATATATCTTCTTTACACTCCTGCTTCTGCCGTTGTTAAAATTTAATGGCAGTTCCCGGTTTTCATACTTAATCAGCTTACGGCGGCAAATCTAGTGTAAAACCATGGCGTTCATGAAATCCACTACAATGATAACTTCATCGACGATATCTGCCACAACAAAATCGTGTTCTAGCTCTGTGTTGCCTATGTTTATTCGCTTTCCGAAGTACTTGTGCATCCTCACCTGTTGCAGTATGTAATCTTACTCCCTCCAACGGCTGTACTTTAACAAACAAATCACTCTTTGTGATGGAGTGTGATGCCCCTGTTTCGAATGTCAGCAAGTACTCTTTATTGTTCCAATTTTCCGTGGATGGTAAGCTTTTTAGTTGTCGTTGTATTTGCGATATGAGGACTTCGGGCAGTTAGTTGTAAGAGTCAGCTAATGCCCCTCTGAACTGGCTCGTTTTAGTTTAACGAAGATAGCTTAATTTCTCCACAAGGTCTGATCTCTCATTGGATCAGTAGCGGCGCAAATCGCAATCACCCGACATATATCCTTCTCATTCACAGAGGAAACATTTTCGCTTGAAAGCGGCCTGTCTTCGTCTTGGAGGAGTTCGATTTGCCATATTCTTAACAGCTTGACATAACGCTTCCTGCACAGCATGTACAATGTCACCACTTTCCGGTTCTACACTGCGAACTTTGGGCATTACCTCTTTGAACGATTGTTTCATCAGCATTACACGTTTTGTTTCCTGATTGCGGATGCCGTCCACAAATATATCAAATATACCAGGCGCTCTATGTCCGATGTGTATACATGCAATGCCTGACCATAGCGCTGTGACCTGCTCTTTAGCTCTACCCTGTAAATCTGATCCATATGGTCACTTCCATATCTGCACTGCAATGCTGCCATATTATCCACATAGTTGCTCTTGTTTGCAATACTTCTGCAGTATCACCCTTCAAGGAAATAATCAATTTTTATTTCTTAAAAGCTATTGTTTCACATCCCATCTTAAAAATGTTGAACATTGTGGCATCATCGTATGTCGGTGCTGTGAACTTGAAGTATTGACCTCAGTGGCTGTTGATTCGCGCATTTGCAATTATTTCTCCACCTCCATTTCGATTACCGCTTCTTAAGTCGAAAATAAGAGCAGATGTGCTCTCGAATTTCTTGTCGATGTGCTCAGTCATTGCTGCATCAGCTGCTGCTGTTTAGTTTGATGCATTAGTTTCCCCATCATTTCCATCATGCTGGTCATTGAATCTCCCTGGCTCTCTTCCTTATTCGGATTCACTATGCCTACCTCTATAAGGAAATCGTGCTCATCTACGTTAATTCCGTTATTACTACTTGTTGACAGATTCAAATAGGCCAACTCTTTTTAAGCTATTCTACTTTTGGTTGTCGACTTCAATATTTTAACACAATACCACTTCTAATACAATTGTCACGGTTATTTCGTTTCTACTGTTTATTTATTGAAAATAATTGTGTATAAAAACAAATTATTGCAACTTATAACAAAACTTAACCACTTAACAAAAAACTTAAAAATTACTTCCCGGTCTGTTTACATTAAGATAAAAAAAAAACAATCAAATATTAAGCATGATGTTGACCGACATGAAATTAATCCTGTCTTCAGAAAAAAACCAACACATTCAATTGATGGAGAATCCTTAGGAGGCGAAACGAAGTCAAAATGTAACATTCTATATCCATTGATCGAAGTCAGAATTAATATTTTAAATTACCTTCATGCTCAGTATTTCATTTTTTATTATTAATTAACCATATACATCGTAACTTTGGAAACTGATTTCCTTTCCCTAAACTTCCATCAATCGCCCATTGCTTTTCTTCGAAGTTAGGATTAATATATTAAATAAATTTTTTAAATTGTGCCTATGGAATTAATCACTGTGTGTCGGACAACTTCATGCTAAATATTTTATTGTTTTAAATTAATTAAGCGTAGACCTTGTAACGATGAAAACTGACTTCATTTCACCTCCCAACAGATCTCCATTGATCAAATGTATTGTTTTTTTTTAAAGGATAGGATTAATATTTTAAAATAATTTTTTAAAAGGTGCCAGAGTTGAATTTAGATCTTTGCAAGGGCAGGACAACATTCTTCTCCGGTATGACGGATGTTTTAACTGACTAACCCTTGCCGTTTACGGCTAGTCGAACTGCTAGCCTATCATAAATGTTTGCACCGTTGCTTTGCCAATCTGTCTATATTTAGCGACTTTACTTTACTTATTTAGCGACTACAACGTCAAAAACCTTTCCCTTTGGTCACGTGAGCTTCGAGATGGTATAATATGGTTCCATTCATGTACAAAAATGACACGCACAAAATGCGAAAAGCTCGGCCTAGTCTGTTGTGCCATTAAAAGATGAAAACAAATGATATAATGTTCTTTTGGTAACAATATTGGACGCTTCATACTACTTGGTACACTAAGCGCTGCATCGACAATTTGTATAAAGGGCTGGCTCCAAACGTATTTGACTGTCGATGGCTAGATTTTTGTTTTTAACGTAAGAGGCTATTTCATTATTATAATACTTGTCGATACATATGTATATATGGGGGGGCCTGGGGCGTAGGACACAAGGTAAAGTTCGTGACAGTCGCAGGTGCGTCCATGGTCGATCCTTGCGCTTCTACGTTTCAAGTCGACACACAGCCTCCTCGTGGCGTCCCCTGGATAGCGATCTGACAACCGTCAGTGAGTTAACTAATGTGTGCGGCGGGCTTCTCCATGGCCTTGAATGAATGGTTGTGCGTCGGGCTTGGAACCCACCACGTTAAAATACCCACCAATGAATCCTACAAATAAGCCTTGGATAATGAACTCCTCTAATGTTGACGACTCCCGCAAACGCCCAAAGGACAACGATTTACGGATATGCACCTGGAATGTCCGAACCCTCTACTGGGAAGGTGCCTCTATCCAGCTGGTGGATGTCCTCCAAAAATATAGAGCTGACATCACCGCTGTACAGGAAATGCGATGGACGGGACAGGGTTGCTCCAAAAGAACATCCTGTGATATCTACTACAGCTGTCATGCGTCGAGACACGAATTTGGTGTTGGATTTGTGGTTGGGAAGAGACTGCGTCATCTAGTCTCGAGGTTCACGGCGGTGAACGAGCGCCTAGCCACTATCCGCATCAAGGCAAAATTCTTCAACATCAGCCTAATTTGTGTCCATGCCCCGACGGATGAGAAGGATGAAACGACCAAAGATGACTTCTATGAGCTCCTCGACAAAGCTTATGAGCATTGCCCCCGCCACGATGTTAAAATCGTGTTAGGCGACTTTAATGCCAAGGTGGGCAAGGAGAGTCTCTTTGGTCCGACGATCGGAAAATTCAGTCTCCACGACGAAGCCACCGATAACGGTATGAGACTGATCGACTTCGCCGCGGCACGAAACATGACAGTTAGTAGCACCAGATTCCAACATAAGGATATCCATAAGGCCACTTGGCTGTCCCCTGATCAAAACACACGAAACCAAATTGATCACGTTGTGATCGACGGAAGGCACGCTTCCAATGTACTAGACGTACGCACAATACGTGGTGCAAACATCGACTCAGACCACTACTTGGTTGCAGCCAAGGTCTGCACACGTATATGTGTAGCAAATCGCGTACGGATAGGTACAAAGAGAAAGCTGGATGTCGAAAAGCTGCAATCACAACAGACAGCCAAAGTCTTTGCCAACCAACTTGCACTTCTCCTTTCGCAAAACACCCCTCAACTTGATGATATATGCGCACAGTGGACGCACATTTCCCGCTCTATGCGTACGGCTGCCGAAGAGGTGCTAGGCTACCACCGTCGACGGAGAAATATGTGGTACGACCAAGAGTGTCGCGATGCTACTGAAGCAAAAAACGCAGTATACAGAGCCACCCTGCAGTCAGTTGCAACGCGAGCTGCTAAGGAGCGATACAGAAAGTTGAGGAGGGAGGAGAAACGTCTTTTCAGGCGCAAGAAAAGAGATGAAGAAAGACGCGAGTTCAATGATATCGAAATGTTGCGGGACAGGAACGAGGTCCGAAAATTCTTTGAAAGAATAAGACGCCTGACTCTTGGTTTGAAGACCGGGGCCTCTTCCTGCAAGGATGAAGATGGAAATCTGGTGACAGATATCCAGGGCATAATGAGATTATGGAGGGAGCACTTTTCGCAGCTGCTTAATGGCGAAGACGGCAATAATCCCGCCACTGCGGAACCCACTCCGGAAACCCCAATCACTGACGGCGTTGAAGTACCGCCGCCTGACTATGAGGAGGTCTTAACAGCCATTGCTCGGCTGAAAAACAATAAGGCTGCAGGTGTAGATGGCCTGCCTGCTGAGTTGTTTAAGACCGGAGGCGAAGAGCTCAAAAAACGCATGCATGAGCTTCTATGCAGAATATGGCCAGATGAAAGCATGCCAAGTGATTGGAATCTCAGCGTACTCTGCCCAATCCATAAGAAGGGTGATTCCACGATCTGCGCCAACTACCGTGGGATCAGCCTTCTTAATATTGCATATAAGGTTCTATCGAGCGTACTGTGCGAAAGACTGAAGCCCATCGTCAACAAACTGATTGGATCTTATCAGTGTGGCTTCAGGCCTGGTAAATCCACCATCGACCAGATATTTACACTACGCCAAATCCTGGAAAAGACCCGAGAAAAACAGATCGACACCCATCATCTATTTGTCGATTATAAAGCCGCCTTCGACAGCACGATTAGGGATCACTTGTACGCCGCAATGTCTGATTTTGGTATCCCTGCAAAGCTCATTCGTCTTTGCAAAATGACACTGACCAACACCACCAGCGCAGTGAAAATTGGGACAGACCTCTCCGCACCATTTGATACCAAAAGAGGTTTCAGACAAGGTGACTCCCTATCGTGCGACTTCTTTAACCTAATGCTGGAGAAAATAATTCGAGCTGCGAACATCGACATCTCTGGCACTATCTTCTACAAGAGTGTCATGCTGCTAGCATACGCTGATGATATTGACATCATTGGCAAAAACGCTCGAGCAGTCAGTGCAGCATTCTCCAACCTGGAAAGGGAGTCTCGTCGTGTGGGTCTAGTGGTGAACGAGGACAAAACGAAATACCTTGTGTCAACAAACAAAGAGTCACGGCGTCTTGGACAAAATGTCACTGTTGACAACTACACTTTTGAAGTCGTCAAGGATTTCGTTTATTTAGGATCCAGCATAAACACCAACAATAATGTCAGCCTTGAGATCAAGCGGAGACTAACTCTTGCCAACAGGTGTTACTACGGGCTCAGTAGGCAATTGAGAAGTAGAGCCCTCTCTCGATCGACGAAAATAACGCTCTATAAGTCCCTCATCCTTCCCGTCCTAATGTATGGCGCAGAGACGTGGACATTGACCATCAATGATGAGGGGCTGTTAGGAGCGTTCGAGAGGAAGATACTCCGTAAGATCTACGGTCCAGTATGCGTGGACGACGTGTATCGAATAAGATGGAACGATGAGCTGTATGAGCTGTACGCCGACACTGACATAGTCAAGCGTATAAAACTCCAGCGGCTTCGCTGGCTGGGTCATGTTGAGCGAATGGAAGAAAGCGCTCCGGCTAGAAGGGTGTTTTATTCGAACCACGGTGGAGGATCACGCAGAAGGGGACGTCCTAATCTCCGTTGGAAAGACCAGGTGCAGGGCAACCTGACTGCACTTGGCCTTATCAACTGGCGCCAGCGCGCGCATAGCAGAAGTGACTGGCGAAGCTTTGTGGAGGCGGCCAAGACCGATCATCGGTTGTAGCGCCAGCTAAGTAAGTAAGTAAGTACATATGTATATATTAGGGTGGATTGATTTTTCGCCATAAAATGGGAGAAAAAACTGGAATAATTTTTTTTTTTATGATTTTCAGTTTATGAGTTCGAAATTTCGATTTAGAATTTTTATTTAATTATTAGGTTTTTGTACTCAACACACACACACATACATTATTGCAATGCATTTTCATTTTATTGTGCTTTTCTATACTTACTTGTAGTAAGTTTGCATTCACTGTTCTTCACTTTGAAGAAACTTCTTCAGTTGATTGACTAAACGTCAACCGCAAAATTTCAAGACAATGTCAAAATCAAAGCAGTATGATTTGAATCGATTTATATTAATTTTAAATAATTTAATCAACGTATTTTGTACAAGATAATTCGAAATTACAAGTTTAAACTTTCAAATAACACTTTAAACTGAAAATCAATAACAAAAAAATAATTATGCCAAAATGTTTTTTCTTTAAGATCTTCTAAAAAATTACTGACTTTTTTTACTTCAAATCCTCCATACAAATCAATCCGGTCTATTATATATACTGGGGTTAAAAATATCCATCTTTGTCGATATACCCTGTTCTCTTGACTACGCTTTTTTATTCGCTAATGAATTTCATATGAAACGGCGAACGTTGTCTTGAATACGAACAAACTTTCTCCAGTTAGAGAATCGTTAAACCTTAATTACGTTTGGTGCCACCTTTGAATCATTTAGAACATGCTCTCCGAGCTCTTCAGTGGTGCAACTGAGTTTTAAAGTTTGCCTAGTCCACGCTTCTTCGTGCTTTTTGAGAAACGGTGGGCTAGTACCAGTACCAATCCACTTGGTGGCTTCGTTTGCGGCATTTTGTTTGGTGAGTACATACCTCCACTGTTAAATATTAATCATTTCCAGAATTTCGTTCACCCTGAAGGCTACGAATTTCTGTGATCTGACCAGAAGAACTGGTACGAGAATTTATTTGATTGATCTACGTCAAGCGTGCTCCAAGTCTTGCGCCACCTCCAATTCCAAACAATGTCATTTTTAATGGAGCAACTGTTTTTAATGTGTGTTTTTAACGCTACAAAATTAAATCTTGTTATTAAATCTCTTTCTTTTTAATTGCTTATTCCGAAGACAGTCAAATCGCAATGCTAGTCAATAGCAATGCTGTATTGGACCTGCCCGCTCATCTACTGACTTTATAATATTGTTTGGCATCGCAACTCCCTAACTGTCGAGCGAAAGATGTTCATTCCTGCCATAGAAAATCCATCCCAAACGAGTCTTCGTAGCGGGAGAATGCTTAGAAACCAAATCGTCTATTCCAAGGGGCTGCTCCGGCAAGCTTAAACACTTTACTGTTCGAATGTTTTGAAGTAAATATTTTGTTTCTTACCAACTCGTAGCCGAGATTAGAGTGGACAGAATTTGCGAATTTCGACATAATCGCAGTCTTGAGCAGTAGTGTTCCATTTGTCCTTAACGTTCCATTTGTCTTTGGGAAATTCGTTGGAGTTTTCTACGCGCGTGAAATCTTTGTCGTATTGAGCGTAATTTTTGGTTTCAAATCCTGGGCCTTCTCCATGTGGGTTGATATGTTCCTATCGTTAGTTTGACGCTGCTACCCTTTCTTTTCATTCTCTTAATGGCACAACAGCCCATGGAGGGTCTAGGCCGAGCTTTTTTTGTCCAAGAAATACGTTGATAAATATGTGACGTCACTCACAGTCTCAGCCTAGGAACAGATCGTTTATGGACAGCCCACATTACAGGTTGACTTCCTTTGTCACTGAAGACACACACTTTGGTACTGAAAGCTGCTGATAAACAGCGGCCACTCCTCTAAATGACAAGAAAAAGTATGCTTATCTCTACTTGGCGACTTCCTAATAGTAATAATTGCGACGCTAGTTGTAGCGTTTGCAATTGAATAAAATCATTTACGTGTGGCTGCGTGTCTAAAGTAGTGTGTGTTTGTTGTTGTTGATGTCTTCACCAGATGTGACTTGTTACAGAAGTCGATACTATCTTGTTAAATAATCTGCAACTCGGTTTTCCTGTAATTTTTGCTCCTTTTCGTGCAGTTGCAGCTTGGGCACTTTAGATAGATTTACAGACAGGCGGGACATATTTCAAGACTCATTCGACTTCGGCATTGGTCCCTGCGCAGATAATATGAAACCATTCGCTGCAGTCGTCGCCCTAGAACTGGACTTCATTGCCTGGTTTACGTCAAAGTTTGCTAGACTAGTGTCGTTACAATTTACTGTCTTGGTATAGCTTTCCTCAGTTAGGTAAGTTTAAAATATTAATGTGAGTAAATGCGAGTACAGTAAACCCCCTGTTACGTGCATAAGCTGAAGATGTCAAGCTTTCGTTGCACTTACGCGGGGAAAGCAGACTACAGGCACTGGCGCTTAAGAGGGGACTTAACCGTAATTTACTGAACATGCGAGTAAACGTAAGTACTAAATTTTGTTTGCTTCTATTTTTTTTAAATAACCAAAGAAAAAATGGCTCATGCCATCTCGGAGATCGTTTAGTTTTGCCAGTGCTGAGTTTAGTTTTTCGTGAAGGCAGAATTGTCAATAGTGCCGTTATGTAAAGACTTAAATAGTAAATTTATTATTTCCTGCAGATCAAAAGTGACGTTAAAAGTTAGTTGGTTTTGAAATTATTAGCTATTTTGAATGATAGCTGTGATTCTAAGACTCACAGTTGTATTATGTAAATTTGTTTTACAATGAGAATTGAAATATATATGTATATAAATATTACTTAAATGATAAATTTATTACTTAAATAATTGACGTAAGGGATTTATAAATTTGTATTATACTTAAAACCTTATTATATTACTATTGTTAAACATTCGTTCTCCTCTTCCGTTAATGTTGATAACCGGTCACCAACAACGATATGGCAAAGCGAGACAACGTGAGCATTTAATTTAAGTATAAATATAAGGCAAAGCGAGCAGCCTGAACAGTAAATTGGATATTAAGCTTCAGTACAAGGTTGCCAGAAGGGCAAAGTTTAAACCCTGCTAACTGTATACATATGTATATTACAAATAAAACCTACCTTTATTCCAGTTTATCATTTTATTGTTTTGTTTTATATATATTTTCAACAAGATAGCTTCCGCGCAAGGTTGTATTACGTCGTACCTTTTTTCTTCGTAATGAACAATACGTTTTCTTTCTTGCGCGTTTTCTTAAGAACTGGAAGCTTCGCATATTTTCTAACGCAATTACTGTAGTAGTAATATAAGAATATAAATAATACGTACTTGATTCCTATCAGCATTGGCATCTAAAGGATCCTCTGCGGCCAACATAGCTGACGAGAACATAATACAACATAGAATAATATTTCCGAAGTTACTATGATTGCACAACCAATGGCAAAATACGCGGAATCTAAAGATTTAAGAAACAGAGTAAATAGTAAGTGTAAATAAAAACGACTTGAATTAATTAATATTCATTATATTTCAAATAGGTGTATGTACATGAATGTAATAGCGCTGATATGGGAACATTTCCAAGATATGTGATGTACAAATTTATAAATGTATTAAATTTATGATGTATAAATTTATTTTAAACTTTTACTAAGCCCTACAGAAGCCACAGTATGCAGAATAAGTATTTTTTTTAAAATACCGATTTATTCCATAAAATGTTGTTGCCTAAACAAATTTAAAAACAAAATTAAATGTCAATAATGAAAACAGAGGAACAGTTTGCCAAGAAGCAAAGGAGAAAAGAAGTGAGAAGAATTTGCTTGCGTTTTCCTGTATCCCTAAGTGCTAGGGTTGGCATGGTTCAAACCGGTTTTAACCCGGTTTAAAACGGATAGCTCTGAGCGCTAAGAATGGTTTAATCCAGCTTTTTCTTAAAAATCTAATGATATTTATATAATACATACATATTAAGCCTTGATGCATTTCGTGTCGCAGTTTCATCCAAACGACGGAAAATAAAAATAAATAAAAAACTCCTTCAATGGAAGGAGAACTGGAGAGCACCTCCATTAAATGTATGGGAAAAAGAAAAAACAGAGGATTTTGAGGCAGATGCTAAAATATTTAAAAATTCAATTGATTTTGACCTATTTATGACCTATAAGGAACGTTTAAAGATTCGGGAAAATGATTTTACATACAGAGAGATATTTGAAGAAGCTAAATTACTGGCAGAGAAGTTGAATATTGAATTTTAAATAAAATAAAAGAGAGCAGCTCGAATTCCTCAACTGCAGCCGATGAAAAGTGAATCTTTTTTAATCCAGTTTTTAATGGTTTATAATTGATCGTGTCCACCTCTTACCTTATAAGGTAAGAGAAAAATATTGGAATCTGCTCAACTGTGCTTCCATACAAACATAGTGAAAGTTTAACATCTGATATTGTGAAAATAATACCGAATTGAAAAAAAATTATATATGTGGAGTGTGTGTGTGAAACGGAAATTAAGTCAGCTGCTAATGTCAAAATTGTCTATACATCTCCTTGCAACTGTCATAAAATTTACTAGCAGCTTATTTTGCTAACGTTTCATACACAATCGTAACTCGACAACCACCATGGATGATTGGTTTTCACCAAATATAATTTAATACTTATCGGAAATTTGAAATGTTTAGTGTTCGGTACAACCAAAACGACAAATCTTTGTTTACTAAAAGATATTATTAATATTTTTAGTAGATAAATTTGATAGATACGTTTGAGGGGCCAATAAAATAATCATAATCTCTAAATTTCGATCATCTTTTTTGTACCATCAACATATATTTTTAGATTATTTTTTTAAGAAATTTATGAACACGAAAACAGAAAAAGAAACATGAGGGTAAAATTTATGAAACATAAAGCTTAGCAAAATTATAAACAGTTAAATAACGATGTCTCGTTAAGGACAAGGTCTTTTTAATAGTTTTTTATTACCATTATATATGTTTATTTAAAACATAACAAAATACACAAAGTATAATAAGTGAATACTGCTTATTATTTGATATAATATTACTTAAAATTTTTTTTTTTGTCTGTAATTAAAATTTTGTCAGAATTAATTTAGAAAACAACAAATAACAACAAAACTTCTGCAAGAATCTGCAAGAAGATCTTTTTAATTTTTCGAATTAGTGCCGATTAAACTTACTAAATCTTGATCAATGTAAGTTGATGACATTTACGAGGAGGCAACATATATCTTCTAAATACTCTGGACAGGATCACACTCTGAATCATGTATTGATTTTTGTTGTTTTGGGTGTGACCATGGAATCCAAATAAAGTTTTAACTTGCATATACCATAAAGTCGTGTGCGAACGAAGCTAAAAGTTCTTTAAGGTTTGTTAAACGTCGGTCAAAAGATGCATCTTCTGTCTAGGATTCTCAATATAATTGCTACACAAGTAAAATTGAACCAGTTCAAAAACAATTTCTCATTTTTGCACGGAAGAGTTTTTGTTGGAATCCTCTTTTAAATCATCCATCGTATAAACATCGATTAAAACATATTAATCCACCGACATTTATAAGCAGAAAAAAAATGCTGAATACAAAATTATTTATAATGACATTTTATAATTCTTGTATTTTCTAAAAGAAATAAACTTTAATATAACCTGTAGAAGCTCACGTTATTTTATTCGTATTAAACTTAGCATATGCAGAACAAACTATTCTCAAAACAATCCTTTTCGTGGAATATGTAGAGATTTTTCACATCAACTTAACATCGTTCACGAATTGAACATTGCGCGCACTTCTTTGTTGCGCATTTTGCATAATGACCTCAGTATGAAGCCGTACCCTTGGCTCTGGTACCCTTGGAAGAATATGAGCATTTTTTTTTTACCTAAAAATCATATTTTATGACGAAGCTTTTTTTAAATTAGGATTGTGCTACCGCACAATGATAATTGATTATTTTTGGCCTACTGTAGAAGATATGGACATAGACAACATTTGGTTCCAAAGGATGACGCGCCCTATCACACACACGCCGTGAAAAAATCGATCTTTTGCGTCCGAAGTTCGCATTATTAGCTACTCACAAAAAAGAAAATCGCATTATTAGCTACTTTGGTGATGTGCATTGGCCACTACGCAGCTGCGATTTGGATAACTTTTTGCCCTTTTCGATGAAAGTTACAGAAAGATGAAATCGTTGAAACCGAATATTCTTTGTAGAGGACAAATGTATAATTTGTATAGACCACACGTTTTATTCACATTCGAAACAAATCGACAATGTATTTAGTTTTGTAAACAAATATATACAATACAAATATTTGTTATTCAATTCGAAAATTAAGACCATCTGTGTAAAAAATCTTCCGAGCTTTCACAAGAAAACTTACTTTCCTCACTGTTCCGATAAAGGGTTACAATTAACATAAGTAAAGCAGTATAGACAAGAACTGGTACTTTCAGATTTAACTAAATACCATTGATGTAAAGTTAACCTGGAATTCATACCTTTCTAATACTGTGAAAATAGAACAAAGGGTCTGCGATCAAAAATTACGTATTGGTCATATAAACAATCATCAAACCCATGGCCACCTATGGTGGCGAAAACCACAGCCAGCGACGGCGCAGTATAAGCTAACTAAACAAACTTCATCGCATTGCATGTCTGGATATTACAGGGGAAATGAAAGTAAGTATGCTCTCTATTACACATGACAGTGAAAAGGGAAACCAGTGCCCTTAGACTAATAAAAACATGCTTAAAAATAGGGTCCTTGCATATACATATATAAATTTTTAATATATTTTAGGTCCTTACCTGAACATCACTGATTATATAAGTAAAACACATACATGTAAGTACATGTTCTCCAAAAACTTTGATGTTAGAGGTGACAGTCAAACATGGAAGATTAAAAAATTTCACAATTAGTCGCGGCGCACAAAAAATGGAAGATAGCATTGCTGATACTGGCCATAACAATAGGTAAAACTACCTCCATGTTTATTGCAGAGGTTCATGCTGTAGAGATTTACGTCCGAGAACGTAACATGTGCGAAAAAACGGTTTTCACATTAACATTCTCTCAGACAATCAAGCAGATCTGAAAGCTACCAACATTTTATGGAAAAGAAAGGGCGCTTAGGTCCTTCGTAGGTCCTGAACCTTTTTATGGAGTGTCATCTAATCACACCCAAATAATAACACTGTACAACATGATGGCGTTTTCAGTTTTTCTCTATATTGTCCAATATTTTTTTAAAATTGTTTATCTAGATTCACACTAGTTTGATCTAGCAACTTTGTTCACCGTCAACACAGATTTATTTTAAATCCAAAGGAAAAATAAATTTAAAAGTGCAAAGTGAGAAATAAAGGTGGCATTCGATAGATAGCGTACAACCCACTGCACCGATTGCCATATGAGTGCCTCTGATTCAAAGTGAGTGCACTGAGGTTAAAAAGTGCAAAACTCCACAAAATTGCATCAGCTGAAGAGATCAGATGATCAAAGACCAAAAAAAGCTTTCTGGAAAAATCTGTTTGGAAAAGTTATTTTTCGGAAAGCTTTTTCGAAGTATTTGGTATTTAGTGAAGACACAAACTAACCCGCTTACAAAATCCAAAAGCTTAAACTCAAATCATATTAAGAAGTAGTTGCCACATATACATATTTATATATTACATTTAAATCCTGAAAATATTATTTAAAATATCCCAATCAACAGAAATTATAGGAATCGATCGAACTCCGCCACCGGGAGGTGGAGCAAATAACACCAATAATGAAAACCCACTCCCATTTACATCAAGTACGATTGATATTGCTAACAGCCGTCAACGTTCAACATCCCTAAGCGAGTCTCTGATATTTAATCGGCAAAACAACGACAAAAACTACCAGCCTATCATGCCACCTGATAATGTGCAGGAAAGTCAAAAATTGGCAGAATGTAAGCAACCCTAAAAGGCGAAGAGAAAGCCCTCTTAAAAATAAAACAAAATCCAAGCAAATAACTTTAGACAACTACTGGCTAGATAATTCAACATCTACAGCTAATAGATATCGAGAACTTGAAGATAAGGAGCCTGAAAATGTTGAAATTAAAACTTCTGACGGAAATGAACAAATTCCCAAACCACCACCTATATTTGTAGATAACCGAAAACATCCAACCACTGATTGATATGTTAAAAAATAATTTTAAGTAATTGTATAATATTAAAGTTGTCAATTCAAATCAAATCAAAATTCAACCAAACACTACTCAGATATTATTAAAGAATTAGATGCCAAAAGCACAGAATTTTACACTTATAAGCTCAATCAAGAATGTGGGTTTAAAGTGTTTTTGAGAAATATGCACCATTCTGTTGTATACAAATGAAATTAAAGAAGAACTTAAAA
Source organism: Palloptera scutellata (assembly GCA_958295655.1). Taxonomy (NCBI): domain Eukaryota; kingdom Metazoa; phylum Arthropoda; class Insecta; order Diptera; family Pallopteridae; genus Palloptera; species Palloptera scutellata. Next base: position 1,855,335 of record OY282453.1, read on the forward strand.
CCCTCGGGCATTTTGTCTCAAACATCTTTAATATTAAACATAGAGTAACAAAAAGCCCATTGCCATTATTTCTTCTAGAATTAGTCCAAAACAGTAATAATAAGCAGATATATGATATACATAGCTTGCTACAGTGTCGAGTTGTCCTTGAACCACCACGACACCAGAGAGAAATACCTCAATGTTCAAATTGCCAGCAATATGGCCACACAAAGGCATACTGTCGAAGCAAGCCAACGTGTATAAAAAGTGCGGGAAACCATTTATCAGCAAACTGTGAGCGAAGCACGCGGTCCGATGATGTAAAATGTGAGTGAAACCACCCAGCAAATTACAAGGGTGTGTGGTTTATAAAACTCTGCCAAAAAACAAATACCCACCTTTGAAAGATAAACCTAATGCTGTAATAAGTCAAGTACTTATAAACAACGCAAATCAACCTCCACAATCAAATCCTACCTATTGAGCATAGGTAGGATTTGATTGTGGAGGTTGATTTGCGTTGTTTATAAGTACTATGCTCAATAGGTATATGCTCAATAGGTATATGCTCAATAGGTAGGATTTGATTGTGGAGGTTGATTTGCGTTGTTTATAAGTACTTGTTGAGCACAAGCAAGAGTCAATACACAATCGGCTACAGTCAACTCAAATTCAATTACCTATGCACAACAAGCAAGAGTCAGTTTAAACACAAAAACGAACAATGAAGTAACTTCACACGTCGTACAGCCTGCTTATAAAGGATGATATGAATGAAATCATGTCTCTTCTTAAACAAGTAATGCAGCAACTTACCACATAAACAAATCTTTTCATTCAAATGACTAACAAATCATTAATAAACTAAATATAGTTATTTGGAATGCAAATGGATTAGCCCAACATACCCTTGAGGTAAAAACTTTCATTATAAATCACTCTGTCGACATTTTGCTTATTTCAGAAACTCGGTTTACTGAAAAAAATCATTTTCTATGCAAAATTACAACTTTTACCATATAATGCACCCTGATGGTACAGCCCACGGTGGATCAGCTATTTTAATCAGAAGTAATATTACACATTATGAATATACATCATTACACAAATGAAATCCTAGCAACGGATTTAATTGTCATTGACTGGAGTGGCGCTCTTACGGTTTCAGCTATTTACAGCCCACCCGAACAACATCAAAGCACAAACCTATGAAAAATTCTATAGGCCAAAGATTTTTCTCAGGAGGCGACTTTAATGCCAAACACACTAGTTGTGTGTTCCATACAAAACACACAGTGTAAGTCATTCTATGAGCTGTCTTCAGATCATTCGCCGGTACAAATTTTGTTTTGATGTAAGCTCGAAACAAAAACAGACCAATGCATATTGCATAAGTGACTCACTGATTGGACATCATTCAGAGGATTAGTAGCAAAATCATTCGACATTCAAATACCTCTGAAAACAGGGGAGGATATCTCTGAAACAGTAAAGAATTTTAATTCTACGATACAAAACACGGCTTGGAATTCTATGCCTTCAACAAAAAAACAGCATTCTTCAACATGTTCCATGATAATAAGAAAGATTTTAGCAGACAAACGCCGAATGAGGAAGCTGTGGCAACAATATAGGTCTCCAAGCCATAAAAGAAATCTAAATTCAATCACCCGGTTACTGAAACGTCAGCTGAGTCAAGAAAGAAATCAATGGTTTCAGACTTATTTAAGTAATTTGGACGCTACTGTGAAAACCAATTATTCGTTGAAGAAAGCAACAAAAAAGCTTAAAAGGCGTAGTATTCCAACTAAATCCATACAACTCACACTCTCCTAGCTGGTTGAAGGAAGTGAATGATTTTCTAGCTGAAACTCATCAACTAGAATTACCAATCAAAAAATTAAAAATAATAAATCAGAGGTAATAAATGTCATACAGCATCTAAAACTGTGGTCGCTGTAGCTTAGCGGTCGTGCGTTGGACTGTGACGCAGAGTGTCAGGAGTTCGAATCCCACGCACAAGCAAAATAAAAAAAAAATAAAAAACTAAAAACTATATAAATAAAATTGTATATATTAAAAAATAACAAACAAAAAAAAGCAACTACATCAAAATTTATACACGGCACCTACAAGAGTAAAAATTGCCTATGAAAGATTTTCACTTCGCCGTTCGTATTCGGCATAAAACTGTAGGTCCCTTCCAGTCATGTAGAAATATAACACGCACAACATGAGTGGATGCGAAAAGCTTGGCGTTTGGCGCTACATGCGGTCGTTGTCGACACTGATAAACTAAAGTTAATTGTGGTAAAGGCATAACACTTGCCACAATGGCTGTCTATGTCTTTATCGGTGTCCTGTGTGATTGCATTCCCCCTCTCATTCTTCCTCCCACCTGTCAATCTTCCATTCAATACAATGCTCTGCATTCATAGGGGTACACCCTGAATGTTAAATGTATCAATAAAAAAAAAAAAAAGCTCCAGGGTATGATTTAATAACCGACAATATTTTCAAAGAATTACCAGAAAAACGAGTAACATTCCTAACACACCTTTACAATACGGTATTAAACAGAAATACCATTCCACAGCAATGGAAGGTTGCACAAGTATGTATGATACCGAAACCAGGTAAAAGCGTAAGCGATAACAATAAGCTTACCGCCAGTCGCTTCAAAAATTTTAGAGAGCTTCTTCTTAAAAAGATTATCTCCAATAATCAAGATTCGACACCTTTATCCTGAATACCAATTCGGTTTCAGAGAAGGTCTCGCATCTATAGAGCAGACTCACAGAATAGTAGAACGAATACACTATGCTCTAGAAAATAAGAAATATTGCACAGCAGCGTTTCTCGACATCTCCCAAGCTTTCGATAGAGTATGGCACGAAGGCCTTCTATACAAAATTAAGAAAATGCTCCCAATAAATTTTTACCTATTTATTAAGGCCTAACTAAGCGATCGAAAGTTCTTCGTAAAACACGGTGAAAAGGTCAGCGACTTTTACAATATTCAAGCTGGGGTACCACAAGGTAATGGGCCCAGTTCTCTACCTCCTTTTTACATCAGACCTTCCTTTGACTGAAAGAGTCTTGATTGGAATTTTCGCCGATGACACTGCTGCTTTCGCAGTTAGTGAAAGCCCAGTAGCAGCGTCTTCAGAGAGGTGTTAAAAAAATTTCAGAATGGCCGAAATGTTGGCGAATAACTGCCAATGAAGCGAAGTCAACTCAAGTTATTTTCACAACGAGAAGAGATACATGCCCTCCAATTACAATGAATGGGAATAGAATTCCTCAAGCAGATGATGCCAAGTACTTGGGTATTATTCTTGATCGGCGCCTCACTTGGAGAAAACACATATTCACCAAACAAAAAGCGTTACGTCTCCAGATGCATAAACTTTACTGGCTAGTATCCCAAAACTGGCGACTTACACTGCACAACAAACTCCTAATTTATAAAACCATCTTTAGCTATTTAGTAGCTAAATTTAGCTGTTTTAGCTACACATTTTCTGTTTAAGCTACTTTTCTAGCTACAATAATTTTGCTACATATAATATATTACAAGTTTGCCACAAAATATTGAAACTTTAAGAAATATTGACTGATATTTTTCGCTGTTTTGAAAATCAAAATCTGTTTTTGTACGAATGGAATTAAAAATTTGGGACTACAGCAACTTTTTACATAGCAATTGAAGAACGCAATAGCTACACTTGAATTATGAGTTGACGTTAGGGAATTTAGAAATTATATTTTTTATTTTGTTTTTCGCTTATTAAATTCACCTTTAAGCAATACAGAAATAGAAGGCATTTTCTTAATAAACAAAGAAGGGTGCGCCAAACTTCAACGCCAGTTTATAATTAACCAGAATATCAAAATATTATCTTGGTCAACAATTTTTACTTTTTAAGATACATATTCGTTTTGATTATTAATTATTATTATTATTTTTGTTGTGCTATAAAAGATTTATGTACAACTTATTTAGTGCATTTTTAAATAAATTGGATATATTACCACTTTTTCGTGACAATTCATGCATCGGGAAACAATGTTTTTTCCAAAGGACAGTATCATTTTATATTCGACTGCGATCAACGCCATATCTTTTCACTGTTTAGTAACAAAAATTAAAATCTTAAATTATGGAATTTTGTAGTTGTGGCACTCGAAAAACTGAGCTGGCCTATCCGCCCACCAAGAGATGCCCTGTATATAAAAATTATATATAAAAAAATATGTATGAAAATATAACACAACTTAAACTTGCTTTTACAGCTCTACATCTTCCAAAAATTTCTGGCAACTCTACCAATCACCATTATCACAAACAATAATCGAATTAATCAGAATGGAATTTCGAACCCTTAAATGTAGTGTTTGCCCAGCGTTAACCCAAAAAGCGTTAATCAAAAAGTTAAAGTCATTAACGTTAATTTGTTAGGCAGATATTCCTAGTTATAGTTAACGGACTTGAGTAAAAGGAAGAAATTTAACGGAATTTAATCAAAACGTTAATGGTTTTCGAAATTAACGTAAAAGTTAATCGTTAACCAAAAGTTTAACCCCATTAACTAACGGATTAAGGATTTTCTGTCCAGCTCTGCTTACAGGGCACTGTCTGCTCAAGTAAAGATAGCATAAATACAAGCAAAATGATCTCACATGTGAAGTCACGGGTCCGAGTACAAAACAAAAGTGGAATTTGTTTTTTTTTTGGTACACACCGTGTACCGCTATGAATGCAGAGTATTGTGTTGATTGGAAGGAAGATTGATAGGTGTGAAGGAAGAAGGAGGGAGAATGAGAGAGGGAATGTAATCAAAGGACACCGATAAAGAGATAGACAGCCATTGTGGCAAGTGTTATGCCTTTACAACAATTAACTGCAGTTTATCAGTGTCGACTATGACGGAATGTAGCGCCAAAGGCCGAGCTTTTCGCATCTACTTATGTTATGCGTGTTATATTTGTACATGAATGAAAGGGACCTACAGATTGGACCTTTTTGTAGGTTTGCCATTGCCTGCCAAGAGGTGGTGCCGTGAAAAAAAATGTTTTTTTTTACTTTTTAATCTTGCCTGGGCCGAGATTCGAATCCAGGACACTCTGCGTAATAGTCCAACGCACTACCACTACGCTACATCGACCACACACACACACATAGACAGGCTTTCAGCTGCATTTGGAATAAAAAAAGTTTATGACATTACGAAATGCTGTAAGTTTTGCTATACAAAATTTAATGATTTCGAGGACGCTGATGAGTGTGATTTCAAAAATTAAAATGGCAAACCATTTTTTAAATTACCAATTTTTCTACAACTTTGTAAACTATTTATGTGTATTGGGTCCGCCATTTTAAATTTTATAAATTTAAATTTGAAAATAAATGAATTTATAAAATTGAAATTTTAATTTATAAATTGAAAAACTTTTTTATCTAGTTAGTAGTCTTTTTTCGCCATATTAGAGCCGCCATTCAAGATTCTCGAAATCAATGAACTTGAAATAAGTATGGTATTAATAGAATTTTACAATAATCCAATACCAACTTTCATGTATTGGGTAAAAGTTTATGAATTGACGCAAATAAAAAGGTAAATTGATTAAATATTGTATCCGATATTGTATTTGAGTATACATACATATAATAGCAATATCAATAAACTTAACCATAAATTAGGGATACAAAAACAAAAAAGTTTACAAAAAAATTAAAATATATAAAGCAACAAATTAATAAATAAATGGAGAACCTGTTGGTTTTAGACATAATGAAGAAGGATGAACCCGCCGGTATAGGTTGAATTTTTGTTGCAGTATTAACCTCAGACATGCGTCTAGGGCGTGCTGATATAACATCGTCGTCGTCTATATATGTGGTGGTATGCGTGTGGTATGATATGAGTGTGGGTGTTAAGGTAAGTTTTGTTTTTTTCGAGCGTATATGTAAATTTTGTATGTGTATATACGTGTGTGTGTGTGAGAGCAATTATTATAACCAATCGAGAGGAGTTAGAAGTATATTTTTAATAGAATTTAAAATGTATATTTTTAATGGAAGTGTAAGGTAAAAAAGTAAAAGTATATATATATATGAGTTTAAGAAATATATAGAAATAAATGCTGAAACGAAATTTTTAAACATTTATTTGCCACACAGCGTCGGATTGAAGGATCCTGGGATTGACGGCTTTTGAATTATTTTTAGTAAATCCGACACTGTTGCAATTTTTAAGGAAATATTTTACAATAGAATTGGTAGGTACTAATTTAATAAATATAATACATATCGTAATACCTGAAAATAATAAGCAATAATACCTTAAATAAATAAAGAAATACAACATAGTCCGAGTGTATTTGTATGTATGTGTTGATGTCTTTTTATATAAGTAGTGGAGTTTATCTTTTGAGTTTCTAGAATAATGAAAACTACTTGACAAGCCAAATCATTTAAGAAAAGCTAAGCTAAAAAGCAAAAGTGTTAATAAAATATGTTCTATGTACAGAAAGGGCACAAAGGCTATTTTTAAATATCTCTAACATTTTAATTAAATTTTTAGAATTACGTATATGTTATAGTTATTAGATTAAACAACGAATCAAAATGTACGGGTCGAAGTAAATACCGTATATCATTTAGCGTGATTAGATACGAGTATATGAAAGCAACTTTAATTTTAGCAACTAATGTGACCGTTTTCTAAAAAAATTTGAATAATAACTACAAATATTTAAAGACAACTTTTAATGAAAAAAAGGAAAACTAAAAGTATCAAAACAAAGAAATAGCTGGTGCATAATGGTTTAAAATTCGTATCAGGACTTAACGGCTTAAACACGAACACCAAATGCTTTAAAATAATGTAGTTCTTTACGGTGATGAAAATAATTGCATCCACTTATTCAGTTCAATACAGTAAACAAACGGTCAAGGAAGATATGACCTCAATAAGGAACGAGGCCGATATTTCGTGAAGCACAAGTAGAAGCACTGGAACCTTTGTTTACGTGTTTGTAGAGAAAACGTATTTATTTTTATTTTTCCTAATCCATCATCTTATGTAAAATAAATAATATAAATATTTAATATTGTTGGCCTGGAGGCGTAGGACGCAAGGTAAAGCTCATAACAGCTGCAGGTGCGTCCATGTTCGATCCTTGCGCTTCTATGTCTCAAGTCGACACACAGCTTCCTCTGAGCGTCCCCTGGATAGCTATCTAACACCCGTAATTGAGCTAACTAATGTGTACGGCGGGCTTCTCCGTGGCCTTGAACGAATGGTTTTGCGTCGGGCTTGGAACCCACCACTTAAAAATATTTCCCAATGAATCGTCAAAAGAAATCTTGGATAAGGACCTCCCCTAATGTTGACGACTTTCGCAAACGCCCAAAGGACAACGATTTACGTACATGAACCTGGAACGTCCGAACCCTCTACAGGGAAGCTTCCCCTATCCAACTCGTGGCTGTCCTCCAAAGATATAGAGCTGACATCACGGCTATACAAGAAATGCGATGGACGGAGCAGGGTTGATCCAGAAGATTAGGATTTGTGGTTGGCAAGAGACTGCGTCACCTAGTCTCGAGGTTCACGCCCGTGAACGAGCGCCTAGCCACTATCTGCATCAAGGCAAAATTCTTTAACTTCAGCCTAATTTGTGTCCATGCCCCGACGGATGAGAAGGATTAAACGACCAAAGATGACTTCTACGAGCTCCTTGACAAAACTTATGGGCATGTTATCGTGTTAGGCGATTTTAATGTCAAGGTGGGCAAGGATTTGTTTGGTCCGACGATCGAAAAATTCAGTCTCCACGACGAAGCCACCGGTAACAGTATGAGACTGATCGACTTCGCCGCCGCATGAAACATGACAATTAGTAGCACCAGATTACAACATAAAGATATTCGTAAGGCAACTTGGCTGTCCCCTGATCAAAACACACGAAACCAAATTGATCACGTTGTGATCGACGGAAGGCACGCTTCCAATGTACTAGACGTACGCACAATACGTGGTGCAAACATCGACTCAGACCACTACTTGGTTGCAGCCAAGGTCTGCACACGTATATGTGTAGCAAATCGCGTACGGATAGGTACAAAGAGAAAGCTGGATGTCGAAAAGCTGCAATCACAACAGACAGCCAAAGTCTTTGCCAACCAACTTGCACTTCTCCTTTCGCAAAACACCCCTCAACTTGATGATATATGCGCACAGTGGACGCACATTTCCCGCTCTATGCGTACGGCTGCCGAAGAGGTGCTAGGCTACCACCGTCGACGGAGAAATATGTGGTACGACCAAGAGTGTCGCTACTGAAGTGGAAAACGCTGTTTACAGAGCCTCCCTGAAGTCAGTTGCAACGCGAGCTGCTAAGGAGCGATACAGAGAGTTGAGGAGGGAGGAGAAACGTCTTTTCAGGCGCAAGAAAAGAGATGCAGAAAGACGCGAGTTTAGTGATATCGAAATGTTGCGGGACAAGAACGATGTCCGAAAATTCTTTGAAAGAATAAGACGCTTGACTGATGGTTTGAAGACCGGGGCCTCTTCCTGCAAGGATGAAGATGGAAATCTGGTGACAGATGTCCAGGGCATAATGAGATTATGGAGTGAGCTCTTTTCGCACTTTTCGCTTGATGGCGATGACGGTAATAATCCCGCCACTGCAGAATATATTCTGGAAACCTCAATCACTGATGGCGTTGAAGTACCGCCGCCAGACTATGAGGAGGTCTTAACAGCCATAGATCGGCTGAAAAACAATAAGGCTGCAGGTGCAGATGGTCTGCCTGCTGAGTTGTGTTATATTGGAGACGAAAAGCTCACAAAACGCATGCATGAGCTTCAATGCAGAATATGGTCGGATGAAAGCATGCCAAGTGATTGGAACCTCAGCGTACTCTGCCCAATCCATAAGAAATGTGTTTCCACGATCTGCGCCTACTACCGTCGGATAATATTGAATATAAGGTTCTATCGAGCGTACTGTGTGAAAGGCTAAAGCCCATCGTCAACACACTGATTGGACCTTATCAGTGTGGCGTAAGGCCTGGTAAATCCACTATCGACCAGATATTCACACTACGCCAAATCCTGGAAAAGACCCGAGAACAGATCGACACCCATCATCTATTCGTCGATTATAAAGCCGCCTTCGACAGCACGATCACGGATCACTTGTACGCCGCAGTGTCTGATTTTGGTATCCCTGCAAAGCTCATTCGTCTTTGCAAAACGACACTGACCGACTCCACCACCAGCGCAGTGAAAATTGGGACAGACCTCTCCGCGCCATTTGATACCAAAAGAGGTTTCATACAAGGTGACTCCCTATCGTGCGACTTCTTTAACTTTATGCTGGATAAAATAATTCGAGCTGCGAACATGCTGCTAGCATACGCTGATGATACTGACATCGTTGGCACCAACACGCGAGCAGTCAGTGCAGCATTCTCCAATCTGGAAAGGGATTCTCATCGAGTGGGTGTATTGATGAACGAGGACAAAATGAAATACCTTGTGTCAACAAACAAAGAGTCAGGGCGTCTTGCACAAAATGTTACTGTTGACAATTATATTTTTGAAGTCGTCAAGGATTTCGTCTACCTAGGATCCAGCATTAACACCAACAATAATGTCAGCCTTGAGATTAAGTGAAAATTAACTCTTGCCAACATCTTACCGATGATGAGAAACTGTTAGGGACGTTCGAGAAGAAGATACTCTGTAAGATCTACGGTCCAATATGCGTGGACGACGAGTATCAAATAAGATGGAACGATGATTTGTATGAGCTATACGCCAACACTGACATAGTCAAGAGTAGCGGCTTCGTTGGCTAGGTCATGTTGAGCGAATTAAAGAAAGCGCTCCGGCTAGAAGGGTATTTTATTCGACACACGGTAGAGGAACACGCAGAGGACGTCCTAATCTCCGTTGGAAAGACCAGGTGCAGGGCGACTTGACTGCACTTGGCCTTATAAACTCGCGCCAGCGCGCGCATAGCAGAGACGACTGGCGAAGCTTTATAGAGGCGGCCCAGACCGATCATCGGTTGTAGTGTTAGCTAAGTAAATAAGTAATATATAGTGTAATTTCGTTCTCATTCAATATTTTTATAAAAAATAGAAAAACATCTGATAATATCGATATCCTGCAAGCTCCTCCTAAAAGCTAATGATAATTGCGGCTCCTCTTCTGACAATGTTCTGCAAAATATCACAAATACACAGCTGAGTCGAAATTTTATTTGAATTAAATTTTTTTATTTCACCAAACCATTTAAAGTTTTCTTGTTCGAATACCCTATTAGCTTTTGGAACTTCAGCAAACTGTGTATGTTTTACAATATCGTACAAAACATTTCAATAAACTATGACAAAATTTTCAGATTTTCAGCAGCACACCTTTTTGTGAGAGTTAAAATGAAATAGTGTTAGTAAGTATAATAATAAAATTCTTGCTCATGAATACAAATTATTGTTTGAATTTCTCCCGTCCTCGTAATAACAATCCTTTCTAACATTTTTAATTTTCATTTCGAAAAAACAAAATCAGAAATGTTTATTCCCAATAAAACTAAAAAATTATTTGTATTAATGAGCAAAAAAAAAAAAAATAAACTCAAAAGATAATTTTTATTCTTTAAAAAAAATAAAAATATAAAAAAAAATTGTTTCGGTTGAGCAACATCATAAAAATTAAAGTCTTATACGACGACATCGGAAAAATTAGTTAACAACTATTATCGTTGATCGAAAAACATCTAAATCGCAGAATAATTATACAATTTTAATATTGTGATATTGCTTATAATGATTACGGTCTCTATTAAAAATATCAAAATGAAACAACAACACTTAAAATCCCTATCGTTTTTTTTTTCGTTTCCTAGCGGAGCAAGTATATCTCAAACCCTTAATGCTATATAATAATTCAGCGTCAAAAACTAGCAGGTGTACACTATGTGTAGCAGGCATCAAATTGCCGGACTGTGTGACCGTATGAATGAAGTGCAGACAAAAATAGGCATAATATCGGCTCAAAATTATAGCATTGAACATTAATGGCAAATAAATTTTACAGAGTAGTAAAAAGTCAATAATACTAGATGATACAATGAAATAAAAAAACTTTGAAATCGAAGTGTCATGCAAATTTGTATTTGAATTTTATGTGTTGTTTTTTCTGTCTAAATGTTTTTTATTTACCTGTTGGTATGACTAAATATATAAAAGGAACTTCCGCGTGGCATTGGCTTTTTAGTCTTCTTGATGCTGATTTCGGAAAGACGTCGGGGACGGGCGGTTATGCGTTGTGTTGCATCAGAGGGGGACTCTAAATATGTTATTTATTTTTTGAGTAACTTGAAAGGGAATTAGACGTAATTTTAGATAATATTAATAAAAAAATAACTAGTCATTCGCTGATTTTTCGAAAGTGAGTATAAAGAAGTCCACCTTCCGAAATTTTTTTCAAGTACAGTGCGCACATGGGTTTCTTTTTCGTAGTAGGAAAGCTTTTTATAAATACCATTTCCCTTAATGGTAAAGGGGTGATGAAAAATTTGACAATTATTTTTACTTTTTCCGTGAACTATCACAGATAACTCAAACTTCATCAGATTGAAATATGTACTGTAGTAATCCCCGGTTAATTGAACCTCGCTTAATTTTGTTTCCCGTTTAATTGCTCCAGAATATTAAAATTTTAGTTAAAAATGTACTCAAATCCCTCAGTTAATTTAATTCCCCGGTCAATTGCAGCATAAATTGTACCTTTTCATTGATGCGATTACACGGAGAATACTGTAACACATACCACCTTTTATTTTACGTTAGGTACAAACAAAGCTTGCTTGTGCTGCCTTTCTTCTTTTTTTCTTTTAATGGCGCATCAAGCCATGGTGGGTCTAGGCCGAGCTTTTCGCATCCTCTCATGTTGTTCTTGTTATATTTTTAATTGAATGTAAAGGACCTACAGTTATATGCCGAGTTGAAAAGCTTTTCATAGGCAATTTTTACTCTTGTAGACTTGCCATTGCCTGCCAAGAGGTGGAGCCGTGTAGAAAATTTGTTTTTTCTACTTTTTGATTTTGCATACGCCACAGCGGAACAAACAAAGCTTGCTTGTGCTGCTGCTTGAAAATTTCAAATAGTGGTGGATTGATTCCTAAAAAAGTGGTAGATTTTGAAAAAGGGTACTAGATTTTTCTTTCCTTATAATGCATTATACGATTTAATTCTTAAAACCTTTAGTTTTATTTCAAAATCAAACAAAAACAAACAATTCGTTTTTTAAAACGTAAACGTATTATTATTTTAATTAAAACAAGGTAACACTGTGGAATAAATTCGAGGTCTTCATTTACATCCATGTGATGTCTATATATTTTGAAAGTACTCATATGTGTAAGCAAACCCTAGCCTACATTTGTCAAATTTGTGATTTTAATCATTTTTATCTGCTCAATTTTTATTGAACAACTCGAAAATGGATACGAATTTCTTGTTATAATTATCTTGGAATAATAAACACACCTTTCCGAAACATAGTACAGTAATTCTCGGTTAATTGAACCACGGTTAATTGCGCTTCCCATTTAATTTCGCCAGAAATGTTACGTTTCTTGAAATTTATTTATCAATTTTTTGGCATAACAGTTTGACGAGATACTCTGGCAAGTATAAACAATAACTCCTTCCCACCAAAAATTTTTTTTAATTATTTGAAAAAAAAATTTTAAACGACGATATGTTTCGTTGATAAGAAAAATTAAATCTACTTCTTTCGAAATCATTTGTGTCGATCATTGAGACAACGTGGTAACGAATATCATCAACAGTCTTTAGAGAATCTAGAGACAAATACTGATCTTTTAGGCATTTAAGTAGTTCATTTTGAACTATGAACGTAATATTTCTGACTGAAACGCAATAAAGCGTGTTTCAATTAACTTTAACTCCCAAGATACAGTTTTGTCTAAGAAAACAAGGGATTCTTAACCATTTACAAGTATTACGATACAAATTGAGCAGATAAAAATTCTTAAGATCACATGAAAATTTAAAAATACAAAAGCCACAACTCTTTTTCGTTAACTTTGACAAACCAAGACTAGGGGTTGCTTACTACATGTGAGTACTTTGAAATTGTACAGGGTGGACCATTTATAACTCGGAATTTGATTTTGGTGTAAATAGGAAACGAATAATTTCAATAATTTCCCTCCGGTAAACGGCTAATAACGCGATTTTCAAACTTTCCACGTAAAAGTTCGATTACTGCATGGTTGCGTAACACGGCGCGCCATCCAGTTGGAACCAAATGTTGTCTAAGACCATATCTTCTAAAATATGCCACAAATTCACTGTAACGCATCTTCCTTCCTCATTTTCAAAGAAAAATGGCCTAGTGCTACCGCCAGCCCAAAAACCACACCAAACCGTTACTCGTTGAGGGTTCATTGGCTTCTCAACAATCGCGTGTTTATTTTTGAGCTCCAGATGCGACAATTTTTCTAATTAACGTTATAATGTAAAAATTCGCAACAAAGAAGTGCCTGAAATGTTCAATTCCTTAGAACGATGGCGAGTTGATGTGGTTTGTTCTTCTTGCACATTCTGAGCAACAGCAGCAATTGCTTCGGTTGTGTGCACTTTAGGAGAAGGAGAAAGTGCAACTTTAACCAATAGATCCAGTGTGACGAAAAGGTTTCACAAATTGATCTACAAATTGCGTGGAAAACTTTTCTCTTTTACCGAATTTTGAACGTATTTTTCTTACACTTGGTAGAAGATTCACCATTTTGCAAGTAAATTTGTAGTATTTCCCAAAGTTGCTCAAGCGTATATCAACCCATTTCGTTAACCGAAATTATAAAACTAATTTTCCGTCATAATACGAATGACATTAGAGTAGCCACACTCAAAATAACCAGTTCTTCAAATTCCAAATGTCAGATAGACCACTCTATACAGATATCACATGGATCCTAAATTGAGTGTTGCACTGTGTGGAACAAAAACAATTTAATGAAAAATTAAATATTTTGATTGATAGAGGATAAATTTCCTTTTTGCCACACATTTATTTTGTGAAAATATGGAAAATTATGACTGAAATACCAAAGTGGTAGATTTTGGCAAATTCCAAATAATGGTAAAATTGGTAAATCTACCACAATTATTACAAAGTTACAGCACTGAAGTTTGCTTAATAAATTGAAATTATTATAAAACAATTGATTATACTTACTCATCATAACAATCTGATTAAAATTGCACCATCTGTGATGTTTCAAAGATTTTCATGTACTGGGAAAGTGTTAAAATGTGCATATTTGCAACCAGCTCTTACTCGGAAACAAAAATGGAAAAATATAAACACTAATTTGCGTTTGCACTGTAAGAGCAACCTGTGTACTAAATTTGAGAGGGCTCGACCTTTATTTTCTGTTCAATCGAAAAATCTAAGAATGACTCAGGAATGTAGTAGTTGCATAATATGGTAGTACTATTAATAATAACACAATCCGATAAAGAAATTGTACTATTGTTATGTCCACGAGGCTAAAGATCGTTTTTTTTTTGATGCAACTTATTACCAATCTGAGATCAGAATTTCAATGTTACGTCAGATAGAGATTAAAACTTACGACAACAGTAAGAAAACTTACCAAACTACGAAAATCATTTTTATTTTACGAATATGAAACTAATAATTTTAATACTGATCTGCCTGCGTGAAAAGTTCTGGTTTTTGGGATTTATAACTGAATGATGATCCCGACTAAATATCAACATCGATCTTAGGAATATCTATGCTTTCTATATCGATGCAGCATCTCTATTGCTAATGAATTTAGTTTACTGACTGTAATCTGCAAGGAAATCACTAAATATTTTTTAAGTCAATGAATGTTCATTCCATTGTAACAGTCAACTGCGACTTCAGTACAAATAAGTCACAATAATACCATAACCTCACATTATGGTTGAAGTCGCAGTCATATGACTTCGAATTTTATTGAAGTCTTGCAATCAATTGCGACTTCACTTTTACTGAGGGAAGTCATTTATGGCAAATTTTTTGGTACTGACAATAATATGGCAAAATATTCTCATAGCTGCTATACGAGGTGTGATCAAAAAATAACCGTTATTTTCGTGAGTTACGTATGTTCGATTTTCGCATTTTTTTTTCTGTTATGTTGGTACACATGTCTATTATATATGTTGGCAATACCAACCATTTTGGATTGTCAGTTTGTTTTTGACAGATAAAAAGGTTAGTCGTGTTTTGGTGTGCTCTTTACTATTCGAAAAAATGGATCAAAGAAACTGTATTCAGTTTTGTGTAAAAAATGAAATTAAATGCGCAAGGACATTTTAAATGTTGACTGTGGCCTTTGGTGAGTCTACTATGAGCAGAACACAAGTTCAATTGTGGTATAACCGGTTTAAGGAAGGCCGAGAAGATATCAATGACGATGCTCGTCCTGGTCGCCCGAGCACGTCAACAACCGATGAAAACATTGACGCAGTGAAGAAAATGATTTTGGATAATCGTCGAATCACTATCAGAGAGGTTGCTGATGATGTTGGCATATCGTTCGGCTCATTCCAAGCAATTTTTACGGATGTTTTAGGGATGAAACGTGCGGCAGCGAAGATTGTTCCAAAATTGCTGAATTTTGAGCAAAACCAACGTAGCTTGTGCGTAAGTTTCTGGCCAAAAACAAAACCGTTATCATGCCTCAACCACCGTATTCACCGGACTTGGCCCCCGCTGACTTTTTCCTCTTCCCAAAACTGAAGACACCGATGAAAGGAAAGCGTTTTGCTACGATTGAGGAGATAAAAGAAAAATCGAAACAGGAGCTGTTGGCGATACCAAAAAGCGCATTTCAGAAGTGTTTCGAGGATTGGAAAAAACGCTGGCATAAGTGTATTATATCTGAGGGAGATTACTTTGAAGGGGACAAGATAGTTGTTGATGAATAAATAAATACTTTTTGAAAAAATTGAAAATAACGGTTATTTTTTTTATCATACCTCGTATAAATGTATCATATTATAATGGATTATCTGCCCTCTACCGGTGAAAATATTGCCTTATTTTTTTTATTTTTTTTTAATTTGTGAAAAACGTTAATTTGTGAAACGACCGTTACACGGTCGCTTAACTTGGCTTAACTTAACTTGTTGCATAACTAGAAAATTCTAGCTGGTGCATTGACCCTGGGTGTGTACATATTCCATTCCATATGAAAACCCCCATACCCGAAAAGAAGTGTCGCACTGGTTGGTTTTTTAAGAGGCGAAAAACTTTAAATTAAAATAAAACACAGAAAAAGGTTTTTAATATCAATGAAATTGGATTTATTTTTAAGAGATAATTTTTTGATATTAATGTTTGAATATGATTTCGGGCATGTGACCGTCGCGGCTGTTGCGTACATGGCGTAATCTGGAGGTCCAATTTTCACACAAGTTGAATCTTGTAAGCACGTAAATCAAGATCTTTACGTAAAATTTTCCATAAAGTGGAAACATCATGGACACAAGCTTAATTGTGGAGCACGATAATCCGCCATCCGATCTGGAAACACCATTACATCCAGAAAAAGTTACCGTTTAGTGCGACTTATGGACAGATGGAATCATTGGTCCAAATATCTTAAAAAATGATGATTGTCAGAACATTACAGAGAACGGTGAGCGGTACAGAGACATGATTACTAAATAACTTTTTCTTGTCACAATTGGAAGGCATTCAGCTGGACAGCGCCACATGTCACACAGCGCGTGATGTAATTAATTTACTGAAATAAAAATTTAATTTCACGAAATGGACCAGTTAACTGCCCACCTCGTTCGTCGATTTGTCGCAGAAACAATTGAGCAATTGGAAGCCAATATTCTATGCGTTATTGCCGAAATACGGGCTGAAAGAGAGCGTAAAAATTGAACCTCCAGATTACCCCATGTACGTGCCAGCCGCAACGGCCACATGTCCGAAATCAGTTTCAATCATTAATATCAAAATATTATCTCTAAAAGAAAGCCAATTTCATATTCAGAAAATTTTCCTGTGTTTATTTCAATTTAAAATTCTCCACCTCTAACAAATCATCCGATAGTTAATTAGATCTTACCTGACCAGGAGAAGTAAAATTATTGGTCCTCAGCTTCCCGTTGGTTACTTAAATTGACTTGAATTTATTTCAATTAAATGACTTCAAGTCATCAAGCCTGGGCTGTCTGTATGTAGAAAATGTATATGTATGAAAAAAAGTTGGGTGGAAACACATGGTTTATACAGTAAATTTTTATTGCGCAAAATTGGATTTTACAATCTGACAATGCAAACTTCATTTTCCATGCAACTTTGTATGCAAAGTCCAAAAAAAAGTCTACATACCATTCAGATTCGGCGCACAAATATAAGTATGAATGTATGTATATTAGAGGATTTTTGTAAGCCCCCACTTAACAGAACTTTTTGAGAAGAGAAGGTAAATGCAAGACATTTTTCTTCTTTTTCATAAAACGTCAACAAAATCAGTCGGTCCATAGATGGGGCTCCAGTAGAAAGGAAAAAGTTGGGTAAGAAGGACTTTAATTATATTTTGACTTTAAAATAAGGATGAGGCTAAGGATGTTACTCTTTCTTCGAACAGGACGAAGGAGATCATCAAACATGAGGGAGTCCCTCGTGCATAGAAGCCAGCAACAGACGTAACCTGAACAGAACTGTCTCCACGGAGCTCCCAAGCGAAAGTGAAATTAGTATGTATAGCAATCCAGAAACTCAAGAGACAAAAGGCGGCAGACCAGGATAACGTATCACCTTAAGATGAGCCTTAAATTTTCAAAAATACTGCATTACCTCAGTGATACCACAAATAACAACATTTTCACACAATTTTCCCCAATATGCATTTAGGTTTTTATTAATAAAAATGGAATCTGCAGGTTTTTTTTTTTTGCTTAGCTAAAAACTAAATTTTTATATACAGGGTGGTCCATTCAACATTTGGAATTTGAACTACTGGTTATTTTGAGTGTCATTCGTATTATGACGGAAAATTAGTTTTATATTTGCGGTAAACGAAAAGAACAGCGTTGAAAAATATTGGGTCATATAAAAAGTATCCACGGCTTTTGGTGTTGGTACGCACAAATCTGGAAACACTAGTCCGATTATGTAAAACGAACACATGTTTGAAAGGTGGCATTTCAGGCTACATTTTGTGGAAGACAGCTGTGTCATTCGTCGCTAGTGTAAAAATTTACATTGATTTGAAAATGAGTGAAATATCTGAAGAAACACGCTGCGATGCTTTCTTACTACAGAAAAGGTAAAACCGCTACAAAACTACGCCGAAAAGTTTTTATGGTTAACGTGAGGATACTGTGAGTGAACGTTCCGGAAATATCGATATCAAAGATGCACTGAAAAAGCTGATGAAATTTTTATCAGGAGATAGTGGAGATACTAAACATCAACGACATAATTTGTGTGTACCAACAGCGGATACTTTTTATATGACCCAATACTAAAAATTTACTTGCAAAATGTTGAATCTCCTATGTAAGAAAATGTAAGAAAACTACGTTCAAAATTTGGTAGAAGTGACACGTTTTCCACGCAATTTGTGGATCAATTTGTAAAAAGGATGCGTGAAACTGGATCTTTATTGGATAAAACAACACGTTCTCGTAACCAAAAAGAATAACTGAAAAAATAGCTGCTGCTGCTTAGAATGTCCAAGAAGAAGTTACAGTGAATGGTGTGCGCTACCGCACAGTGATAACTGATTATTTGTGGCCTATTTTAGAAGAATGCATTCAACAGAATGGCGCATCGTGTCTCACAAGCCATGCAACAATCGATCTTTTGCGTGGGAAATATTTGAAAATCGCGTTACTAGCCGTTTTGGAGATGAGCATTAGGCACCACGCAATTACGATTTGACTCCGTTGGACAATTATTTGTAGGAAGCCGATAAAGAAAAGTGTTATGCTTATAAGTCATCGGTCAAGTACAACTCAATACAGTCGAAAATGAACTGAAAAATTGGGTTGGTCGTATGGGCTACTGCAAAGCCTGCCGACAATTTGAAACAATTTGAATGAAATACTTAGTTT